>JAKSZP010011938.1:0-190028 GCA_022478985.1 Massospora cicadina
TGGTGGAGTAAACAAAACCTATGAGTGGATAAAAGAGCGGCATCAAAATATGAGGATTTCTCGCTTGATTTAATAAATCCTGTATGATGAATCAGGCTGAAAGTTTTCTGGTGGATCCTCAATTTGGCCAGTTTCTTACAGTCTTAGAACCGTTCAAAAATGCACTAAGCATATGAAAACAGTCTGCCCTTTCTGGCTGATTTTGGGCTTACTTTTTCCCTCATAATTGGGAACTTCAGCTGAGGCAGGCAAAGTGGCAAGCTGGTGATCCTTAGATCCCAGCTTGCCGACACTCTCCCAAAAGTGACTTTAGATACAAATTTATAAAAAAGATAAAATAAAATAGACTTTTTTAGACTAGATTATTTGATAATAATTCATTGGGCCAGGCGTCGGTATTTATACCTCTAGGGCATCACCTGGCCACACCAGAGTACAAAATTTCACCAGATATTTTGCCACCTCAGTTTGGCCCTTGAACTGATACAACTGAAACCTTTTCTTAGGTTTATTGGTGGCAAAATACTCTCAAAATTGGGAGAATTTTAGGTACAAAAATTGTAATAAAAGCATGCAAAATTGTCCTAGGATCTTCTTGATTTGTTTTTCGTCATACTGCTGACAAAATACACCTTCTGTGTAATTCTTGCCTCAATTAAAATAGATGATGTACCCATAATTGGGATGTTGGCAGGCCTCTCCCTCAATAGCATTAGGTACTCTCTTTTGGGCAGTCAATGTGCAAGTGCTATTATGCCAATTATGTGGATTGACATACAAAATTCACCCTAGGGCAGAAAATTGATTACGTTGTTTGTTTGATTGTCCATGGGACTTTTAAATGTTAACTTTGGGTCATCCCCAAATAATTTTGTATATAAATTTTTTAATATTGGTCCCAACTAATTTGGACTAGTTGCCGAGGATTGGGGCAGAGATAATTGGCCCAACTGTGCATTGTAATTGTCCTGAGCTGCTGATAGGATATTTAATTAAATTAACGTTGAGTTGATCAACCCAGCTTAGTAGTTGCAGAGAAGGTTAACCTAAATGCGCGGGGATATTTGGCATAAGCTTTAAAATATAATTAAATCCATGTAGCAATAATTGGCCTGAGCCGTGTTATTGTAATAGGTTTTAATTAGATTATTAGTTCAAGCATTAGGTGAGAAAATCGGCCCAATCTGTAGGTTGTTGAAGGGTTTATTTTCGAGTCAACTACAGAATTTGACAAGCGGTACTATTGGGAGGGCATCATGGAAGCCATAACTAAAGTCTTAGAAGGATTCCTGACCTGTAAAAAACAAACTAGATTTAAGACCCAATATCAGTATCAACCTACAACGCCACAGAAACCCTTCCACACCATAAGTTTGGACGTGGTAGGTCCTCTCCCTCAAACTACAGGTGGAAATTGCTATATCTTGGTTGGTATTGATCATTTCACTAAGTGTGTTGAAGCTGGGGCTCTTCCCGCTCAGAATGCTAAAGCCACGGCCACCTTCTTACACCTGTACATTTTCACCCAGCATGGGTTCCCCAGGCCCTCCTATGTGACAATGGAAAAACTTTACTTCATGTGTGGTAAAGCTCCTTAAAATTTCTATGGGAGCTCAACATCTCTTCTCAGCCCATTATAACCCATCCACAAATGGTGTGGTAGAAAGAGTCTAAGGTACCTTGGTCTCAATTTTATGCAAAATGGCCGCTTCAGACCCTCTCCACTGGGATCTCTACTTACCCAGTACCCTCATGAACTACTGTAATAGCTAACATCGCATCATCAAGATGTCCCCATTTCATGTTTTATATAAGTGAGAACCTGGGATGCCAGCATTATTAGCCAACGATACTTTCTCTGATCAGAATGATCCTGAATAAGACATGAAAAGATTGTCCCAACACATCATCCAATTACAATAAGAGGTCATGACTAATTTAGCAAAGGCTGTTGCCAAAGAAGGACAAGCTTCAAAAGAGCTCAGAGCCCCTCTTCTTTCCTTCCAGGTAGCCAACTTGGTACTATATTATCACAATCAAATCACTCCAAGAAGTGAAATGCTCGGCTCTATCTGGGAAGTGCCATTTTCATTTTTCTACAAGCAAGTGGATGAGTATTATATCAAATACCTCACTTCTGGACTAACCATCAACTGAGTTCATGGCCCTTTTAGCCTCTTCAGCCCTATTCTCCCCCCAACATTCTTCAGAGTAATGTTGGACATTTTCCTCCCAGGCTTCAGAAAAAAAATGTTGGGGATAAAACTCGGCCAAAAAGAGGAAATATTGGACATTTAAAAGTCCGCAATTTTGTAAAAATTGATTTAAATAACACTATTGCTGATATCAGCCAAAAGACCCTGGCCAATTCTCAGTGGAACCCTGAAAATCAGGGTAACATGAGTTCGAATCCATCATGGGCAATAAATTCAAAAATTGAACAATCAGATTACTCTGACCATGCGTTTAGCCTAGGGCATCCATTAATGGTACGCCTCCAGCCACAATCAGGTCCTTTCAAGCACCTATTTGGGGACCACCCTTTTTATAGGCTTAGTGGGGGTCCCCCAAGGTGCAAAAACGTTTGCAAATGGGGATTAACTTAAGTTCACCAAATTGTTACCCCATGGGTACGTTTTGGCCAACAATAATTTCTCTTCCATCGTTCAGCCAAAGTCTAGCGAGTATCCTGAGCTTTTTTGACTACTTTCCCATCTTTACTAATTTGTATTAGTCTAAGCTATTCTGAACCTATCCTTTTACCCTTGACCCTCAATACAGTTTAAATACTGAGGGGTCCAATATCAAGAGGGTTAAAATTTTTCTTACCCCAATATAGCTACTAATAAAATTTTATAAAAACCCAGTTTTAAACCTTATTAATATTTTATTAAATTTAAAAAAAAGTAGGTGTTCATCCATTACTTGTTGGAGTTTAGGGATAAATCAGCATCAGCGAGCTATAATGAATCCTAAATCCAACAATGGAGACAGATGTGACCACAGGATTCCAATATCCTGCTGGTGGATGGCCTCAACAATCGGGTTAAAGTCCCAGAAGTTTATTACATGATACGCCCATTGGAGTATGGAAAACGCTATAGATAATACCTTGACTGTTATTTCCCAGCCGATATGGGGCCTGAGGGGCCACATTGTTAGGACTGTAGGGAGTTCAGCAAGAAAAAATTTGAATGAAATTAAAATATAAGGAATTCGGGGGAGATTTTTTATGAATGGTAAATTGAGAAAATTGGTCATTAATTTCCTTAGTGTGTTACAACTGCTTTAATATATGATTGACTTTGGGAATATCTTAGTAAAGCATGGGAATGGGGCCCTCAAGATTCAACCTAACCTGGTGAACTTTAAAAAGGAGGGGAAACGAATCAATATGAACTGACTTCAAAGGAGTTGGCGGTGAGCTGAGTCTCTGTTGGTTTAACCTCAGATGCCCAACTTGCGGCTTCACTTCAAATCCAATGGTTAGCATGGCGTAGTCTTGTCTGATGGGCAAAGGGAATCTCCCAAGGCCATCCCACGTAGGGTGGTCCCAAATGGTCAGAATTAGGTTCATGATACCCAATTTACCTGCACCCAGTCGCTTTGGCATCCACTTGGCCAAGAGAGATGCATCAAATGATGATCCTGATTTTTGAGGGGAGGTTTTGAGCTATCAGCAACTTTTGACAATGAACCAATGCCATCATCAAGTTCCACTGAAGATTTGGCATTTGACACATCCATCTTAGGATGATATGCCCATTGGCTTTGTCCCTAATGTTTTCAGGGGTTTTTTTAGAACATCGTTAACATTTCCCAATAGCCCAATGCTATTGGCGAGTTTTACCAAGGATTTGACACTGGACGCATCTTCCTAAGAGGTAAAAGCTCGTTATGCTTTATCTCTGATGTTTCTGAAGCAGGTTTTAAACCAACGGCAAAGTTTCCCAAGGACCTGATGCTATTGCCGAGTTTTGCCAAGTATTTGAAACTTGATTCCTCATTTACTGATGTGCAAGCAGATTGGGCTTTGTTACTGAGGGTACAAGGCTTCCAAACCTTGATTTCGAGGGCTTGGTGCCATTAATTTCATAATAACCTTTCACCCATGGGGATGACGGCTTCCAATTATTTCAGCACAAATTTACTCAATTTGATATACTAGTTTGGCGGAGGAAATTGTGGGGACAGGGGGTGGAATCTTCAGAGGGAGATCTGTTACCCAAAGCTCATCTACCACCTGGGTGAGAACACCACTTGAGATGAGATGGACAGCTGCCCTCTTCAGACCCTTCTTAGTGGGGAATGGGAACACTGCACATTCTAGGCAGAGGGGACGCTCCCCTGGACTTACACAAGGAGACCTCACTATGGCACAGTTCTTGCTCCTGTTCAAGAGAAAACTTAAAGGTTGGAATCTCTTGAACAGTTGAAATTTGCCCTCCTTCACAAGTCCCTAGATAATACTGGTGCTGCCCTTGACATATGGGATAACCCTCCCCCTCCTTATCTGGTACATTCTCCATCCTTGCATCCCTGTTGTCCAACAGCCTTTGTGTTGCCAAGCCTAACTGTACTGGAAGCTTCGGATCTTAGGACTTGACAACTCCATCACTGTGGGGTACCATCAGGTTTTAGATCCTATGGTGACATATCTAGCTGAGGCTTAAGCTGTTATGGACACCTTAAACCTGTCCATAGACTATCCACCTTCTGAACTCTCCCAGTATCACTTGGAACCAGCAGTGAGCTCGCTGGAAGGTGAGACTGAAACTTCCATCATAAAAGATGGTCTCCACACCACTGGACCTGCACCGCCATGCCCCACGGAGTACCCCTTACTTTTGTATTCAAAAGTAGAGGGGTTAATAAGTCTAATCCAATTTAACCAGAGCAATTACCTCACTCTAGCCATGGACCCTCAGTTCTGTTTTAGAACCTATGCCTCCTGCCCAACCTGTCATCCCAGTTAGAACAGTTAAACAAATCTTCTTTATCACTCCAGAGTCGCCTCTCATGTTGGACCCTATCCTAAAGTGAGTAGATCTCCATAAAAAATGATTGAAGAGGAACTCTCCTTGGCTGACCCTAGTAAAAATTGGCCTTCCTGAATGGTTTAGTTTTGTGCAATAAGAATCTCCCTCCCACTGAACATAGAGCAATAAGCTACTCCATTAAGTCCCATGGGCAACTAAATGGTATTGTGATGTCATACGCTGTTTAATCCTCAGAGATACTCTCACTTATAGTCTGGACTCTGGGGTTCAGCCATCCTGTCCTCCATTGGATCCATGGAAGATAAATCCTCCTCTGCGTACTTCTTGTTCATGGCTACCTTTTCCTCTTCAGGAATAATTTACAAACGCCCGCTTTGGTGGACACTAACGCTACTGAAAACTTCATTTGTCAAGAGTGGGGGAGACCCTGGACCAACCCTGGGTGTTGGTCAGTTTGTGAAGATAGGTACATCTCAAGCCTTTTAAGCTATCGTGTATTAACACCTGTCCCCTTCGTTGCAGGTATAGGTAATTTTTGGAGAGCTTCTCCTCAATTAAAAGTCTCCTATACCCTATTATTCTGTGCGTTGGTTGGTAGCACTGGTTTGGCATCTTCACCAATTTTGTGGACCTTACCATGCATTTAATGTTCACTGGTGGAGTTATGGTTACCATTCCATGCCTGGATGAGAGCGCAATAATGCTTCCTTTGAGGTGGCCCCTCTCAAAAGATAAGACTAGCCTATATTCAACTGGCTGACGCCATGACCCCAGCTTTATGATGTCTGAATACATATGTGGATATGTTGACCTGTTTGATCCAGCCAAGGACCACCCACTCATCAAGCACACCAAGTTTGATTTTAAGTTTATGTTGACTATGGACCTCATCAAGATATTCTCTAAATTTATCCCTTGACCCTTAGGGAGGAGGCTTCCTTGGACGTTTGGGTTGACGACAAGCTCTATAAGGGCAAATCTTTAAGAAATCCCTGATGAGGTGATCTCCCCTCTTGTTTGTAGAAAATTTTAACTACTCCCTCCTTCCATCCGGTGATTATGATAATCTGAACAACTTAACAGTTCCTGACCCCATCCACTCCTGGAGCAACAGATTTCCCGCTACGTGGAGAAGGTTAGAGTTTTCAGCAAGCTGGACTGCCTTAACGCTTTCAACAAGATACGCATTAAAGAAGACCAGGAGTGGTTGATTGCTTTTCATACCAGAAAAACATCTATCTGTTCAGGGTCATGCCGTTTGGTTTAAAGAACGACCGGCCTGTTTTCAGAGGTTCATTGATGCTGTCTTGGGAGACCTTATGGGTACATGCGCATTTTCATAAATGGGCGACATAATGGTCTTCTCCATAGATGCAGAATCCCACGTCCACCACCTTGTATCCATCATGAAGCAAATTGCACAAGAGAACCTTACTATTAAGGCTAGCAAGTGCGAGCTCTTCCAACCCAATATTTAAATTTAAATCTATTGCGGGGAAGGCCTACCATGGGATGGACACTTCCAAATATGACTCAGAAGAGACAAAACTTAATACCAGGGGAGGCACCCCAGAGAAGCGATGCTATCTCTTGTTGCCAGCGGGAACGCCACTTATGGGGAGGGGGAGGAAACGTATGGAGGGGCCATAGCCACAATTGAGCACGTGTGGAGGAAGGGGTCTGATTTGATGAACCAGACTGGGAACCAGGAAGAGACCAGCTGTCGGCGACGCGGTGGGAGGTATCCAAACATCCACGCAAGAAAGTGGTCCACCAAATGGGACCGAATCTGTATACCGCTTCTGGAAGGGTGGGGGTGGAGCCTGCGATGGCATCTAAGACAATCGTGTGGATGGTCAACATGGCGATTGCAACCACCAAAGCATGAAGGGAGGGCAGAAGGGGGGAGGCCATTGATAGAGCGAACATATCTCTTGACAGACTGAAGGGGTGCGTTTGATCCTGGCCCAGAAGACGTTGAACTTCGCGCCATATCACTTTAGAGGTAGGGCGCTTCTCCAGGCGGTGAAACAGTGTTCCATACTGGCCACACACGACACAGGATGAGTGTAAAGCGTTAGAGCGCTCAGCTGTATGATACACCCGCCTCAGGCAGCGCTACACATGGGAGCGGACTTGAGGTTGCAACGGAGGATAGTGTACATATTTCCAGATATATTTTTGGGTCTCAATGGAATAAGGGATGTCCATCATGTCCAGGTAGTCCACCCTGGATAGGACATGGGGTCGAATGGGGATCACGCCATCATGGATGGGTAGCCCCTGTACCTCTTGTGTGAACTGAGGAGAGGAGCGGCCTCTTTGGGTTGTATGTCCACTAATACAAATTCTCCACTCTGCGCTTCGCATGGAGAGTAGGATTCGTTTGTAGTGGGTTTTAGTCCCGTGAGGACCTGTGGACGATGTATGTGAAGCAAGGTATTTCATCAGGGAGTGGGGGTTCGATGGATTGTTGAGGCTAAGGCATGGGAGAAGTTGGAGCGGGCTGCGCGGGACCAGTGTTGGGAGGGGAGTGTAGGGGTGGTGACGGCCGCGATCCAGGTACCCAGGATCTTGGTGGCATGGGCTTTGAAGTCAAGCAGGCCCATGCCACCTTGATGATGAGGGCCAAACATGACCTCTAGCCATACTGGTGGAGGGCGGCCTGACTAATTTTCATCCTTGCAGCAAAGCATGCAGGGATTTGAAGAAGCTTGGGGAGAAGGGGATGGCATAGGCTCCTAACCAGACTTTGGAGAGGAGCATGGAGTTGGCTAAATCAATCCTGCCAGTAAGAGAAATAGGGTGGGCTCTGAGAGAGGCGATTCGCTTCGTCACGTTATCCAGAATAAGGCACTCCATTACTGCTGACGCATTTCCGCCTGCCTACATCCACACGCCCAGATGGCGTACTGGTCCTATGGTAGGACGTGGCACGAAGGGGAGCACCAGTGGGGCGGTGTGTTTTGAATTAGTAGGGCGAGGACGTGGGCGAGCAGATGGGCCGGGTTGGGAACTAATTGCTGGGGTCCAGCAGTTCTGAAACTGACCAAGGAGGATGATTTCAGTTTTGGAAGCGTTCAGTGCCGCGTTGCTTACCCGGTAATACTCCTGGATGAGAGCTTCAAGCGCGCGTGCATCTTGATTATTAGACACCCCCACCACACAATCATCTGCAAACGCCATTATCTTGACTGGGGCCTGGCCTGGCACATAGACCCCAGTGAGTTGGGCATTCACATTTCATAGTAGTGGGTCAAGGCTGAAGTTGTATAAGAGTGGGCTGAGGGGGTCCCCTTGTCGCAAGCCCCTTTGAGGGCGGACTACTTCTGTTAGGAATCCTGGGCCACGCACTGCCATTGTCGCAGATTCCGTGAGCAGCATCACCCAGTTGATGAAGCGAGGGGGTAGGCGTAATTGATGGAGGCAGGCCCTGAGGTATTCCCAGTTTACTCTATCATAGGCCTTTTGTTGGTCCAAGAATACAAGTGCCCCAGAGGCTGTGGACTGACATACTTTAGCCACAGAGTGCACGTTATCCCAAATCGATCTTCTGGGGATGAAACCGAATTGTTCTGGGGAGATGGTGGCAGAGCTACATTCCCTAAACGGTTAGCCATGATTTTTGTTAAAATTTTGGTGTCTGTGTTTGTTTGAGAAATGGGGCGCCAGTTGGCTAAGTCTATCTTATCCCCTTTCTTGAAGAGTGTGATAGTGAAGGCCTCATGTCCTCCTGGTAGGAGGCGTGTTTCCAACAGGCTTTGGTTAAGTGAGGCTATCAGCAATGGGGATATATATTTGAAATATTTTTTGTAGAACTCATGTGGAATGCCATCTGGGCCTGGGCATTTTCGGTTTGGTGCACCACAAATGGCTGTCCATAATTTGTTCGGAGTAATCAAATTCATTATTTCCAGGAATCAGAAAATGGAGCAGATGTGGGATCAGTCAAGAAATTCTGCCACTTCAGCTGGATGAATTGGGTCAGAGCGGTACAACTTGGAGTAATACTGTTGCATATCAATTGCCACTTTGGCCAGTGTATCCGCAATGGAATTATCCGATCTTCACACCTGTGAGCAGGCCACGCTCTGGAATGGTGCAAATTTTTTTTAAAGAAATGTGCGGTGCACTTGTCACCTTTTGTGATGCATGTGGCCCTGTACTGAACACAAACCTGATGTTTGTGTTGTCTTTCGAGTGTGATGAGGTGGGCAGCTGCCTCCGCCCACTTCCGTCCTCATGCAGAGCTGTATCCTGTAATTGGGATGTTGGACTCTAAGTGTGCCAATTCTGCCAGAGCGCATGAGATAACCGCTGATGTGGCTCGTGAGCATCTGGAGGAGAGATGGCAAGAGTGTCAGATGATGTCATCTTTGAAAGTTGCCCATGTGGAAATGGGGTCCACGCAAAATGGTGCAACAAACGATTTCACAAAAAGTTGCCTCTTCCACCCACGTGGAAAATCCTGGCGATCCAAGCTCATGGGGGGCGGATTTTGTACCAATGTGGGGCCTAAGAAGCCATGACAGGTAGGTGGTAGGTTAGCGAGACCAGTCAATGGTTAGAGAATTCCATCAATTTTGTTGTCTTGAAGTGGGAGATGTGGGGTTGGAATTTCGCCAGTGTTAGAATAATGTCGATGCAGGTCATGGACCTTAATTGGCCATTGTGGATGTGGGGCCATGTCATGTTTTTGAGCAGCGGGGCATGTTGTGGCAGCACATCCATTAACCTGAGGGTGGCCTTTAGGACGCGTAGTTCTACATGACCTTGGGGGCGTGGGATGAGGAAGGCCACCAGTCCGTTGGTGTGTTTACCCAACAGTTCATGTTGCCAACTATGAAGGAGTCTGGGGGTAGTGGGAGGGATTTGACCAATGAGAAAAATTCCCGACACTTGTGTGCACTATTTGGGGCATAGATGTTGCTGATTGCATGTGCTACGTCAGCCCACGAGAAGATGACAACAAGCACTCAGCCATTTAGGAATGTTTCTGAGGATAAAAATTAGAAAAAATTATTTTTCCAAATTAGCACCCCACAGTGCATCGACCAAAAGGATAGGGATGGGAGGAGCATTGTTTTCCAAGCTTCCTTAAAACTCGTGGACAGTGGGACTCCTGGATGGCCAGGATATCCACGGTAAATTGTGTTGTAAAAAACTAAGTCATCTAGCCCGGGATGGGGAGGCCTTGAGTCCAGCGATATTCAATGTCCCTATGGTGAAGGTTTCCCCATCACACCTTAGGTGCGAGGGGGTGGGCATGCAGGCCCACCTTCCTCTTCTAGATCCGCAGGCCTTCACAGCAGCGCAGGTGTTAGCAGCAACGCTATTGGAGTTTTTGTTGATTTTTGCAGAAAGAGTCGCGTTGGCTTTAGCCTTTGCTTTTTGTTTTTCTGACGTCGGACAAATTTTTTGCAGTGCGGGTGAGTTTGGTGCACCGTTGAGTGGGTCAAAAAAATTCAGTTGGGATGGGTCCCAAGTCAGTTTCAATCGGAGCTTGGGTGCAACGATTGGGTGAGATCAAATCTCCCATCAGATCCTCAGATTGAGTGGCCCACTCAGCATGGGCTTCCCAATCTGATTGGTTGATGGATTCCTGAGTTGCTTCTGCCATGAAGGTCTCCATGTCCTCCTGGCGTTGTGAGTGTGGGATAGCGGTGGTGGCCTTGGCCATTTTCTTGGCCGCGGCCCTATGGGCCTGCTTGGCCTTCTTCCGCTCTTGTGGGGAGATAGGCTTTACCAGTAGGTAGCAGCCTTGTGCTCCCCACGGGAAGGCCTCCTTGGTGCTTGCGGTTGGTTCATAGTGCGCCTCCTCCGCTGGCCATGGCCGCCGAGGGGTGCTCTTGGAATGTGACGCCCTCCTTGATGGGGCATGTGTGTGCCTTATGGCTGAATGCATCACAGTGGGTTCAAATGGGGGGCGCGCTGTCCACGGTCACCTGGAATGGGTGGGTGTTATGCCCTGCAATATCAATAAAGGTGGAGTGCGGGATCTGGGTTAGGTCCTTCGCGATCTCCTCAGTTGGGGTCAGAACTGCGATGGCTTTGCTGGTGCACAGGTGTGGCATCAGCATGAAGCGTTGCATTTCGAAAGATTGTATTTCGCTGTATATGGCGAGACCATCCTTCAGGTGTTGTTCCAAATTGTCACGTTTTACCATAGGTGGCAAAAAGTTGAACGTGAGGAAAATTTGGTTTGATTTTTTCCATCTGGTGCATTTAGTTTCGACGACCTGTTGCCCTTCAGGGAGGTCAACCACTACGCGCACCACTGCAGCCTCATCTGCTGCCATTTTGCTTTCGAAACCTAGGTCCAGCCAACCGCGTGACATGGAGTGAGGTGCAACGTACACCATGGTTGGGAAAATTGTGTGTACATCTTCACAAAATTTTTCCCATAAGGCCGTTTTTTGATGTCCAGAAACACGCGGACTCCAAATTCCACCGATGAAAGTGGCTGGGAGTGTGGCGTGTTGATGTACTGGTTGCATCGTGCTTGCCATGTGAGTATCTCTGGGGAAATAGTGACCGCCAGTTTCTTAGTATTTTTGTCAATTCTGCTGGATTCTCTGGGGCGTTTTCGAATGTTGGAGGCCGCGGGCCTTCCACCTGCTCCTCTTAACTTGCTTGCCCAACTGCTCCCTGACATGGGCGCAGACTAATCTCCTCTGTGAGATTATTAAACTAGATTCAGTCTTGAATTGAATAGGTTGCAATAGTGATTGCAACGAGAAAGAAAAGTTTCTTCCAACCCAATATTGAGTTCTTAGGATTCATTTTCTCCCATGGCCACATGATCGCCCCAGAAAAGGAATAAGCCATCCACAATTGGGCTACTTCCTCATCCCTCACAGGGTTATGCAGCTTCATTGGGACGTGTAACTTCCTCAGGAAGTTCACCCCCTCATCTCTCAAAAGTCGCCGCCCCACTTTTAACCGCTTCAAGGAAGAAAGTCTTCAACTGGACCACATAATGCAACGCCGCTTTTGACGCCGTTAAGTCTATACTCTTGTTCAGTCCAGTGTTAGCACACGCAGACCCCAGACGCCCCTTTATTGTCACCACTGACGCTTCCAACTTTGCGCTGGGAGCTTCTCTGTTGCAGAAGGGGGAAGATGGGGTAGTTCAGCCTGTTGCTTATTTTTCTAAGAAGATGACCCTGGAGCAGCTCAACTACGCTATTTACGATAAGAAACTCCTTGCTGTTGTTGAGGCGGTACAGAATTGACGCCATCATTTGCATGGGTACAAGTAGCTTTTTATTGTCCGTACTGACCACATGGCTTTGATGTACTACTGTGCCCCCATAAGATGACCCTTGCCAGTACTAGTGGTTGTAAATCCAGTCAGTGTTCATTTTCCAGTAGAACTTCATTAAGTGTACCCAAAATCTGTTACCAGATGCCTTATCCCAGAACCCTGTTTTCATCCTGACCAAGCACTAGTCAACGCCCACAATATCCAGGTGTTGATTAAGCTGGAACAGGTGAAGGAGAGCACACTGTACAACCCCTGCTATGCTTATAATGAAACTTTTGTATGGTAATACTGACAACACTACCCACGTTAGTTTGCCCCAACCTCTGTCGGCTGACTATGACAAGATTAATCAGGCCTGCCATAGAAATGGAGAGACCCTGGATAAAGGCTACCAGTTGCTAGATGAGGTCATCCTTCATCAAGGCAAGTGGTGGGTACCACCTGGAATTCTGAAAGAGAAAATTATCTGTGAAGCTCATGACCCTCCAACTGGTGGCCACTCTGGCAAGGACAAGACGTTTGAGTTGGTCCGCCGCTCCTACAGTTGGAAGGGTTTTGCCACAGATGTGGCAGAATTCACAAAGTCCTGCTTGACGTGTAACAAGTCGCAGCCTAGTCACTTGAAGAGTGCTTAGTTGCTTGTCACCCTTCAAGCCGCAGAGAGTCCTTGGATATCAATGTCTGTCAATCTAATCACGAAACTTCCCATTTTCCAGGGTTATGATGCAGTAATGGTTTTAGTGGACCGTTTTACCAAGATGGCCCATTTCATCCCCTGCAATACCACTATTGCCTCAGTTGAGACAAGCTGCCTCATTGTAGACCAAATCATTAGTCAACATGACCTCCTCAAGGAGATTATCAGAGATTGCGGCCTGCAATTCACCGCGCAGTTTTAGGAAGGCTTACTGTTCATCCTAGGCATCCGCCCCTGCCGCTCCACAGCCTTTCAACCCCAGTTGGATGGACAGAGGGAGAGGGTGAACCAAGGGTTAAAGCAATTCACGCGTATTTTTACAACGTTAAACAGAATAGTTAGGTCTTTCAACTCCGCTGGCGCAATTTTTCTATTAAAATTTTACCCATACCTCTACAGGCACATCCCTATTTTTTGCAAACTATCGTTACAACCTCATATTCAACCTAAGTCCTTGTATTGAATCCAACGTTGTTGCTGACAATGAGCACGCTAAAGATAGAGACATACATTAGGCAGTGAAGAGTCTCTCTTTGACGCTTGAGGATCTACATAGCATATACTGACTGCAAGCGCCATGGATGCCCTGAGTACAATACAGGCGATTTGGTCATGGTCAACGCCAAGATCCTTACCTAAGCAACCCTGCTGCAAGTTGGCCCCAAGCGTGTTAGATTCTTCAAGATCATAAAGAAGATTGGCCCGCCAGCTTTCCAGGTTGACTTACCCCCTTTGATCAAAGTGTTCAGCACCCTACATGAATGCCTCCTGACCCACTTCAATGGTCTCATGCCGCCCCATCCTGAGACTGTCATAGTAGATGGTGAACCCCACTGTATGATGGATGCTGTTCTTGCTTCCCGCCTATCCCAACGCCTCCTATAGTACCTGGTGTCATGGAAAGGCTATGATAAGATGGAGAACAGCTGGGTATCCCATAGAGACATGACCAACGCTCAGGACCTAATTCACAACTTTCACGCTAGATTTCAAGACTCTGTAGGTCCCACCACTCAAACCTACTTAACCTCCATGAAGCTGCCTACCCACAAAAGAACTTTTTCTTGGCCAATATTCCCTCAAGCGGCGTAGAACCCTCATACAAGGTTGTGGAGGGTAATGTCACAGCTAGTGACATATTTTCTGGTGTTGAAGGCCTTTTAAGCAAAGTAAAACAAGCCCATGGAGCCAATAACTGAACTCCTAAAATTCACAGATGTCTTCTCTAAGGTCATTGAGCAGGAATGTTTTCTGGCTTTGCTTCCAGGGCAGAGGGTAACGGCTCACCTGAGGCAGAAATTCTGGCAGAAATTGGCCCCAAAATCTGGAAAATCACACGTAGCAAAATTTAAGACTTTGGCCAAATTCTTAAAAATTTGTTATCGATTGGAAGGCGAAAATTTTACATCTTAACAATCTTTATTTATTTGCTTTAAACATTTTGCAAATCATCCCTATGTATTTTAGGGATTGCATAGAAAGGCTTTGCTTTTCACAGATAAATAGTTAATTTAATAAAGCTAAAAAACTATTTATGCAAGCTTTCCTATACTTTTATGTTTATTTTCATAAAAATACCTCTTTATAACCATTGTAATAGCTGGAGTCCTTTTTCCGCTCTATTTTAACTAACAAGTTGGATGTGAACCCGCCTCCAACACTGAGGCTAAAAAGCTGGCTCTTCTGACTCCGCTGCATCCTATTTTGCCGCGTTTTGCCATCGTTCTTTTGACACCTCCCCAATCTCTAAGGGACTCCTCTCCCTGATGGTTGTCATCAGTTTGGTGTGCGTTTTTATGCCAAGTTTATATGGAAACATAACGAGATCGCCTAGGACGTTGATTTCTCTTTCTGGGTCACTTTTCCTCATAGTTGCACCTTCATGCCTGGCTTTTTTCCTTCAGCGGTCTCCTGCGCTCTATTTTCCCTGACATCAGTAGGTGGAGTCATTCATATAATTAACTAAGAGTTACTCCATTTTTAGGGGAGCAGGGTCAAACAAAAAAATGAGTTTATATTTTGACATGGTGAGGTTTTAATGGCCCTGAGTAAAATTGGGTTGATACTCAGCATTAAGGCGCCCACTTGGCTCAACTAAGCTAGTTTTAAAACTCAATCCTAGACAACACAATTCAGACCACAATCAAAGGAATGTTAAAGAAGTATTACATCTGACCTCATGTACTTAAAAGACAATCTAAAGGTAAGATAAAAAATGAAATGATAACAACTTGTTTTTCAGATCATGAGGATTAAATGTGCCCAATTCAGATGAGTTGTCAGATTCCAAACATCAAATAAACCTAGTTTGGTAAAGGAGTCCAACACAAATACAAGTATTTAGAGTGACCCTAATGTATATATTCAAAAAGCCTCTTGTAAGTACTGAGGAGTACCCCTGTACCTTAACCAGGAAGAGAACATCTTTTATGACCAAGAAAGGGCCAAACAGGCTGCTCGCGTCCTCACCAACCTGGGAAATTTAGCCCATGTGGTATATGAGAAGTAGGTTATGGCGTACCACTTGAATTGCGCTTCCCCTCTATTACAACCACCTATAAGTTGGTTCAGAATATTTGAGGCAAGTTAAAGAAGTGGTGGTGGCCAGGGACCAACACCAGCAGAGAGTTGGCAGCAATTTTCCCCACAAGAGGTTGTCTCTGCCAGTTTGAGTTCCACTGATAAATTAAAATTGATATCTTGTTGAAAAAATTGATCAAGTAAATTTTGGGCTAAAAACCTACAATTGCTGGTATCCTTCATGACCAGCAATCATGAACCCATAAATGACAGGTACAGGCGAAATAAACTTCCTTCATACTCAATGGGACTGCTCATATGTGGAATGGCCATAGATGCACCCAATCTTCTGCTGTGAAAATCATCACTGATCTGCCAAGCAAAACTTGCCAGAAAGGAAAATTTGGTAGCAAAATTTAAGCCTGAGTTGGCTGGCCAGGATGAGGCTGATCTAGCATTTTAAAATTTAAAAAGTTGATTGATCATAGCTGGATTGCAATATAATTCCAACAACAAATGCATATGTTCCCATTCCCTATGTTAGTGATTTTATAAGGCAGCAGACCATGACAGGTTCTACTGGCACTCCAGTTTTCCCTTCCCTATTTTTATATAAAGTTAAAAATATTCATAAGAAATCTATGTTCTATTGAAGTTTAAGAAGTCCGCTGGATATTTAGTGGTAGTAATTTTCAATTATGGGAATCTCTGACTAGTGCTTGCAGTTAAGCCTATTCTCCTTGCATCCCACAATATGGATGGCTGTACCAGAGGTTTTTTGGCCGGTAATTTAGATGGTAACTAATCCTGAGGGCCAGCGTAGTCTTATTATTATCAGCATTCTTCATGACATAATGGAGAGACCACAGTTTTTGTCCTTCTCCACCTTTCTCTGTAAATGGAGTGCCGCATTAGTCATAAGTTATGAGCATATTGTCCATTCTTTAGATCATTGTTTTTACACCACGGATAGGGGGTATCTCTTAACCCAGACAACGAGGAGGGTTCCTCCCATATCACATGTAAAAGAGGGTAGTCTCTATATTTCCACGACCTGTCCATCTTGGACATTCACAAGTGGGAGTGTGTTGTTCATCCATGCGCCCACGTTTTAGCCTCGACAATCTGTTGTTTTGTACTATGATGATAGTATATTTTTGTATTTGTACAAGGATGGCTGACCGGGGACAGACACATCTGATATATAGGAGAAAAAGAGGAGGCGGAAAAACAGAAGCGAGAAGAGAGAGCAAGCAAAAGAAAGAGAACTCAAAATATGACTTGGCACACTTTTGTGTGTCTGAGGGGCCACGGGTGGTGGGTGACTATACCTTGAGTGGCATGGCGACCTTGGCTAGTAGGGTGTACCGCCTATGGAGACAGTGAGGTTTTCAGTGTCATATCGGAGGAACCAGATTGGAATCCATGTGCCCATCCGTTTCTTCCATTTGTGTTGGAGTGAGCCAAACAGCCAGGCTTGGAAGTGGTCAGCCAAATGGCTGTAAAACCTGACAATGGTTTGGTTAAAGTTGTGGAAGATCCCGTTGAAAGCGTTGAGGGTAATTGTGTGAATAGACCATATTGCAATGCACACAATTAGGGTCCTCAGTGTCTGAGGGGTAGGTGAGGCCATGTTGAGTGCCATGATATCACGGGATAGTCAGAATTTGGTTGTAGGTGATTGTTGAAACAAGTGCATCACGTTGGCCCAGATATGCGCAGATGGAGGGCATTCTTTCAAGCGGTGTGCTAGTGTGTTGGGTCCGCCGCAGATGGCGCATGTCTTGAACATTGAGAAAGTACGGTCAGCTGTTCTGTATGTGCGGCGCATGTATTGCCACATTGTGGAGCATACTTGTGGGGATAGGAGGGGACATGTGACGATGTTCCACACCTGTTTTTGGGTTTGTAGGTCATATGGGATGTCATGGTGGTCTAGGTATTCAATCCTGGACAGAGGGAAAGGTGGTAATGGGTTGGGCGCATTAGACACCGTTTGTCCTCTGTGGAGTTGCACATATCCAGTTTGGGGGTGAGTGTCTTCAGATTGATGTACATATGAGAAACTCCAATTTCCTTGTCTTAGGTTGTATAGGATACGTTTGAAATACCGATTGGTGTTGTGCGGTCCAGTGGCGTTTGGGTGTGTTACAAGGTACTTCATCAGGGTCTTCGGGTTGGAGGGGGACCTCAAATGTAGTGCCCTTGCAAAGTTGGTTTGGGCTGCCTTAGCCCAGTGGAGGGATGGTGGGTTGGGTGACATCGTGGAGGCTATCCATGCACCTAGGATTTGCGTTGCTCTTTCTGTGAAGTTGAGCAGCCCCATCCCGCCTTTCTTCCGTGGGCCGTACATGGTCTCCAGCCTGATAGGTGCACGGTAGCCCGACCATAGCCAGTTCTGCAGGAGTTTGTAAACTGCGTCAGTGAAGTTGGCAGAGAAGGGGATCGCATGGGCAGCAAACCATAGCTTTGATAGGATCAGGAAGTTGGCTAATACAATTCTTCTGGTTAGGCTGGCTTTATTCTCTCGCATACATGTCATTCTTTTTGTGATGTTGTCCAAGATGTTGGTTTCTATGGTGTCAAGAGCATATCCACCAGCTTCTAGCCATATTCCCAGATGGCGGACTGGGTCAGTGGCGGGGTGGGGTGCGAAGGGTAAGCACAGTGGTTTTATTGGCTTGGGTCTTTGTTGTGTGGTTATGTGTGTGGTTGGTTGGTTTCTGTGGTGGTGTGGGGGTGGGGCCCAGTTTGAGTTAAATTTGCCCATTACAATTATCTCTGTTTTCTGTTTTTTCAGCATGGCGTTACTCACTGACTCATATTGGTGAATGATGCGCTCAATCGTCCTGGCATCCCTATTGCCTGAGATTCCAACGACGCAGTCATCAGCAAAAGAGAGCATTTTGGTTGGTGGTTGTCCCTCCAACCTGATTCCGGTGAGCTTTGAGTTTGCAATGTGGAGAAGGGGGTCAAGGGTGAAATTGTATAGTAGGGGGCTAAGTGGGTCACCTTGTTTGAGGCCCCTTTGGGGGGTGATGGTGTCGGTTAGGAAGCCTGGGTTCTCTGATTGCAAACTTGGCTGAGCGCGTTAGGAGGAGCGCCAAGTTTATAAAGCGGGGTGTTAGGTTGAAGGCCTTCAGACATTGTTCTAGGTATCCCCAGTGTACTCGGTAATATGCAATCTTTTGGTCCAGGAAAGCAAGAGAGCGCCTGTGGGGTTGGCTTGGCAGATATTGGCAACTGTGTGGATGTTATCCCAAATTGGACGGTTTGGGATGAAACCAAATTGATGGTGTGAGAGGGTTGTCTGGGCAATGCAACCCAGAAGTTTGGCTAAAATTTTAGTTAGTATTTTTGTATTGGTATTGGTGAGAGCAATTGGGCGCCAGTTGTTCATATCTGCCTGGTCTCCTTTTTTGAAGAGTGTGACCACATATGCATCTTGGCCGCCAGGTAGAAGGGCTGTGTCTTCCAGGCACTTATTCATAGTTGCTAGTAGTATTGGTGCGATATGTTTAAAGTATTTTTTGAAAAATTCATATGGGAGGCCATCAGGCCCAGGGCACTTGTTGCGTGGGGTTGATCTTATTACCTCCCATAGTTCATCTTTGTTATGGGTGCTGCCGGGTCTGGTTGGCCAGCTATGGTGTTGATATTGGCAGATGAAAAGAATTTTTCAATTTTTTGGGTGATGCAAAATCCGCCGTGTACAGGTCAGTGTAAAATCGGTGTAATTAAGCTGATATTTCCGATGGTGTGGATGCCATTGTATCATCCATTCAGTAGACCTGTGTGCAGGTCGCCGACTTTGAGATCGGTTTAAATCAGTGGAAAAATTGGGCTGTGTGAGTTTCTCTGGATAAAATGTATTTTGATTTGTAGCATATTTTGGTGTGATGCTGGTGTTTTCTAAATAGGGAGTTTACCTGTGTTGATAGTTGAAACCACAGGCGGCCCCATTGGGGGTGTAACCCTCACTAGGTGTGTGGTTTTCTAGGTGTTGAAGCTGTCTGATAGCCTTGTTGATTGTCGCAGACATCGCGGCTGTTTTTCTGGAATTTAGGTGGCAAGCTTTCTTAGTTTCACGAGCCTTAAATGTTTCCCATTTGGCAAAAAGATTTCCATCAGGTGATTGTCTTTCTTGCTGTGTTGTTAGCACCATCTCGATCCAAAGTTTAAGCTCCAGAAGGTGGATGGTGCTCGGGTGCACTCTGTGCCAGGTGGGCGGTTTTTTGTATTTTCCCAAGGATGATAGCATTATTGAGACCATCCGATGGTCAGAGAAGGGGATAATTGTTGTTGTAAAGTTTGATACTCGGTGTCAGAAGTCTATAGGGGCGAGCATCAGGTCAATCCAGGTCATTGAGACCAGCTGGTTATTGCTGTGGTGGGGTCTTGTCATGTTGGCCAGGGTGGGGGCTTGTTTAGGGATGGTGTCACATAGGCCCAATGTTGCCTTTAGTATGCATAGTTCCGTATGGCCACGGGGTGTAGCCCTAGACTTGGGCCAGCGGTTGGTATTGGTGTTTAGCCAGCAGTTGAAATCCCCACAAAAAATATTGCCTCAGGGAATTGAATTGAGAGGATATTGGACAGGAATTTTTGGCGGTCATTCAGGTCAATTTGGGGCATATACACATGCCATGGCAAAATTTTCTCCATTCCACTTGAGGTCCGTTAGGAGCAGCCATCCCTCCAGGTGGGAGGCTGTGTTTTGGATTTTTACTGGAGGGTTACAGTTTGTTCATATTACCATCCCACAATGGTATGTCCAAAAGGATTTGGCCGGAAGGAGCATGGTTGACCATGACTTCTCCTCCCCTGGTGGACAGTGGGGTTCTTGGATGGCCAAGATGTCCATGGGGATATTTCGCAGGAAAGCCATTTTTTGGCCTGGGACGTGGGGGCCTTGGATCCTGCGATGTTGAGCATCCCTATGTTGATTGTGGTAGTCCACACATCAGGAACGCTGAAGTGACCCACTGAGGTCACCCAGTTCCTTCTCGCGAGTCATACTGCGAGTGTGAGGTTGATTAGCCATATTATTGTCAGTGTGTTGATCAGCGGTCTTGGTGCTGGCATTGTACGGTTTTTTCTGGCTTGGATTACCCGTGTGTTTTGGGTTTGGCGTGTGTTGGCTTTTGCCCCATCAGAAAATATTTTTTTGCCACTTACCTGTGGGTTTGATGGGTGGGAGTTGTGGGTCAGGGTGGTTGGTTCCTGTGCATAGGTGTTCTCGCCTTGTGACTGGCTGAAGTTGTCTTCCATGTCATCATTGAATATATATGATTGGTTGGGAGGATTCTCAGTGGTGCAATGTGGATCTACTCCCACTTGGTTGAGTGTGTTTGATTGGTTGTGTCCAACAGTTTCTTCAATTTGGTTGTGTTGGGTTTTATGTGTTGGGTCTGATTGGTTGTTCCATTGTGCTGCCATTGCAACCGCTTGAATTTGTTTTAGGGAAATTTTGGTGTGAGTTTGGGTCTCAGCGGAACTTCGCGGCCTGCTTGGGGCGGTCTGTGTGTGACGTCAGTCCTTACATGAGATGGGCTCAACCAAGGCAATATCAGCTCTTTCACCCCAATAGAAGGCAAAAGTAGAGTCTTTAATTTTCCCGAAAGTTAGGCTTGTTTCATCCATATTGTCCTCGTAAAATTCTGGTGCTTCAATCCCGCATTTGACAGGGCAGGCGTGGTCCTTGTGGCCTATTGCTGAGCAGAATTCACAAATGGGTGGGGTGTGCTCTGGTGTGATATGGAAGGGGCGAGATACACTGCCATCAGGGAGGTGATGGTCGCCATGCGGGGAATTAGGGTGATGTCCTTGGCCACATCTTGGTCGGGTTCAATAATAGCAATTGCCTTTCCTGTGCACAGGTGGGGCAGGAGGGGGATTTTTTGGTCTAAATTTTTTGATTAATCCATAGCCTTCGAGGCCTCCACGGAGTTCATCTGTGAGGACAACACAGTGCATGGTGCTCGGAAGTTGGTCAAATATGATGAAGAGGTCATTTGCCTCATTCCATCGTGTGTGCACCATGCAAATAGTTCTGTCTTCATTATTGATTTTTATAAAAATTTAATTTTTGCTGCTTCTGCCACTTCATCTGCGGACATGAACCTGATGTCCACCCATCCTCTGTGTAAATTTTTGTAATTTACTGAGACGGTGTTTGGGAAAGTTGTGGAGAAGGCCTTCCCCATTTTTTCCCATGACTCAAGGGAAGTATCTCTGACCATGATTCTGAGGCCATGTTCAAGGGAGGATAAGGGTTGGGAGTGCTTGATTTTGGTATATCCGCCCATTTTTTGCAGAAATTGCAGAACTCCAGGTGCGGCGTTGTGCTCACCCTTTTTGGTGGGTGAGTGTGTCAATGTTCCACTGGGGCATTTTCCCCCAGCAGGTTGGAAGGGCTTCGGGCCTTTCACGCTGGCCACTTTCACCCAACTGGTGTTTTTGCGGACAAATTTGCTCATATTCCAGGTTGATTGTCAATCTTGGAGAGATTTCATAGAATCATGTTATTATTAAGAGTGATAATAACGGGAAAGAAAAGCTAATATGATGATAGTATATATGTGGTAGATTCAAATGCTCTTAGGAGCCAATGTATATAGATACATTGGTGCTTTTGTTGTCTGCTGGGCAACCACCAGTTGTGGAGATAATTTATATAGCTGGAACCATGGTTTCTTTCCCTGAGGATGTCCCAGTGGATGGTCTGGAATTTAACCCTTACCCCAAAGTTATGTCTCAGAAAGTTGCTGCTAAGAAAAATTAGGCTTACTTTATATTAAATGGTAAAATTTATTTGGGATCTCATGTGGTATCCATCAATGCTCTTTTGTACTGGGGCAGCTGGGATATTTATGAGCTTGCAGGTCGCTCAAGATTTGGACTTAGATATAAATGAAGTGTCTATGGTATTGGTGCGTCATTGGCTTCAATGACTTGCTATACAGTGAGAAGCCCCATGTCATTCTCAGTGCATGAAATTGGTTTCTGTGACCAGTTCACCACGAAACCAGATCCTTTATTTCCCATTATCCCAGGGTTGGTGGTGTAACAACATGTTAGCATTAATTTGTTGCCCAATCTTTTGTCTTTTGTTAATCCTTACACATGTGGTAAATTACCACTTATTGATACATTTCCCCTTCCAGTTTGATAGGGTTGATCATGTCAATAGCCTCACCCACTGCGTTTCCACCAGATTTCCCTTTGAGCTTTATGCAATATAAGGTGTCAGACAAACAGTTGTTAGACTAGTAAGTAAGAATAGTTCAAAGGAAATTAGTTCAATTTTTATACTAAAAGCCTATCCAATTCTTGGTGGAATCTGGCCTCTCAAAGTAATGCAATTACTACCACTCCTCGGTCAAATAGGCCTACAGTTAGTAGCAGGGTTACGCTGAATTGGTGGTGGAATCAGAGGAGCCATTCTAATGATTCTCCAAGTCCTTTATCTGATTAATTTCAAACATCATTGCGGAGAATGGGCCCTTTTATAGCCAAGGGGGGTCCCACCAGAAAAACATTCTCCCACCCTTAAATTGGTCTAAATATTAAATCCCTGCCTTACAGGTTCATCTTTCCATCTGTCAACTCATCATCTGCCCTCACATAGAAGCGGCATGAGTCTCAAGTGATCCAATAGGTTAACAGTCCATATCACCTAATTCTGATGCGCTGTAGGAATACAGCTGATTTTTCTTGGTGGTGCTTCCCGCCGCTGGATTACACAACGGTTTATTTAAGATAGAGATTTAAAATTAATAAAGAAAAAGATTATGATGGTTTTTATTAGGAAGCAAAGGAAAAGAAAAAAACGAACTCTTTAAATTTTCAACCAGTCACTATCTAAATTTTAAATTTATTGCGGGGAAGGCTGACCATGGGACGGACACTTCCAAATATGACTCAGGAAAGATAAACTTAGTACCAGGGGAGGCACCCCAGAGAAGCGATGCTATCTCTTGTTGCCAGCGGGAACGCCACTTATGGGGAGGGGGAGGGAACGTGTGAAGGGGCCGTAGCCACAATTGAGCACGTGTGGAGGAAGGGGTCTGATTTGATGAACCAGACTGGGAACCAGGAGGAGACTAGCTGTCGGCAACGCGGTGGGAGATATCCAAACATCCACACTTGAAAGTGGTCCACCAAATGAGACTGGAATCTGTGGACAGCTTCTGGGAGGGTGGAGATGGAGCCAGCGATGGCATCCAAGACAATCGTGTGGATAGTCCACATGGCGATTGCAACCACCAGAGCACGGAGGGAGAGTGGAAGGGGGGAGGCCATTGATGAAGCAAACATATCTCTTGACAGACTGAAGGGATGCGTTTGATCCTGGCCCAGCAGACGTTGGACTTCGCGCCATATCACTTTAGAGGTGGGGCACTTCTCCAGGCGGTGGAACAGCGTTCCATACTGGCCACACACGACACAGGATGAGTGTATAGCGTTAGAGCGCTCAGCTGTATGATACACCCGCCTCAGGCAGCGCCGCACATGGGAGCAGACTTGAGGCTGCAACAGAGGATGGTGTGCGTATTTCCAGATAGTCTTTTGGGTCTCAGTGGAATAAGGGATGTCCATTATATCCAGGTAGTCTACCCTGGATAGGACTTGGGGTCGAATGGGGATCACGCCATCATGGATGGGTAGCCCCTGTACCTCCTGTGTGAACTGAGGAGAGGGGCGGCCTCTTTGGGTTGTATGTCCACTAATACAAATTCTCCTTTCTGCGCTTCGCATGGAGAGTAGGATTCGTTTGTAGTGGTTTTAGTCCCGTGAGGACCTGTGGCCAATGTGTGTGATGCGAGGCATTTCATCAGGGAGTGGGGGTTTGATGGATTGTTGAGGCCCAAGGCTCAGGAGAAGTTGGAGCAGGCCGCGCGGGACCAGTGTTGGGATGGGAGTGTAGGAGAGGTGACGGCCGCGATCCAAGTGCCCAGGATCTTGGCAGCATGGGCTTTGAAGTCAAGCAGGCCCATGCCACCTTGATGATGAGGGCCAAACATGACCTCTAGCCATACTGGTGGAGGGCGGCCTGACCAAAGCCATCCTTGAAGCAAAGCATACAGGGATTTGAAGAAGCTTGGGGAGAAGGGGATGGCGTGGGCTCCGAACCAGACTTTGGATAGGAACATAGAGTTGGCAAGAACAACCCTGCCAGTGAGGGTAGTAGGGTGGGCTCTGAGAGAGGCGATTCGCTTCGTCACGTTGTCCAGTATACGGCACTCCATTACTGCTGACGCATATCCGCCTGCCTCCATCCACACGCCCAGATGGCGCACCGGTCCTATGGTAGGACGGGGCACAAAGGGGAGCACCAGTGGAGCGGTGTGTGTTGAGTTAGTAAGGCGTGGACGTGGGCGAGCAGATGGGCCAAGTTGGGAACTAATTGCTGGGGCCCAGCAGTTCTGAAACTGACTAAGGAGGATGATTTCAGTTTTGGAAGCGTTCAGTGCCGCGTTTTTACCCGGGAATACTCCTGGATGAGAGCTTCAAGCGCGCGTGCATCTTGATTATTAGACACCCCCACCACACAATCATCTGCAAACGCCATTATCTTGACTGGGGCCTGGCCTGGCACATGGACCCCAGTGAGTTGGGCATTCACATTTCATAGTAGTGGGTCAAGGCTGAAGTTGTATAAGAGTGGGCTGAGGGGGTCCCCTTGTCGCAAGCCCCTTTAAGGGCGGACTACTTCTGTTAGGAAGCCTGGGCCAAGCACTGCCATTGTTGCAGATTCCGTGAGCAGCATCACCCAGTTGATGAAGCGAGGGGTAGGCGTAATTGATGGAGGCAGGTCCTGAGGTATTCCCAGTTTACTCTATCATAGGCCTTTTGTTGGTCCAAGAATACAAGTGCCTCAGAGGCTGTGGACTGACATACATTAGCCACAGAGTGCACGTTATCCCAAATCGATCTTCTGGGGATGAAACCGAATTGTTCTGGGGAGATGGTGGCAGATGCTACAGTCCCTAAACGGTTAGCCATGATTTTTGTTAAAATTTTGGTGTCTGTGTTTGTTAGAGAAATGGGGCGCCAGTTGGCTAAGTCAAGCTTATCCCCTTTCTTGAAGAGTGTGACAGTAAAGGCCTCATGTCCTCCTGGTAGGAGGCGCGTTTCCAACAGGCTTTGGTTAAGTGAGGCTAGCAGCAATGGGGATATATATTTGAAATATTTTTTGTAGAACTCATATGGAATGCCATCTGGACCTGGGCATTTTTGGTTTGGCGCACCATGAATGGCTGTCCATAATTTGTTCGGAGTAATTAAATTCATTATTTCTGGGTATTGGAAAATGGTGCAGATATGAGCTCGGTTGAGAAATTCCGCCATTTCAGCTGGCTGAATTGGTTCAGCACAGTATAACTCAGAGTAATATTTTAGCATTTTGATTGCCACTTCAGCCAGTGTGTCCACAATGGATCTATCCGATCTTCGCACCTGTGTGCAGGCCACGCTCTGGCATGGTGCAAAAATTTTTTAAAGAAGTATGCGGTGCACTTGTCGCCTTTAGTGATGTGTGTGGCCCTGTATTGGACACAAACCCAATGTTTGTGTTGCCTTTCGAGTGCATTGAGGTGAGCGGCTGCCTCCGCCCACTTCTGGCCCCATGCAGGGCTGTATCCTGTGGCTGGAATGTTGGACTCCAAGTGGGCCAATTCTGCCAGAGCACGTGAGATAACTGCCGATGTGGCTCATGAGCATCTGGAGGAGAGATGGTGATAGTGGCGGATGGTGTCCTCTTTAAAAGTTGCCCAAGTGGAAATGGGGTCCGCACAAAATGGTGCAACAAACGATTTCACCAAAGTTGCCTCTTCCACCCACATGGAAAATCCTGCCCAACGCGCGCGCGCGCGCGCGCGCGCGACGTGTGACTCGGGGGGCGGATTTTGCACCAATGTGGGGCCTTTGCAACTGTGACAGGTAAGTTGTATGTTATTGAGACCAGTCGGTGGTTGGAGAATTCCACTTTCGTTGTTTTGAAGTGAGAGATGTGGGGTTGGAATTTCGCCGGCATTATAATAAGGTCAATGTGGGTCATGGACCTTAATTGGCCGTTGTGGATGTGGGGACATGTCATGTTTTTGAGCAGTGGGGCATGTCGTGGCAGCGCATCCATTAACCCAAGGGTGGCTTTTAGAACGCGTAGTTCTACGTGACCCTGTGGGGCGTGGGGTGAGGGCAGCCACCGGTCCATTGGTGAGGTTAGCCAACAGTTCATGTCGCCAACTAGGAAAGAATCAGGGGGTAGTGGGAGGGATTTGACTGATGAGAAAAATTCCCAATGCTTGTGTGCACCGTTTGGGGCGTAGATGTTAATGATTGCATGCGCTACATCAGCCCACGAGAAGGTGATGATGAGCACTCAGCCATTTAGGAATGTTTCTGAAGATGTGAATTTGAAAAAATTATTTTTCCAAATTAGCACCCCACAGTGCTTCAACCAAAAGGATAGAGATGGGAGGAGCCTTGTTTTCCAAGCTTCCTTGGAACCTCGTGGACAGTGGGACTCCTGGATGGCCAGGATATCCACGGGTAATTTGTGTTGTAAAAAACTCAGTTTTTTAGCCCAGGACGGGGAGGCCTTGAGTCTGCCAATATTCAGCATCCCTAGAGTGAAGGTTTCCCCCATCGCACCTTAGGTGCGAGGGGGTGGGCACCCAGGCCCACCTTCCTCTTCTAGATCCGCAGGCCTTCACAGCAGCGCAGGTGTTAGCAGCAACGCTATTGGAGTTTTGTTAATTTTTGCGGAAAGAGTCACATTGGCTTTGGCCTTTGCTTTTTGTTTTCCTGACGTTGGACAAATTTTTTGTGGTGCGGATAAGTTCATTGCACTGTCAAGCGGGGCAAAAAAAATTTTTTCAGTTGGGATAGGTCCCAAGTCAGTTTCAACCAGAGCTTGAGTGCAGTGATTGGGTGAGATCAAATCTCCCATCGGATCCTCAGATTGAGTGGCCCGCTCAGCATGGGCCTCCCAATCTGATTGGGTGATGGATTCCCGAGTTGCTTCCACCACGAAGGTCTCCATGTCCTCCTGGCGTTGTGAGTGTGGGATGGTGGTGGTGGCCTTGGCCGCTTCCTTGGCCACAGCCCTACGGGCCTGCTTGGCCTTCTTCTGCTCCTGTGGGGAGATGGGCTTTACCAATAGGTAGCAGCCTTGTGCTCCCCATGGGAAAGCCTCCTTGGTGCTAGCAGTTGGTTTGTAGTGCGCCTCTCCGCTGGCCATGGCCACCGAGGGGTACTCTTGGAATGTAACGCCCTCCTTGATGGGGCATGCATGCGCCTTATGGCCGAACGCGTCACAGTGGGTGTAAATGGGGGTGCGCTGTCCACAGTTACCTGGAATGGGTGGGTGGTATGCCCTGCAATGTCAATAAAGGTGGAGTGCGGGATCTGGGTTAGGTCCTTCACGATCTCCTCAGTTGGGGTCAGAACTGTGATGGCTTTGCTGGTGCACAGGTGTGGCATCAGCGTGAAACGTTGCATTTTGAAAGATTGTATTTCGCCATATACAGTGAGACCATCTTTCAGGTGTTGCTCCAAAATGTCACGTTTTACTGTAGTAGGAAAAAGTCTAACGTGATGAAAATTTGGTTTGATTTTGTCCATCTGGTGCATTTGGTTTTGACGACCCATTGCCCTTTGGGGAGGTTGACCACTATGTGCATCACTGCAGCCTCGTCTGCTGCTATTTTGCTTTTGAAACCTAGGTCCAGCCAACCATGCGACATGGAGTGAGGTGCAACATACACCGTGGTCAGGAAAATTTTGTGTACATCTTCACAAAATTTTTCCCATAAGGCCGTTTTTTGGATGTCCAGATACACACGGACTCTGAATTCCACCGATGAAAGTGGCTGGAGTGTGGCGTGTTGATGTACTGGTTGCATCATGTCTGCCACATGAGTATCTCTGGGGAAATTGTAACTGCCAGTTTTTTGAAATATTTATCTATTCCACCAGATTCTCCGGGGCGTTTTTGAACATTAGAGGACGCGGGCCTTCCGCCTGCTCCTCTTGCCTTGCTTGCCCAACTGCTCCCAGACATGGGCGCAGACTAATCTCCTCTGTGAGATTATCAAACTAGATTTAATCTTAAATTGAATAGGTTGAAAAAAATTTTCAACGTGAAAGCAAAGTATTTTCAACCAGTCACTATTTAAAACTGTAATGAGGGTTGAATGGAATTCAATAGTAAGTTTGGAATGGCTTAAGAACTTCTGATAAGGAACTATGTAAATTCAGCCTATCAAAGCTCAAAAACTCTCTTCACTTTGGCTGAACGATGGAAGGGGTGTTATTTTTTGGCAAGACATACCTGTGGGGTAACTATTTTATAAATTTCAGCAAATCCCCATTAGCTAAAATTATTGCATCTTGGGGGACCTCTGCCAAGCTTATAAAAGGGGTAGTCCCCGCTTAGGCGCTTGAAAGGAACTGGACGTGGCTGAGGGAAGAAAATATGATGGACTCTCCAGGTTCCATCACATGGTTGGGGCAATTCAACTGCCCAACTTTGTGCTAATTGCCCATTTAATATTCATAACAGTGTTTCCCTGATTTGCAGGGTTCCACTGAAAATCGGCCAAGGTATTTTGGCCAATAAAATTGCTATTGTTATTTGGTTTGATGGTATCATTATTGTGGACTTGCAAATGTCTGGCATTTCCCCCTTTTGGCCAATTTTTACCCAAAACATTCTTCTCTTTAAGCCTGGAGGGCAAATGTCCAACATGCGCCTAGATTGTAATGAATTTCTTATATGACTCACTTTGAGCCTTGATACTAAGTTAAATACTAACAGCTGGATATTAAGACGGTCACTTCTTGACCCTAGACTTTATAATTATAGAAATCTGAAAAAACTAACTTTTAATATTATCAAAGTTTCTAATATTTAAATAAAAGTAAATGAATAACCACCTTAAATAATTTAAATCAGAAGTAGAAGATTAACTTCTCCTACTAATAATTGTTGAAGTCCAGGGCCAATTAGCACCATTGAGCATCTCAATTACTTAAATTTCAACAATTGGTGCTCACTACAGGGGGTACTACACCATAAAACACTTAGTAAATAATGGAGGGTGTTGGGGTAATTAACCTCACAACCTCCCCACTGCCTCTGAACCTCAGCTAGATGCTTTAGCACAGCAGTTAACCCGCGCATTGTCTCAAATTGAATCACTTGAACAGCGAGTTTGCCAAGCCTCTCATGAGGCTGCTCCACTTATCACCAAACCCCTTTAAGGGAGAAATTTGCCCAGGTGAGGGTAGTATTGCCTAATTCCTCTTAGTTTTGAGGCTGTTATGGAAGGTACAACTGATTCTAAAAACTAAAGCATATACTTCCCTTCCTCAGCCGCTCCACCCAAGAGGTGATAATACCTTATATGGCCACCCTCTAAACTTGGTCATAAACAAAAAAAAGCTTATTTAGAAATTAAACTACGCAGAGCTTGCTTAGGAAAACAGACGTTTATGTGCCTAAAGTAACGTGAGGGGGAACCAGTTGCCACCTTTGTTGATCGATTTTACAATGCAGCCCAACCTCTCAGGCTTGCAAAAATGCTACTTCTTTATTATGCTCTGGCATCCATTCTGATTGGCTTAGCTTCTCACCATTCTATAGCTCGGCATCCTATCTCTGTAAAACGCCACCTCTGGACTATCTGTGATATCAAGGAGGCTCTGCTAAAGGTTGCAGATATCTATAATGATGAATCTACTTCAGGAGTTGTGTCAGATCTACAAGTCTTTGCCATTGAGAACTTCTCAACAATAGCCCCGCAAAAGGAATCCAGGGTGATCCCTTATGGCCAAACTCTGTGTTGGTTAATACCCCAATACCAGCACCTGCGGTTCAACTCAAACCTGATCTCCCTCCTCCCTGCAGGCCTGAGGTTACTAAGCTAGTGAGTCAGAAAGCGCTACCATCAGTGGTGCCACTCTTTCTACCACTAACTTCTGGCAAAGTTCAGCATTTTCCCTATATTGAGCCTCTGCTCCTCTCCAAGCCCTCCATGGAGAGGTCTCTCCTAGTGGCCCAAAAGGCTGATCTTAAGCCCAAACCTCTCCCTTTGGTGATAGTCACTCCCAACAGCCATGAGTTAAGGACAAGGCTGTTTAAGCTAAGCTGCTTGCTCCTCAAATGATCATAGCTGCGGATGACCCCACAGCTACCAAAGTTATGGCTTCCACCTCCAACCGCTCTTCTAGCGTCCACCCAATGTGTGGACAACCCTTATAATGACAAGTCTGAAAGGGGTTATGAGGAATTTAGTTATTAAGTCTAGGAGCCTCAGCCAAAGTAGGTATACCAGATTGGCTGAACCCTAAGGATTAGATAAAGCCTGGATCCAACAATAAACCTACCTTAATCACGTGCTTAGTGCACTGAGGTTATTAATACCGCTAGTGATGCTGACCAGTTTATTGCTTCGCTGATCTTACCAATTAATTATTTTCACACCCTACAGTCCATTAAAATAACTATCTTTGCGACAGCTAAAAAGCTTGCCTTGACTCTCAGTCTTAATGATGTATTAGCACTCCCCCTAACTTTAGAGGTACCATAACTAAGGTAGAGGTCGTTATTCAAAAAGTCCTTGTTAGGGCTATCTTGGACACTGGATCTCCCGAGAACGTTCTCTCTTCCAAGCTAATTAAGAAGATTAAGCTGGTTCTTGATCTCAAGTATACCCAGGAGTTTGTAACGTCAGGTCCCAATGAGACCCCTGCTATTGGAGCCTACTCCTCTATGTCTTTTCAGCTTGGAAATCTCATCTTGTCATCTCCTGCTGTGGCCTTGAACAATAACACTTATGACATGATTATTGGAATGCAGTTTATGATCGAGTATGGTAGTATAATAAACATGATTTAGGGTTACCTCTCCCTACTAGGTTATGAAGTCCTTCTAATCTTTAACAATGAAGAACCCAATAAAAAAGGGATGATTAGCCAAGCGGTTAAAGCTGCTTCCACCCTAAGTCTAGGTTTCGAGTTCGAAACCTGTACTGGCTAGAAAATTTTTAGGGACCATCTAGTACTAAAAAAAGAACCCAATAAAAATACTCCTGAGTAGCTGAGTAACCTTCCTCTGCTTTACTTTTATTCTACACGACCTCTGGACACATCGCAAAATTTTTCCTTATACAGTAGACGCTTCATAGGGCATTTCCTTTTTTCCATTGAGGAAATAGTAATCAAGGCTGGTGAATAACGGGTGGTTACTACCAATATTATGCTACAGATCGCCTGAGCCTATCTGCTGCACATAACAAGCTTTGATAGAGTAAGCTCTTTAGAACCCCAGGTGTTGCTGTGTATACTAGACCCCGCCTAAAACAACCCATTAAAATTCATTGAGAACCTAATAATAAACCCATCATTGTCAAAAAACATCAAGAGATAGGTAAAGGTTTTCTAATCTACCTCCCAAGAGATTGATAGTGAACACTTTATTGGGTAAATGTTGGATATGGGTTCACCCACTGACCAGTTGGTGTGTACTCTGCCTAAAGTCCACATTTCAGATGACTTACCCCAGATGATCTTGAAAAGTTCATTCTCTATTGGATAACTATAGTGATATTTTCTCACAGACCAACATGGATTATGGGCGCATGAAGGGATAGAGCCACACCATTGATGTTGGTGATGCCCAACCTATTCGATCTAAACCTTACTGTAAGTCAAAGGTTGAAGAGCAGCAGATGGGGGTTGAACTTAAGCACTTATCAGACGCTGAATTGTTAGTACATTCCCAAAGCCCTTAGGCGTCTCCTCTCTTGCTGATCAAAAAAAGGGTGGAGGTTATCAGGTAGTGATAGGCCACCATAAACTGAATATTTCTAACTATCAAGACTGCTATCATGACCCCCGCATAGATGATGTCCTTGCACTTCTCTCAGGCTCAAAATTCTTCTTAGCCATGGATTTGGCCAGCGAATATTGCCAAATGGATCTTTCTCCTCAAGATCAGGAGAAATGTGCTCTCATGTGCAGTGGAGGATTATTTCAGCCTATCCGCCTACCCCAAGGGCTGTGAAATGCGCTGCAATCCTTCCAACGTGCAATGGACCACATTATGTGGGCCTCAAGCTAACCGGTGTGATCATCTATCTTGATAACATCATTGTCTTTTCTGCAACGTTCATCGATCATTTCACTCATTTAAAAAGTCTTTCAACGCCTGCGTTCTTCAAACATCAAGTTTAAACCGTCAAAATGCACCTTTTTCAAAAAGAAGCTAGACTTCCTCAGACATGACATCTCCCAATGGGGTCTGGCCTTTGCAATATAAGGTCGAAGCTATCTCTAAAATGCCTGCCCCTGAGAACATCTAGGACGTCCAGGTATTTCTGGGTATGATGGTATATTACCATTAGTTCATCCCCCAAGTTCTCCCAGCTCAGTGAGCCTCTTGTCTGACTATTAACTAAGAACACCCATTTTATAGGGTACTGAAAAAGTGGCCGCGTTTGAGATGCCAGAGAAATTTCTTCAGCAACGCCCTATCCTACGCCACCCCAACTATGGAAAACCTTCATATTGTTCACTGATGCCTCATATTATGCCGTTGGAGCCATCTTCGCCCAATTGGAAATCATTGGCGCAGATCATCCAATCTCCTATTTCAGCAAAATGTTGTCAAAAATGAACATAATTACAGTGTTTCAGAGAAGGAGTGCTTGGCTGTATTACTGGCTGATAAACATTACCGCCCTTTCTTATACGGCACTTCATTCACTGTGGTTATTGACCACGCCTCCTTAAAGTTGCTACAAAACATGAAGGATTCCACCAGATGGCTGGCCCGTTGGGCCCACAAACCTCAATATTATGATATAAGTATTGAGCATCGAGCTGGGACGCGTCATATGAATGTGGATGGTTTGACTCAGATGCCTATCCTTCATCTAGACAAAAGTGAAGCAGAGAGATTAAATGATCTCCATATGACCCTGGAGCCTGGGACGATGAGGATCACCACGTCCAGAAAATGATAGCATGACACTCCTGCAACACTAAGGTAAAGAGCAAAAAGTTATATAAGAAGATAGGAGTAAATTGGCTGACCTATCTGAGACCTCTAGAACGTGTACTGGTGATCTTGGACACTCTACCCTTGGGCATGGTGATTGAGGAGGATGTATGAGTGAATCAAGGAATGGTACTATTAGGAGGGAATCATGGAATCTATTATTGATGACTAGGATACCTGCCTATTTTATTTGAAGAAATATTGCTTCAAGACCAAATACCAATACCAACACACTACTCCTAGAAACCTTTTCACACGATCAGTTTAGACATGGTAGGACCGCTACCCCAGACTACGAGTAAGAATCTTTACATTCTGGTAGGTTTTGACCACTTCACAAGGTGGATTGAAGAAGTGGTTTTATTTAACTAAGGTAAGCTGACCAGGGGACGGACATTACCAAGCTAAAACTTAAATAATAAAAAATAATGATTCAAACGAAACGCCCAAAATGGACGGATCAATTGAATTGTACCTAACAGAATATCCAACCAGATGGGTAGCAAATACTGTTATCCCTCCATGGTGGACGGGGAGGGGGATTGGGGGGCTCGTCTTCAGCCACATCCATCTCATTCCAGAGTAGGGTGCGTGTTAAGGCAGATAGTAAGGGTGTGAGGGCATCAGCGGCATGGGGATTGATATCCTTGATGACTGGAACTTCTGAATAGTTTCAAGTCATCATTATACCAATGATGTATTTGCCCAAAGCATCTTCAGCTTTGAGGCAGGCGTCTGGGAATTTAACAAACATGGTAATGTTGGTTCAGGTTATTTTTTTAGATTCTGTGCTACTGTTACCACGTTCTGGATGGCTTCAGTGACGTTTTCATGTAAAGTTTTCATGTTGATCTTACTTTGTGCAGTTAGATTTATGGGGATGATGTATGGTGGAATTCCTCCTGCGAGTGCAGCCACAGATTTGGTGGCATCTTTGTGAAGTGGATGGCAATCTGGTGTGGTGGCTGCTTCTAATGCAAGCTGGTGGTCACTGTAGAAAAGTTTGGCGTTAGGTTGTGGGAGATATTTTTGAGGTGGGAATTTTGCATCCCATTCTGCATTACAGAGCCACTCAAGTTGCAGTATCAGTTCTTCAATGACATTACTTGATTCATCAATTTCATCTAATAATTCCCATGGATTTTGGCTAAATTGGATTGGGGAATCAGCGTACAGTTGAGGTTTGTTTGATTCATTTACGGATGCATGGGATTAAACTGGGATCCAATCTGATGTTTGGTTGGATGAATTATTTGTGGCATTGGGGCAGGGCGGGTGCTGATTGGTGGCCGTAGGTGCAGCTGCAGCATCAGGCATTGGAGGAGGGGAAGGTAGGATCATACCTCATGTCAGAGTTGGCAGGGGTGGGCAGCGGATTGGTGGGCGTCAGGTAAACTTTTGGCATCTGCGGATGTTTCTGAGTATGGGCATTTATGCTTTGAGTGGTCTAACTCGAAACAGGATGGACAAATCGTCCATCCGCCCTCAACGCGGGCCCAGAACAGATGGTTGGGGGAAGATGGGATGGTGGCACGAGGGGGAATTGCCAAAGAAATTTTCATAAATTCAGGGCTGATTGTGGCATATGCCTGAGGCCCAGTGAGGCGTGTGGCCCCATTTGGGACCACAAATTGTAAGATGGGGTTGGAGCCATAGGCTGCCAACCTTCCATCAGCTCCTGGTGGAGCACTTTGGGGGGGAGGTGGGTGGGCAACCCGCGAACTGGACCACCAAGGTGGTGTCTGTTGGGAGCCAGGTCAAAGTTGTTGGGAGGGGAATATTGTTGAAAATTAATGGCACCATTGCCAAAGTGGTTGCATCAGCTTCACAGGGGAAGCCAAGATCAAAGTACCCCTTATAGGGGCGGAAGTCAATAAAACATGCTGTTGTCATCACCGCCTGAGCCATTTTGATAATGGCTTGGTCATCAAAGGGGAAGAATTTCCCATATTCGACCCTAAGGCCAAAATACATGTTGCTCTGGGGAGCACCAGGGGGCAGCGGGCACCACTTGGGTTTGGGTAAGATGGGCATCGAGATCCTTGGGAGGAACAAATCGTCCAAAGGGTTTGGATTGACTTGGCGAGTAAGTCCGAGTGCATTTTCCTGTCAGATGGAAAATGGAGGGGGAGTTTTGCCACTGCCCCATGCTGGGACAGTCAGTGGGGGATCTGACGACATTGGAGCAAGGCTTTGATGTGCGATTAAGTGTTTGTTTTTAATTTACTGAAATTAAATATTCTTAAAGTTATGCCAAGCAGAGAGTGATAAATATTGTAGAAGTGGTTCATCATGCTCAAACTGCCAAAGCTACTGCCACTATCCTCCATCAGTCAATATTCATCTGCCTTGGTTGACCTCAGTCTCTCCTCTGCGACAATAGTAAGAATTTTACCTCCCAAATGGTCAAAATCCTGGCTACTTCTATGGGCACCCAGAAACTCTTCTCCAACCCTTAAAACCCTTCTACCAACAAGAACTATAGAATGGGTGGATGGAATTTTAGTATCAATATACAGAAAATGTCCACCTCCGACCCTCTGCACTAGGATCAGTTTTTGCCCAGTGCTCTCATGGCCTATTGCATTAGCTATTATCAGATACTAAAGATGTCTCCATTTTGTGATTTGTATGGATGGGAACCTGGTACACCTGCTTTTTTTGCAAAAGGTGTTTTCTAGACAGGACTAATGATCCAGACAAGGCCATGAAGAAATTTGCTCAACATATCATCTAACTACAATCTGAAGCCATAACTAAATTAGCCAAAACTGTCACAAAGAGGCTCAAGCAGCTAATGAACTCAGACCACCTCTACCCTTTTTTTCAAATCTATGAACTGTTTTTATATTTCTATAACCGCATTACTCCCAGAAGTGAGAAGCTAGGATCCATCTGGGAAGGACCATTTGTCATCACCTTCAAAAGGGGTGATGATTATTTCAAGTCACTCACTTCTAGAGTGGTTGTCAACAGAGTTCATGGCCAGTTTCTATGTACTTATCCTCCCCCCAACATTCTTAAAGGGGTAATGTCGGACAAACAGTTGGTCAACTAGTAATTAAGGATAGTTCAGAAGAGTATAGCTCCAATTTTCATGATACTAAATGCCTATCCTGTTTTCAGTGGAATCTTGCCTTTCATTGTAATGAGATTACTCCCACTTCTTGGCCAAATAGGCCTACAGTTAGTAGCAAGGTTACGCTGAATTGGTGGTGGAATCAGAGGAGCCATTCTAATGATTCTCCAAGTCCTTTATCTGATTAATTTCAAACTCCATTGCGGAGAATGGGCCCTTTTATAGCCAAGGGGGGTCCCACCAGGAAAACATTCTCCCACCTTTAAATTGGTCTAAATATTAAATCCCTGCCTTACGGATTCATCTTCCTGCCTGTCAACTCACCATCTGCCCTTATATTGAAGTGAGGCGAGTCTTGAGTGAATAATAGGTCAACAGCTCATATTACCTAATTTGGATGCGCTTAGCTTATAATAAACTTCTCATCTGACTCACTTTGAGCCTCGATATTATTTAAGTACAAAGTATCTGGATATCAAGAGGGTTTGTTTATTGACCCAAGACTTAATTTTAATAAAAATATGAAAAAAACCAACTTCCAATAAGATCAAAGTTGCCAGTATTTTAAATAAAAGTGGTTAAATACTCCCTCCAAAATAAATTAAATCAGCAGTATAGAGTGTAACTTCTCCTGCTAGTAATTGTTGAAATCCAGGGCCAAAAGCACCAGTAAGAGCCCCTATCCCCTGGATTCCAACATAGGTATATTTTCTTGATTTTGAGAAGGTCAATTGTCTTTCTGCATACTCTGAGTATGATGGCCTTCCATATGACAATAAATGTAATTAATATTAATTGTCCCCTGTACCCTTATACAGAGCAAGAGGATAATGCCCTGGAGGTATGATTGGATGACATGCTTCAGAAGAGGTGGATTTTCTAAAAATCCTCTCCCATTGCGTCCCCTATTATTCTCACAATAAAAGCTGATGGTACACTGTGGCCATTTGTGGACTATATTCATGCAAATAACACCACCATGCACAATCCTTATCCGTCCCTTTGAGCAAACCATCAGTCAGGAAATCCTTAAATCCTAGGAGCTCTCCAAGTTTGACCTAGTGAACACAATCAATCATCTCTGGGTAACGGAAGGCCAGGAGTGGATGACGGCAATTTGTACCAGATGAGGTATTTTTCACTTTTGTGATGCACTTTGACTCAAAGTTTGGTATTACCTTCCAGCGGATTATTGATTCCATACTGGGTGATCTTCATTTTTTGTGCTTAGTGGCATATATTGAAAATATTGTGGTGCATTACTAACCCTAAACAGATTGCAAGAAACTTGGAGATGGTACTAGTGGCACCAAAGAAGGATGATTGTATGAAAATCCCTCAAAGTGCGAGTTTTTCAGAGAAGAGTTATCTTATTGGGTAATATTGTCTTAAAGGATGGTGTAAGTCTTATAGACCAACCCCTGTGGCTTAATTGGAAGGAAGCCCAGTTCCAGACCAAAAGGGGAGGAAGCCAGAGGCTGCTCCTATTTTCATCACGGGTGACTTGACCCATGTGGTGGATGATAGTTAAGTGACAGCGAACCCTTGAAAATTTATTGTTCCTCCCATACCAACCACCCATGGATTGGTCTGGAAAATTTGGGGTGTGTTTTGGGAAGTGGCAGCGGCCAAGGGCCATTGCCAGCAGAAGGTTAGCATTAATTCACCCCCACAAGAGGGTATTTCCACATGTTTGAGTTCTGCTGATAAAAATAAATTTGATATCTTCTAAATAAAAAGTTATTAAGTCATTTTTAGGCTTGGAAACCCCCACCTGTCATTATCCTTTGTCACTGGCAAGCATAAGCTGATTCCTGATAGGTATGAGTATTATCTTGCTTTCCTACTAAATGGGGCCAAATAATGTGGCCTGTCATGGCGCACCCAGTCACATACTAGATGATACATCACTGATAAGCCATATAGAATTATGATGATACAAAAATTTTATGGAAAAAGTTGAACCTAAGTCAGCTGGTCAGGCTGAGATCAATTTGGCGTCAGAAAGATTTTAAATGTTAATCTTCCGTAGTTGAATTGCATAACTATTTTTAATGGTAAATGCAATTGTTTCTGTCCTCTATTTTTTTATGAGCTTATAAGGCATCAGATACCAACAGTTTCCTATGTTACTCCATTTCCTCCCTTTCTGCTATTTTAGTTAAATATAAACTCAAAAAAATCCAAATTAAATTGTGAGCTTATATAATCTCACTGAATATCTTGTGGGTATGGTTTCCAATTGTGGATATATGGGTTGTGTTTGCGGGTGCCATAGTTTCTTTGTACCATATAGTATGGATGGCTGTACCAGAGGTATTCTGGTTGGTGGTTTGGGTGTTCATTAATCCTGAGTTCCACGCCAGTCTTATTTTATCAGCATCTAAATGATAGATGATACACTATTTCACCCAGAAAACTTGAGGCAATCTTTACCTGGACCACTTCCACCACACAGAAGCAGCTTAATTGTTTTATTGGGAACCACTACTTTCCTAAAAAAATTCTCTCCCACACTAGCTCAGTTGGCAGAGTTTCTTCATCCCCTGATTGGAAAGGACATTACATTCAAATAGATGATGATTGCAACGCGCTTTTGAGTCAATCAAGGAACTTTTCATGGCGCCTCTTGTCCTCTAGCATGCCAATTCCTACTAGCCTTTTATTGTGGCATCTAATGTCTCAGCGGCCGCTGTGAGAGTTGGCCTACTCCAGGAGCACAAGAAGGTGAAACATCCCGTTGCTTACCTCTCATGGAAGTTTTGTTTACAGAGCAGTCATGTGCCATTTATGACAAGGTGATTGCATATTGTTGTGGTCACTCATCCACTGGTGATAACTTCTTCAAGTGGCGCGCCACGAAAGTGGTTTTCCGTATGGAACACCAAGCTCTAATGTACATTTATAAGCTGCAGAAATCGGTGCACCATCAAGCTTTGACGATTCGTGACCTGTGAAGCTCAACTTTAAGTATAAATTTGTAAAGGGGTTATTTAGAAATTAGCCATATGGTTTCCTCCTGCTAGGATGAATACTAGATTTCAATTGTTTTGATATTGATAACCAAGAGATTGCAGAGGAATCCACCAGATCTGGTTGCATCATGAAGCAGTTCAGTTAAATCAGTATAATTTGACTACTTGAAACTAGAAACTAAGGAAAATTGAGAGAAGGTATATTATCAAGTTATTGATGGCTGCTATTGGAGTGAATGCCAAAGATTAATAATGAGATATGAGGCAATATGGTTATGATTTCGCTGAGAGTTAGCCCGGGAGTTAGTGAGCAAGTAACCTGCTTGTTTAAGTTGTAGGAGCTACCACAGCAGGAGAGATGACAGTTGCAATAGAGAATGGAAAAGGGTTCGCTCTTAGTAGTAAGCTGCAGTTAACTCTGTAACACAAAGCTGATATCTCATGTAGACCCCTTGGTTTTGGAAGTTCCAAGCTGCGTGAATAATAAAGATTATGTTCCCAGAAGCGCTTTGCTTATGCTTTATAAACTTTAATAACTTTGCTCAAGGAACAGCGATCCTTATATCATCCTTTCATTGTATCTGTTGGCTTAACCTCTGAGCAACAATCCGCCAGATCTTATCTAAACTTTTGGAAGATTGACAGTGTGCTCACTACAGATGGCTCGCTGATTCAACTATAAAGCAGCTCAAGTACCTGTAACCATGGCAAATCTAATTATCTTTTCCAATACCCCATGTGTTTTCGTGACAATTATAGCAGCAACCCTATGGAATCTTCTGACGAGGAACCAGCCCTGTTCACTATAATTAAGACATCTGACCCTGGTGACTCTCCAATGGAACTGTAATTATCCGCTTGTCTGGCCCTTTAAGTTAGCACAGCATGGATGCTCCATGGATGTCAACACAACTTAGCTTCATAGTATCATGAAGTGACTCCTTCAGGGGTACCTTTTTTATGATGGGCCCTCATAAAGAATTTTATGAGAATGTCCTTTTTTCAGTGTGATCAGGCTAAGCACTAAAGATTGTATATGTCTTATCTGGACTTGGCCACCACCAGCCTGGAGGCCGTCTTGACTCCTACCAGGCCAGTAGAGTATCTTGTTGATTATGTACAGCCATCTATTTGGCAGCTCCTGCAATTAATGGTTTGACAAAATATTAAAATCAGGAGTTTTGTTGGATTTTGGGTGTAATAAATGCTCTCTTGGTGCTTATTCCACCGAAAACCAACAATGGGGGGTTGATACCACAAGAATAATAAGAATACGTAAACTTTTAAAAACATAGAAATTTATGAGTTTTTTTAAAGTTTATTAGGCGCTTCCTGGGATATGATTAGAAAACGGTCCCCTCAATATCCGACTAATCTTTAATTATTCTGTATTGAGGGTTGGGGGGAATTTGATGATAGGTTTGTAATAGCTTAGGCTAGTCCAGATTAGGAAATATGGGGAAGCAGCCTATTGAAACTCAATATAATTGCTTCATTTTAGCTGAATGATGGAAGGGGAATTATTATCGGCCAAAATGTACCTGTGGGGCAACGCTTTAATGAGCTTTAGTCAATCCCCATTTGAGAAATTTATTGCACCTTGGGGGACCCCTGCCACGCCTATAAAAGGGGATGTGCCCCACGTAGATGCTTGAAGTGACCTGGTTGTGGCTGAAAGAGCACTATCCAATGGACACCCCAGGGTCTGCTTCAGGGTCAGAGAAATCTAAATGTGTGATTTAGGGTATGTTGCCCTTGTAGTATTTGAACTAGTGTTACCCCAATTAGCGGGGTTCCACCAAGAATTGGCCAGGGTCTTTTGGCCAATTTCATCATAATTAGTATCATTGTTTACATTGATATTGTTATTGTAAACTAGTAAATGTCCAACATTTCCCCTTCTCAGCCAATTTGGATCCACAACATTCTTATCTTGAATCTGGGAGGGCAAATGTCCTATAGTGTAATGCAGATTGCTCAAGTGCAACAAAATGATAATCATTTTTTTCTAGAACGCCTCAAACAGATGCTCTCAGAGATGAGGGGGTGCTTATTCAAGTACTCACCCATTTTGCCAACGCCCATGGTCAGATGGATCATCTCGCACCCCATATAAATAAGGAGCTACTCTGGGTTATTGGAGAGCTGCTGAACCAAAGATGACTCATACTTGACTAGATTAGGGATGTGATTACACTAGTAGGGGACACCAAATGATTTATGCAAAAAATGATTGGATGGGTGTCTTGAATTAACTCTACTGTGGGTCGCACCAGAGATCAGGTTACTGTAACAGTCAAGGCGTTGCCGGACCATCACATTGCCCTGATCTTCCCTAGGGCGATGATCAAGGCCAAGGGTGAGGGGCACAATTGTTATGATTTTTGTAAATGGCAATCTGACAAATCAGATGCCACAAAATCGAGATAAAATAAATGTCATGAGGTGGACAAGGAAGAAAATCCTTGTAAAGGGAGCTCTGGATAACCAGATGCTGCCAAACACAATATTTCCAAATACAGCGATGAGGGAGCAGATCCTCAAAAATGAAGTTCCAGCCAACCAGACAGACAAGTCCGATGTTCCCAAATGTGTTGACAAGGATTAAAATTATTGAAAATGGCGCTCTGGCCAACCAGATGCCGCCAACTGTAATATTACCAAAAAGGGCGATGAGGATGAGAACCCTCATAAATGGCGTTCTGGCCAACCAGATGCTGCCAACCACAATAGTACCAAAGAGGGTGACAAGGATGAAGACCCTCATAAATGGCGCTCTGGTGAATCAGAGGCTTCCAGAACCCTTTTAACTAATATGATAATTAGAGATATGGATGTTGGGAAAGGCTCGGGCTTCAAGGATGATTTAAAGCAAAAAATAATTGTGGAAAAGTTTCCACAACTACGAAGGTACCAGATCCTAGTTCTTAAATGAATCTTGACAAGGAAATTGGGGGTCTATATCCTCAAAATATGCCTGTCATCGAGAAGATTCCTGCAGACTCCAAGGAGAACAAGACCCACTCTTCTCCTTAAGCTCAGTACAAATCTGAGCTGACAAAGCTGCTCAAAGCAGTTTCATCTTCTATAATATACAATAAAACTTAATAAAATCCAGAGTTAATTTTTAAAGATCAGAAATCATCTTTATTAAGTCCTTTAAGGGAAACCACACATGGACCACAACTTGGACTTTGACAAGGCCATTGAGTCTTTATATGCGCTCACTGGAGGACAAACCCTCTTACTTGGCGCCAGCATAGTACTTACTGTGGCACAAACTTAGATAGTAAAGTGCTTCCTGCGTAGTCAGATTAGGGACATTTCCACAGCAGGTTTATCCTGCCTGTGGGCACTTACCTGAGCACTCTTGCCTAACTGCTTTGTGCAGTGTTCAGGTACCCCGTCTATCACAGTTACCCTATTGGAGCAGCGCATAACCACCCAAGCTGACTCCATTGCAATTGACTTTAATTAGCTGAAAGTTAATGGATCATCCATTGCACTGCTGATATTCTGGAGCTTTGTTTCATGATTGCACTGAATATGGGCAGTTGTTGAATTATATAACTCATCTTGAGACTTTAACAATGCCAGTCAAGGACGATTTGTGACCCTTCCATTAGTCAAGTTGTTGGAATACGCTTTATCTGGTTAAGTTTAGAAAATTTGTGGTGATCAAGTAAACATCTTCTTCAATAATGAGCTGTCCTAGTAAGTCAACTAGATGTACTTAAGTCAAACTCATACAGCAGTTTTTAGTTTTATAGACTGTAAAGGAACTCTTGATGATGTGGCTGAGCTTCTTTAAAATCTCAAGAAAAAACTGGCCGTAGAGAAGGAAATACTCCTGTATCTAAAAAGAGAGTTTTAAGAGCTTAAACAGGACGCCAAGGAAGGGCGCTATCAGTATCAATCAGTTAGAGTGGAACGAATTGTGGTCAAGTTGTTTTCTGACCAGATGGGTGAAGGGAGTCATGTTGTGGATAGTCCTAATTTTTGGGATGAATATTACGGTTCTGCGAGTGAGCTACCCTTAGTCTGTGTTACTCCAGCAAAAGAGCCACACAAATTTCAAAGATTCACGGTGGCAACTTGTTCTGCCCCATGCCCCACCTATACCCCCATGTGGGAAGCAACTGCCAGGCTGAAGACTGCCCACTTAGCTCCCAGAAACCGCAGCTTGTATTGAGAAGAGAATGTGTGCGTTGAAAAGTTGCCTTCATTTAACCAGGAGGCAATATACACGGATTCTTCAAGCGGTTTAAGTTTGCTGACAAATGAGTTTTGGATATTTGTAAGGCGATGCTGCTAATCTCCACCCCTAGATGTCAAAAGCAATGACCAGGTCACCTGTTACCTGGAGGATAGCTCTGTGACATATAAGGAGGTCAAGGATATGGTGCTAAACTTTTTTGGTGTGGTAGAAAAATGGCACAACGAAAAGCAGAGTTCTTGACTATCAGGTTTCAGTGAAAAATCTATTTTTGGCATTCACTGACCGCTTTACCTTGGAAGTACATGTGCTAGTAGGGGCGGGAACGCTGTTGGAGGCGGATGTCAGTATAACTATGACTGCCACTGTGAAACACCATCAGGAGCTCTACAACGCGTTGGCTCTAATTCTCTAGGGGTATATCACCCTAATGCAGATTTTCAACTACCTGTGGCTATTGGACGCCTTACTCAACCCACCCAATGGGGACCAGAAACTGTCTGTAATTGTTGCTGGAGCTTCATCCATGGGTGGCCAGCAGCAGCTGACTTATACTTCTACTAGAAAATATGTGTCTAAGATACAGTCTGTCGTCCAATCTGTGACTAACTTATGATCATGTGGCTCATCCTTGGCTTCTTTTTAATGCTTCGCCATGCCACCATCCATCCTATAAACCTCAGCCTGAGTTTAAAAATGTTAGTAAATGTGATCCTTCTGGAATAGCTTGCTTTGAGTGCAGTCAGTAAGGGTATTACGTGACGAGCTGCCCTATAAAATATAAAGTCAATGCTGTTCTGCTGAAATTGGATGACCAGGGAAAAGAACAAACGATGTAGAAATGTGACACTCTAACTCTGCTGCTTTGAATCAATTTGTCCTGAAGGATCATAACGAGTCTTCTATGTCAGTGCTCATGACTCCAACAACATATTTTTTTACCAACAAACCTCCAAAAAAATAAATGTGGTAACCCGCTCTCAAGCCAAGGAGGGCTGTTATAATCTTGGTTTTTGTGATGCTTGTGGTGCTTTTTGCACAGGAATCAGACAATATAGAAGTGGTAAGAGTATCAAAACTCTGGGCTGTTATTTATCATTTAGGGGTTTTATTACCATTTGTGAAATAAAATATAGAATTTTGATACTAAAAAGATATGGTTTATATAAATATATATATTAAAATCAAACTTTTCTTACTTGTTGCAATCACTAATTGCAACAAATTTGATTCAAGTCTAAGTAAGTTTAATAATCTCTTTGAGGAGATTAATGTGCACCCAATGTAGGGTAGCAGATGGTCTAGTAAGGTAAAGGGCACAGGATTGGGCTCTGCACCATCCAAAGTTCATAAATGCCTCAGCGACACCAGTGGCCTAGATAAAAATAAAAAGCCAGCGGTTATATTTCCCTGGAGATTTTGGTCTGGCAAGTAAGGTGTAACCAGTTCATCAATACTCCACATTCCCAGCCCCTGTCATCAATAGAGCATGGGGTTCAAAAATTATTAGGATATTAATCAAATGGCGCTCTGGGAAAAGTTCTGTGGAGATGTGCACAACAATTTCCCAAAAGCAGTATATGTGGCACCATACTCCATGACCCGCAGTTGGTTGGATCTCAGGTTCAAAATTACACAAGTAGTGGATGAAGCTGCACAGGTACGTGTGGTGGTAGACCTCCCAGATGATCAATGGGTGATTGAGACAAAGTGCACTCGATGGACCAAGTCTAACCAAATTTTCATTATGTTTGACTTCCTCCCCACAATTATTAAGTGCACAGTGCTGGAGCACCACCTAATGGCTTGGCTTAAGGCACATTTGGATATTAACTCTTTTCATATGCAACGCTTTACGCTCATGCCAGACCTGTGAATGGGAAAAGCAATTGCTGTGATCGCCCTGTCCGCAGGCATTGCAGAAGGTTTGACCCAAATCCCCCACACTGCAGTTCTGTTAGTTAGTGGGCTGGAATCCCACCTGTTCCACATCATAGTGGATAGCGCGCCCCCTATTTGTACCTTTTGTCATACTTTTGTCCACAGGGCCCATACATGCCCCGCCAAAGAGGGCATCGCCACAAATGAAATCCTCCCCAATGTAATGGGTAGTGCAGAAGCCCATTATGATTCATCTATATACACCAACGTTGCCTTCCCATGGGGCACACATGGGTGTTACATTCAGGTCAAACATGTGTCCCCGCAGGGGTGTAAGAAGGCCAAGCATGCCCTCATAGCAGCAGCCAAGGCAGCTGCCACAGCCGCGCCCATAATCCCACCTGGCTAGACTCAGGATGACATTGTGTCATTCACTGCTGAAGTGTCTCATGAGTCCGGTAACTAATCAGTTTGAGCTAACCAACCTGATAACCTGATGGTGAGTCAGAATTACCTAAGCAATATTACAAAGCCTCAATTGAAACCTATACCGCCACCAACTTTCCTCCCAAATTTTTCTTGAACTTTGATGATTCTCCACAGGAGCACACCAAGCCAAAGAGTCATATAAAATTGAAAAAAATATCAAAACTAAAAGCCAACGATAAACCCAAAGTGAAAGTAACCCATACTGACAATTACATTATAGCACTGAGCACCCACCGTGCCAAAGAGAGATGTGCTGAAAATAAGATGGCTGAAGGGCAAGGGCCCTTCCCCTAGCACCTAAGTTGTGATGGGGGGAGCCTTTACTATAGAGATGTTGAACATCGCTGGACTTAAGGCCTTGCCAATCTGGGCTAGGAAACTGAGTTTTTTTTAAAAATATTTACCTGTAGATAACCTGGTCATTCAGGAAACCCATTGTCCACATGGTGCCAAGGAAAAATGGGCAACTATGCTCCTCCCCACCCTTTCTTTTTTTAGCACTAGTGATGCCCAACCCAAAAGGCGGAGCCACCACAAATCTTTATTTATGAATGCGCCAATTAAAGGGATTGTTACATTGGAAAACTCTAAATATAGACCCTAAGTTATCAGCCTAGGAAGCCATATCAGAAGATGGGGATACTTTGGGGAAACTTTAGTTTAGCACCTGCTTTAGCTAGCGGACCATGGCAGACAGCATAGGGGTTTGGGCATTAGCGAAATATGTCATAAGGAGGTATAATTGGAGGTTTTCTTCATTAATGAGGCCGGCGGTGTCCATTGCCTCAACATATTGAGCATGTTGATGCTCAGCGAAAGTGATAAGAGCAGGCACCAAGTGAAAGACTTGATGCGCTGGAAGGTTTAGGGTTAATTGGGGTCGAAAAGGGAGGTTTTTGCTGCATCAATGCAGGCACAACTCGCACCAAAAGTAGGCTCTTCTTTTTGTATTTAGCATCCACATCAAAATCATGGAGAAATTTTGGATGGGAAAACCTTCAACAAGGGTTCCATCGCCCCATGAAGATGTTGGTGGAGGAGATTGTTACTGGAGCAGGTGCTGTTACCACCATTGTGTTTATGCTTTTATAACTAGGAAAACTGTTTCTAGATCAGAAACGGCGGAGACACAAATTTGGGAAGATTTACAAAAAGATTTCTCCAAAGCGAAATTGGGCTTAACACTATAAGGCCGCTCCTCCCCTCCATTTCTTATTGGTCAACACACTGTGTGGTTATTATACATGCGACCCATAATTTTTGATTTTATTTCTAGAAAAATTGTACCTTGATGGTTGTGTGCTTGTAGTATCATTTTTGTGGGATGTTGAAGTGCGCGCTATCATTAATATTTCTGCCTCAACATGTTCATGGGAGGGACCATCTAGTACTAAAAAAAACATGTTCATGGGCTCGCCAGGAATTCTTCTCAGCCGTTACTTCCCTCCCACTTCACCCTAACCCGTTTGTGGTGAGCAACATGAACTGCTGGGCCAACCCAGCCATTGATCACTGGCCTTTTGTGCCTGCCCCCACAGGGGCACATAGAACTTCACGTTCTAAAAGCCACTTTGGGGCTGTTTGATACTCTGCTAAACATGCACTGCTGCTCCCCAACATGTCCCATCCTCATATGCACAACTTTCAGCTTAGGTTTATGTCCCACATTGACCTTATTCTTATTGAACTTTCAGTCTCAGGTTGCACACTTTATAATGACAAAAATCAATTTCTCCAACACTAGGTTTGTGTCCTTTTTCTTCTATTTGTCACACCTCATGGCACAGGCGCCAAGATAATGCAAACTTCGTCCAGATGAGCTCGCGTAGTCCAGGTTTTTCTCATGGGTGGACACCAAGATGTCAGCACAGGAGTTCACCACACCGTTCTGTGTGGACCCACTTACTACCTGTTTGACAAACGGGGTCCTTCCACATTTCCACAAAACAGCTTAGCAAGAGGGCCCAAGTGAGGGCTTACAAACATGAGAGTGCTTCAGTGGTTAGGTCCTTGATTCGTTGGCTTGTTGAGCGATTGAAGTATCCTTGGAATATGCTAAGGATGATTCTCACACTGAGGAGAACAGTCTGTTCACCAGAGAGAGCATATAGGGAGTTGACTGCTCTTTCAAAGTCCGTGGAATGGTCCATTTTCACTTAAAATCCTGGGGTTTCCTCCAAAACCTAAATGAATGATTTTAAAACTTTTAAATTATATTTCTGTTTTTTTTATTGTATATATGAGAAGACGAAGTTGTCCTAAACACCTTTGCCTAGTTGTATTTATGTTAGGAAGTGGAGGATATGGGGGAATTTTGTTCCTGTGGAGTCCGTGGATGTCATGTTATCTGTGGGCCTATTTTGAGAATCTTGGCCTCCGATATTACCATCTAGGCCCATTCTAGACTGTTCATTGAGTAACCTAAACATTAAAAAAACTTTTATGCATATAGTTTCATTGTCAATACAAATCAGAGCTCGGCATTCTCATGTTGACCTTATTGCAAAAAATTTCCATTTTTTGGTATAATTTGGCTTGGAAGACCCTGATTCGCTGGGCTTCCCTTCGCTGTGGCTCCCAATATTCTCATCTAAAAGCAGATTAAGCTTTGAAACTCCTTATTCGCCGGGCTGCCCTTCGTTGTGGCTCTCAATATTCTCATCTAGAAGCAGATTCAGCTTGGAAGCTGCTGATTTGCTGAGCTGCCCAATTTTATGGTTCTAAACGTTTCCCTTTTTGGTATAATTTGGCTTGGCAGCTCCTGATTTGCTGAGCTGCCCAATGCTGTGGTTCTTGATGCTTCCACTTTTGGCATAATTCAGATTGGCAGCCCCTGATTCGCTGGGCTGCCCTTTGCCATTGTCATTTTCATTATTTAGTTCATAAGACTTTGGGTTGAAAGCCTTTGATTGACTCAGTCACCATTTACATCAACCCTTGCCACCTCCACTCCGAGGTTTAGTCAATTAAACAGCATCTGATTTGTCAGAATGCCATTTATAAGGGCCATTGCTCTCGAACCCTACACTTTTTATTAGTGTTATCTACATTACTAAGAGCCCCAATCCTCACCTTAGGGGGGTCAGGGCTATGTGGTGGTCAGAAAGCGCCTTGACTGTCACACCACCCCCCTCAGAGGAGAGCCCCCTGCGCCCTCAGTATTCCTCCACCTTCTAGTGACAGTTGATGCAATTGGTGACTGCTTGCCAGGAGGATTCTTCTATTGGTTAGCTGACTCATTTTACCAAGTACCATCACTTTTTGTGAGTGATCTTGGTATCCAGAATCTCCTCCACCTCGTACTCCGCCTCCCCTGGGTTGTCTGACTGGACCAGCTCCAGCTTTGCTGGTATGGGGATTCATATTTCTTGAGCTGCAAAACATGCAAAACTGGGTGTGCACGCAATCCTTCTGGGAATTCTAGTTCATATGCCACCTCATTCACCTGTCAAAGAAACTTGTAGGGTCTTAGGTTGACAGGTCCAAACTTCCTACACTGTCCCAGGGGTGTGTAGTGTTTGTCATTTATCAAGACATAATCTCCATCTTTGAGGGGCGGAGCCTCGGAGTGATGCGCATCTGCCTTCCTCTTCTGGGCCTCCGCTGCCTTCTCCAGGTTGGCTCTCAATTTCTTAAGATTTTCCCTCATTCTGGTCACTAAATCATATGCCACGGGGTTCAATCTCCCAGTGTGTCCCTCCATCATCCATGGGTGATACCCGCGGTTTGCAAAAAAGGGTGACATTCCAGTTGATGAGTGTGTCAGGTTGCTGTACGCGAACTGTGCAATTCTCAGCCACTTGATACAATGATCTTGTCACATGGTGAGGTAGCACCGTAGATACTGTTCAAGGGTCTGATTGACACTCTTCATCTGGCCATCCAATTGGGGGTGGTAAGCAGAGGAACGGCATGGTTTAATCTTATGATTTTCCAGGAGGTGATCCCAGAACCTAGCTTTGAACTGGATGCCCCTGTCCGAGATGATCTTGTCCAGGAGTCCGTGTTGAGCAAAGACATCCTTCATGAAGATTTCAGCTATGTCCTTCGCCGTGACCTTAGAGGTGCATGGGAAGAACTCAGAATATTTCGTTAGTCAGTCCACTACCACCATGACCACATCCTAGCCCTCCAATTTTGGAAGCCCGGTGATGAAATCCACACAAGTGAGGTCCATGGCACTCATGCGATCTACAGTGGTTTTAACTTCCCTGCAGGTTTGCTTTAAGACGGCTTTGATTGGGAACAGGTAAGGCAGCTCATGTTATATCCTCTTACAGTTCCTGCTAGGCTTGGCCAGGAGTAGTTCTGGCGTATCAGCTCAATTGTTTTACCCACATCAGGGTACCCCACCAGGGGGTGGTCATGACATAACTCTATTACTTCAGGTTGAAGCTTGAGCGTCAAGACCCATAGGCGGTCATAATGCAGGACGAGGCCCCCTCCTTCCTGTAATTCTTGTAGCCTTCGCTGGGGTCCCCTCCCTCTACCTCTCTCCTGACCTTGTCCCCAAATTTGGTGCATTGTTGGGCTGTCCAGATTCTCTCTGTTAAGTCAGCGCATTCTTCCTGTATCAATGCAAAAACCTGGGGAGGGAGAATTGTGGCCGTGTTGAACTCACCCAGCTCCTCCTTCATGAAGGTTATTTTTGGGTCCCAGCTAAGTAGGTCTGGGAGTAAGTTGCTCTCCCCAGGATAGTATTCTATTTTAAAGTCATATTGAGACAGCTCTAGGTGTTAGCGGGCTTGTCTCTGGTTCATCCTATGGGGGGTCTTATGGAACTCCAAGGCCCTGTGGTCAGTCCAGATCGTGAACAGGTGGTGCACATACAACAGATGATGCTGCCATTCATCTAGTGCTGTGACGATCGACAGGAGTTCCTTGTCATAGATGGGGTAGTTCGTTTTTTACTGGTAGCATCTTCCTGCTGAAGTAGAATACTGAGTGCTCCAAACCATCCTCCCCTGTCTGAAAGAGGACCGCACCAATGGTGAAATTTGATGCATCTATCTCCACAATGAATGGATGATTGGCGTCCAGGTGTGCTAGGACTGGCACTGTGAGAAGGGCCTCCTTGATGGCCTGGAACGCCATCTCTTCCTCCTCTCCCCATTTAACAGGAACTTGCCAGTCAACCAGGTAAGCGGGGCAGCTGTTTCTGAGAGGTCCTTGATGAATCATCTCAGGAAATTCACCACCCCTAAGAAACTGCGCACACCTGTCTTACCCATTGGCGCTTCCCAAACCTTCACTGGTGTCAGCTTGTCTGGGAAGATGGCTAAGCCCTTCTCAAATACAATGTTTCCTAGGAAAGATACTGAGCCCTTGTACGAATCACATTTGGAGGGCTTCAGTCGCAGGCTAGCCTTGTCCAGTTCCCTGAGGACCTTCTTGACATCCTCCGTGTGCATCTCATGAGACTTGGAGAACACCAAGATGTCGTCCATTTATGAGACACAGCATTTCCCAATCAAGTCGCCCAGGGAATGGTCAATTGTCCTTTGGAAAACGGCTGGGGCGTTCTTAAGTCCAAACGGCATGACCTTGTACTCATATATCCCTAGATGGCACTTGAAAGCCGTGTACTGTTGGTTCTTGGGTACAACTGGCACTTGGTAGAAGGCGTTGACCAGGTCCAACTTTGAGAACACCCAAATTCCAGAGATCATTTGGGAGATGATCGCCATTAGCAGAATGGGATAGGGGTCCATTTCAGTTATGGCGTTTAAACGGTGGTAGTTGACACAGGGGTGGAGCTCGCTGTTGGCCTTGGGGACCAGGAGGATGGGAGACACCACTGGAGATTTCGAAGGCACAATCATCCCTCACCCCAACATATCCTTCACATACTGGTCTAGGGTTTCTTCGCTCAGGGGTTCAGGGGGTACACTGGGATTCCTTTTGGGAGCTCAGAATCCCCTTTGAACTTGAACGAGAATGTGAATGGGCCCTGTGGAGTGCAGGTGGCGGCGACGCTCCTCTGGAACAGGTGTTCATAGTTTCTGAATTCCTCTGGTATCTTTTCCCTCTCCATCCCTAGGTGCACAGAGTTCACGCCAGGCCTGCTCCTGCCCAAAAAAAAGAATTCTAAGGTTATAGGCTCCTGATCCTTGGGGTGAAGCATCACCTGGCACTTCTCCAGATCAAAATGTTGGGAGTACTTGTGCCACCATCTCATTCCCAGAACAATGGGGTGGGGCAGGTTCTGGATAGCGCAAAAATATTCCCAGAAGTAAAGTTCCTGTTGAAGCTTGATCCTGGGCTTAATCCCCCAGTATTCTGATGACTTGGAGGTGTCTGCAAGGGTCATGGTACCCTTTTCTTGCATTTTACTTTCCATTTCTTGGCTAACTCTAATCCAAGTAGTTTTCTTAAGATCCAGTGTCCACTAGCGCCCACAGTTTTTCTAACTTGACCCATTTCCCTTTCTTCTTTCGCTTCAAAGTAAACGGAATAAACAGGTAGGAGGAACTGTTTCCTTTATTTAGTGAAGAAATGCAGCGGGGGTTAGGCGAAGGTTGTAGGTGGGGCCATCTGAGCCACTGGGAGTTGTGGGTGCAGGAGCTGCAGAGCGTGGGGCAGATTCACTGGAGCCCCCTGCTCTTGTTACCCCACATGGTTTGAGATGGGCTCTGACTCTGCGCATTTTCCGCGGAATCTACCATGGTTCCCAGGCACAGGGGTCCTGGCTTGTGCCAAGGCTAGCTGGTTCTCTACCTTAGAGATAACAGTGACCTCTTCCTCCAAGGTTACCCCAGGAGGGTAGCGTCCATAGCTGTGAGGATATCCAGGTGAAGGTTCTGTCTAAACATTCGTGCAAGCTGGGAAGGAGACACTTTTTGTGGCTTTGGCTAAAGGCTAGAACAGCCAAGCGTACTCCTTAATGGCCAATCTCCCTTGGCTGAGGGCCAAGAGCGCTGATCAGGCGGCATCCTGAGAGTCATTTGGGGTGGCGGCTCTTTCAATCAAGTGGAGGAAGTTCTCCAGAGAGGCTGGAAGGGCCGGCTGTGTTTCCAAAAGTCAGTGAGCCAGGTGGACAGGTTCTTCGGAAGGTCCACTATCAACTGAGCGATCTGGTGGGACATGGCCGTTGTACCCCCAGTGGCTATTGTGAGGCGGGCCTGCAATCTAATGTGAGAGAAGGTTCTGTGCAATACACTCAACTCCTTTGGGGTCAGTGCTTGTCTAAACTCAGATGTGGCATTAACTTGTTGGACATAAGCAACAAATTCCCTTGGGATGGGAGGAGGCGAGTGGCTTTCCTCAGCAGGAACAGGATGGAAATGATAACCATCAGGAGAGTGGTTGTGTGCTCATACCAAGTGGGTAGGGCTCTCTCATATGGTTTCCCCATCCCATCCCATAAAAGGGAGATGAGATTAAAAGAACTTCAACTAATCTGATGAACGGGGTCCTTCCACATTGCCACAAAAAAGTTGGGCAAGAAGGTCTAAGCGAGGGCCCCCAAACATAAGTGTGCTGCTGTAGTTAGGTCCTTAGTTCTTTAGCTTGTTGAGCGATCGAGGTATCCTTGGAATATGGTAATGACGATGCTCACACTGAGGAGAACAGTCTGTTCACCATTAAGAGCATACAGAGAGGCAACTGCTCTGCCAAATTCCGTGGAATAATCCATTTTCACTCAAAATCTTGGGTTTTCCTCCAAAATCTGAATAAATTGATTTCAAAATGTTAAAATTATAAATCTGATTTTTGGGGTTTTTATTTTATATATGAGAAGAAGAAGTTGTTCTAAACACCTTTGCCTAGTTGTATTTATGTTAGGAAGCGGGGGATATGGGGGAATTTGTTCCTGTGGAGTCTGCGGAATGCGTTCTATCTGTGGGCCTATTTTGAGAATCTTGGCCTCCATTATTCCTATCTAGGCCCATTCTAGACTGTTCATTTAGTACTCTAAACATTATGGAACCTTTCTGCATATAGTTTTGTCCATCAGGGATGAATCAGAGCTTGGCATTCTCAAATTGACTTTATTGCAAAAATTTCCAACTTTAATATAATTCAGCTTGTCAGCCCCTGATTCTCTAGGCTGCCCTTTGCTGTGGCTCTCGATATTCTCATCTAGCAGCAGATTCAGCTTGGCAGCTCCTGAATCACTGAGCTGCCCAATGCCGTGGTTCTCTACGTTTCCCTTTTTGGTATAATTTGGCTTGGCAGCTCCTGATTATAGAGCTGCCCAACGCCATGGTTCTCAATGCTTCCACTTTTGGCATAACTAAGATTGGCAGCCCCTGATTCGCTGGGCTTCCCTTTGCCATTGTCATTTTCATTTTTTAATTCATCAGACTTTGGGTTGGCGGCCTTTGATCGGCCCAGTCACCAGTTATGTTGACCCTTGCCACCTCCGCTCTGAGTTTAGTTGTTTCGTCTTCATCTGATTCATCAGAATGCCATTTACAAAGTTCATTGCCCTCAAACCCTACAATTTTCATTAATGTTACTACGTTAATAAGAGCCCAAATCCCTGACTTAGGAAAGTTGGGGTAATGTGGTGGTCAGGCAGAACCTTAACCATCACTGCCTTATCTACCTTTAAAGCAAACACCATCTGCCAGGAATGCCACCTCTCATTGCGTTGCTCTTGGGCTGCATTAGCAGTCATTATGTGCACACTTGCTGAAGTGGACAACCTAGAGTCTAACGTCTCAGCCAAAGGCTACAGCCCGGCTTGGGGTTGTAAGTTGGCAGAGTTGTCTGCTCATCTCAACACACTGATAATGCAACATAAACATCATGTTTGTGTACAGTACAAAGCAAAAATATAATGGTGGGTGACATGTGCTCTGCCTACTTTTTGAAAAAATTCTTCAAACCATGACAGACCTTGGACTGCACACAGGTGTTGGGATTTATGCCCATATTCCCACCCTGCTAGATTACCAGGAACGCTAGGGGATAATTTCCTGAGGCGAAGTGAATTTGAAACCAGTTTGCCCAAGTTTTGGAGTAACTACATTTGGGGGGATTTTGGGATATTCGTCTAGTCATATCTATTGGGGATTAATCCAGACATTTACTTAAAATCTCACCGGGCGGAGTTTCCAACGAAATAGGGGCATCTGATAGTGAACAACTATCAGGTGTACCAATTGGGATCGGTCAGGTTTCATCACTGACTGATTGGGAATGAATAGCAAGTTGTGAGGTGAGTGATGCTTCCTGCAACTAGCGAATCAATTGGTTGGTGCATGACCTGCCTAAATGGGTAATAAGTCCCATTACCTAAGCAGGTTGCTAGCCAAATATGGTTGGTTTGCTTGGATGGAGAGAAAAAAGTTAGGGACAGGTTTTCTGACTCTTTCCGTTTAGGTCTCAAGGATGTCCAATGACGGAATCCTAGCCAGGATGGGGAAGACCATCGCTGCTAAGATGAGGATGGGTGATTCAATGGCAACGGCTGCCGTTTCACAAAGAGGTGTCAACTGAGGGTTAGACTAAATCCCTACTATAAATTCCCTAGGATTCACTTATAATAAAAAAGAAATTTTAAAATAGATAATACAACTGAAACTAGTTCAAAGTTGTTCATCTGGTATATAGTTTAAGTAGTAAACTAATATCAGCTTTCAATTTTGCTATTTTTCTCAAGGACATTATTGCTGTGTGTGATAATTAGGAGACCCTTAAAGAAAAGAGAAAAGATCTGAGCGGGGATCTAGAGAATAAGAAGACACAATTGGGGATTGCTGCCAACTGTGTGTTGGACCAAAGAGACTGTCACCAGGAACTCAGAGAAGATCAGGTTGGACAGAACGAGGGAAAAAATCCCTAGATCATGACATCTCAAGTATTTAATTGGGTTTACTGGATGAGCGGTGGGCTGAGATATAAGAATTCATACTTAATTACAGATAATAGCCATCATACTATTATTAACCAATAATCTAATATATTATATAACGCGATGAAGTGCACAAGAAAACTGAATCTGTGCAGTAAAAAAATTCACTAGGGTTGTTTTCTAATAAAACCCAAAATGGTAAATTTTTACAACAGGTGAGGTGGCTGGACCACTCCATTACAGATACTCTGACCAAAGTGGCAACTGAAGTTTAAACTATTACTCAAAAATGTATCTCTGATCCAGTCAAACCAGCTGAAGTAGACAAATTTTCTGAAAGTGCACATATCTGCACTGTTTTCCATTATCTGGAGTTTATGAAGTTAATTACTCAGGATAAACTCTGGTATGCATTCACAGTGCACCGTACAAGAAATGCCCAGATCCTGATGGAATTCCTTATGAGTACTATAAGAGATATTTTAATAATTTATCCTCTTTGTTGCTTTCCTCAATGAACCAGTGCTTGTTGGAAACGCGCCTCCTTCCTAGTCGCCAGGAGGCTTTCACAATAACGCTGTATAAAAAGGGGGTAAGCTTTGACTTGGCCATTTGGAGTTAATTCACTTACTAACAATGACACTAGGTTATTTACTAAAATTATGGCCAACCTCCTAGGTGAAGTTGCCTCTGATCTCATTTCCTTTAAGATTTGTTTTCATTGCCAAGCGGTCTGTTTGGATGACATATATACTGTAGCCAACGTCTGCCAATCCAAGGCTACTGGAGCACTTGTTTTTTAGACCAGCAGAGGCTTATTATAGAGTCAACTGGGATTACCTCAAAGCCTGCCTCCACAAGTTCCACCTTCCCTTTCATTTCATTAATTGGGTGATGTTGCTTTTAAAATCTGCCACAATGGCTGTGCGTGGCCCTGGATTCCTCACTGACGTAGTTCGCCCTCAAAGGGGCCTCCGCCAAGGGGACCCTTTGAACTGACTCTTGTATAACTTCATCTTTGACCCACTTTTACGCAACGTAATTGCCCGTCTACCTGGTGTCCATGTGCAAGGCCAAACACCAGTTAAAATGTTGACGTTTGCTGATGATTGTGTGGTTGGGGTGTCTAACAACCAATATGCATGCGCGCTTGAGGCTACTATCCAGGTTTACTCCAGGGTAAGTATCGCTGCACTTAATGCCACCAAAAATGAAAACATTCTCCTTGGTCGATTCCAAGCCCGCTGGCCACCAACACCCCGTTTCCTATCTGCTTCAGCATCCAGCTCATGGGTTCGCTTGCCCGCCCACCCCATACTGCCCCACTTGTGCTCCCTTTCATGCCAAGTCCCACTGCTGGTCCAGTACGCCATTTGGGTGTGTGGCTGGAGGTGGGAGGGTACGCCTCATTGGTGATGGAGCACCATATCCTGGACAATGTCACAAAACGCATTGATTTCCTGAGAGCCCATCATACTTCCCTACAAGGCAGGGTTGTGCTAGCCAACTTTATATTCCTATCTAAAGTTCGGTTTGTGGCCCATGCTATCGCCTTTTACATCTTTCTTTACCTTGGTATAATCCCTAATTCAAGGGTAGCTTTGGTTAGGCCGCCCACCGCCAGTGCTCCTGGATGTCTTGTTTGGCCCTCGCCATAGTGGTGGTATGGGCCTGCTTAACTTTGAGGCCCATGACACCAAAATATTTGGCACCTGGATTGTTGCAGTCATCAACCCCACACTACAAACCCTACACTGGTCATGTGCAGCCTGCTCCAATTTTTCCACAGCTTGGGCCTAAGCAAACCTACCCACCCACTCTCTATTGAAATACTTTTCTTTTTATCCCTCTGCTGTGGGCCCACATGGGACATCGCTCCAATTCAAAAAAATTCTCCTCTCCATGCGGAGTGGCGAGCGGAGAATTAGCATCAGCTGGAACACTGCCCAGAGGGGTCGCCCTACTCCCCGCTTCACACTGAAAGTACAAGGCCAAACATTTGAACATTTTAATACCAAGGAGTTCCCCTATCATAGCCAGGGTGGATTATCTGGACATGTTGGACATCCCCTACTCCATAGAAACCCAGAAAGCCATCTTGAAGTACGCCCATCACCCTATTTTACAGCCACGAGTTTTTCCCTTGTGTGGCGCTGCTTGAAACAGGTATACCATACTGCCAAGTGATCCAATGCATCACACTCCTCATGTGTTGTGTGTGACCAATATGGGACTTTGCTCCACCATCTGAAAGAGTGCCCACCGTCAAAAACAAACTAGCGTGAGGTTCAAAGTCTCTTTTGCCAGGAGCAAGCACAGCCCTTCAGCCTATCTAAGGACTTCTTTGCCTTGTTATTGAATTCTCCTATCCCATCTTTAGTCTGAGCATTAGTGGTTGCAATCACTATGTGGACTATACACAAGGTTGTCTTGGATGCCATCTCAGGCTCTAATCCCACCCTCCTGGAAGCTGTACTCTGATTCCAGTCGCACATCATGGACCACTTACAAGCATAGTTGGTTGAGTACCTACCATCCCATCAACAAATATTGTTCTCATCCTGGTTTCCATTTGGTTCATCACTTCAGACCCTTTCCTTCACACGTGCTCATTAGTGGAGCAAGCCTCTACTTATGATACCCCTCTTTCTCTAATTGACGTTCCCGCTGGCAACAGGAAACAGCGTTAGCTTCTCTGGGGTGCCTCTAGCTTATATTATTGCTTGGTAGTTTAAGTATCGGAAGTGTCCATCTCATGGTCAGCCTTCCCTAAATAAAATTAAAAATTTATTAAAATCTAAATAAGTTAAAATAGAACCCTCTTCATAAATCGCTGCTTAGTAGTTAAAGCAACTCGTGGCTAGAAGTGAGATGGGCGAGAAATTCACTGTAGGCTGTGAGCAGCTGAATTAGAAAATGTGTGATTTCACTTGTCAGAGATCTCAAGACTCACCTTTCTTCAACTTGATGGCTGATGGTAGGTTGACAACAGGTACGATAAACCAGTGGGTTGAGGATTTGATGCATTCAAACAAATTTATTGAAAGGGAAAATTTTCACCTGGTGAGACCACCTCCAGCCCTATAAAAGGGGCCGTTCTCCGCTCAGGATTTTGAACTAAATTATATATAAGACGTATAGGGACCTCAGAATGGCTCTCATGATCCTGAAGGAGGTTAAGTGTAACCCTACTAACCATAGGCTTATTTGGACGAGGAGAAGTAGAAGTGGTTTTACTCCATTTAAGGATTTTAGTGTGAATCAACAAGGGTTTTTGGGTGATATTAGCCTAATTTGAAACTGAAACAATCTTACAAAATCTTGGACATGTAATTGTCTGACAAGGGCATCATGGAAGGGATCCATCAAGAGCCAGAAAACATACGCCTGTCAAGTTCTTTTTCATAACTCGGCAGATGAACCCCAAAACTCCTCAGATGTGACCTTGTTGGAAGGCGCGAACGTCGCCATCCCAGTGGAGCGGATCATAAAGAAGTACCCACAGGTAAGGTTCACTATTATGCGTTATCTTGATAATTAGATCTCCTTGGACGTTCATGTATTTTTTTTAGTACTAGATGGTCCCAACTGGACGTTCATGTATTAACAGTTATAATTCTTCTTGTTTCTAAGTGTATTTATTGTGATATTTTCGTGAAAACCAAAAAACTGTTATTATAACACCAGTGTTCTGGTTAACATAGTATCAACAAGGCTGGTAGCTAAGCTGCCATTGAAACCTGACGTGGATCATCTGGTGGTATAGGGACTGCAGAGGAGAAAGTACCGTACTATAAGGAGCGTACAGTGAAGTGCTCTTCAATTCAGGTTGATTTCAATCTCTGCACCAGAGTTTATATTGCTGAACCAAAATTATGACATGTTGGTTAGAGCCACTTTCATGCGCCTTTTTGGGGCTGTGGTAAACATGGAGGATTAACCTTTGAAGTCCTAGGTCAGCATATCATTGTCTACTCTATGTCAAAGGGGGTACGGCAGGAATCCGCCCAAAAGGGCCAAATCAACCTTGAATACTGTGACGACGTAGTTCTCATATGCTACCAGTGGTTAAAGCAGCTACTAGGGTTTTTCATAATCAAATATAAGAATACCAGCCAATTACTCTACAATTTTCAAGCACTTTAATGATATCATCCGGACACCAAGCTATTGTAGGAACAAAATTAAAAGTGGATATACTAGTAGGATTGTTCAGGGAGGTCCTTGGCTTCTACCAACAATCACGTCTCAAAACTCATGTGGCTCCAGGAATATTAGCATATGGCCCTGGGGAATAGAAGTGCTTCTGGCCAACCTTCAAAAGGAGCCTCTTATGGTCCAAAGGCATCAGGTGGTGGCCTTTCTACACCTGACTCCCATTGCCGAGTTCCTTCAGCTTCATGATTTTGGCTCATTGGATGAGCTTAGCCTCCCCACCAGAAATTCAGCTGGCATAATGGAGGTAATACTGCGTGAAGCTTTGACGAGGCTATCTGAGGAGCAAAATGATTAGCAATGGCAGAGGGTGGAAGGCGAGTCGGTAGAGCATATGGCTACCAACCTGAAGGTTGCAGGTTTGACCCCACCCTTTGCACATCAATTGGGGGTGCCAGCCAAAGGAAGCTATTGGTGGTTATTATGTCTAATAACATGAAAACCTTACCCATGACATAACTAGAAAAATATGAGTCCCAATACAAATGTGGAAAAATTTTCTACAATGGAGGTGACCCTGCTCAGGTTTCATGTTGATAATTACTTTCTTTCTTCTGGTACTGTCTGTCCACTGGTCAGCTTGCCTCAAATAAATAAAAAGACTAGCAATGGCGTTATTTAAAAGATCAAGAGTTTTTGTCTCACAACCATGATATGAGTGCACTTGTGGCATTGTTCAAGTGAGCACCTGGGACCATCCTCCTATTCAGTATTGGCCAATATTTCACTTGTGGGCTGTGGAAGAGGTAGTGTCTGACGAAATAGGAAGTTGCTGGAGCAGGGTATTCTCAAGCCATTGAAAATCATCTGGGCTGCACCAGTGTTAATCATTAAAAAGAAGGATGGCATTAATAAGGTAGTGACCAATTATTGGAATCTCATATTTATTTGAGGTAAGCCGACCAGGGGATGGACATTACCAAAACTAAAAATAAAACTATATTAACTAACTAATTGGTTCAGACAAAATGCCCAAATGAGCGGCTTGAATGAACATATTGAATGAAAACAACCAACCAGGTGGGTAGCAGAAACCACTTATCTCTCCATGGCGGAAGGTGAGAGGGGATTGGGGGCTCATCATCAGCATCAGCTTTCTCCTCCCAGAGTAGAGTACATATCAAGGCAGACAGTAAGGGCGTCGGGCATTGGTGGCATGTGGTTCAATATCACTAATGATTCATATTTCATGGAAATTGCTAGCTAGGAAAATGGCACTGATATATTTGGCTAAAGCTTTTTTGTTTTTATGTGGGTTTCTAGGAGCTTAACGACTGTAGAAATACTGGTTTGAGTAATCTTAGCTTTTGGATTCCATGCTACTGTTACCTCATTCTGGATAGCTTTGTTGACATTTTTGTGTAACTGGTTCATTGTGTTTTTACTTTTTGGGGTGAGAGTTGATAAGGATAACAGGAGGGGAATACATCATGTGAGCATTGCCACTGATTTGGTGATCACTTTTTTGGAGGGGACGACAATATGGTGTTGCAGCTGCTTTGACTGCAAGCTGGTGGTTACTGCAAAATGATCAGACATTTGACTGTGAGGTATATAGGTGAGGAGGGTATTTGGCGTCCCATTCTTCATTAATGAACCTCTCAATTTGCAGAGATTGTTCTTTAATGAGCTTACCTGAATTGTAAATTTCTGCCAATAACTCTCATGGGTTCTTGTTGAATTGAATTGGGGAATCGGCATATGGCTGAGGTTTAGTTAATTCATTAGAGGAATCATGGGATTAAACTGGGGTCCAATATGATGCTTGATTGGAGGAATCCTATGTGGCACTAGGCGAGGAGGAGGCTGATTGGTGGCTGTAGGTGCAGCTGCAGACTCAGGTTTTGGAGGAGGGGAGATAGGATCATACCCTATGTCAGAACTGATGTGAGATGGGCGGCGGATAGGAGGTTGTCAGACAAATAATCTAATATGTCAGAAGTGGCTAAGGAGGGGCACTTGCGTTTTGAGTGGTCCAACTCGAAACAGAATAGATAGATCGTCAACCCGCCCAGGATGTGGGCCCAAAATGGATGGTCAGGGGTAGAAGGAATAATGGCATGAGGGGGAATTGACACTGCGATTTTACTAAGTTCAGGGCTTATCGTGGCATACGCCAGAGGCCCAGTGAGTCATGTGGCCCCATTTGGGACCACAAATTGTAAGATGAGGTAGGAGCATAGGCTGTCAAACCATCCATCAGCTCCTGATGGAGCAATGAAGGGGAGATGGGTGGGCAAACAAGCAAACTGGACCACCAAAATGGTGTCTGCTAGTAGCCTGGTCCAAAATTGTAGGCAGAGGGGTACCCTGGAATACCAGGGGCACAGTTGCTGAAGTGGCGGCGTTGGCTTCACAGGTGAAGCTGAGGTCAAAATACCCCCTTATAGGGGCGGAAATCTATAAATCCAGTATATCATCACCGCCTGTGCCATTACAATAATGGCTTGGTCATGGTATGGGAATAGTTTCCTATATTTGACCCTTAGGCCGTAGCACATGTTGCTCTGGGGGAGCATCAAGGGGAAGCAAGGTACCACCTGGGTACAAGTGAGGTGAGAATCAAGATCCTTGGGAGAAACAAATTTTCCCATGGGTTTGGAATGACTGGGCGAGCCAGTTTGAGTGCGTTTTACTGCTGGACGGAAAATAGCAGGGGAGTTTTGCCGCTGCCCCATAATGGAGCAGCTGGCGGAGAATCCCAGGACATTGGAGCAAAACTACAAAAGGTGATTGAGCTTTACTTTATTAATTTGTGTAATTTTCTCGGAAAGTTACGCTGAGTATAAAGAGAGTTAATTATTGGAATCTCAAAAGCATCTCAAAAAAAGATTTATATCCACTACCCCAAATTGATAATGCATTATATCATCTGGGTGGTGCTTGCTATTTTTCAGCTATGGACCTGAACTTGGTGTTAACTTTTGGCGGTATTGGGTAAATCTGCTAAGCTTGTTTCAAAAGATAGTTTTCACTGAGCAACAGACGGATGATATGGGGATCGCCAATTCCTAATAAAACTGATATAAAATATGGAGTTATTGCCTCAACTGACACTTTTATTATCAATATAAACTTGCAGATTTTCTCTGCGGACTACTGAAACCTTCTTCTTGTCATTCCCACTCTTAAATTTTATTCTCGGTATTACTAGGCAAATACAATCTTTCTGCTTAGTAATTTCCTTATTGCTACACTTTAGGAGATTCATTCTATCTCATAGCTTTGGCATATTTTTCTCAGTTTTGCTGAACTTTAATACTTCAATCAATTTGCCTTGCACCAACATGATCTTACACTCAATCTGAGGCTTAATTTGACTCATAAATTATGATCCACTGGTTATATGGCTTATTGCCCAGGATATTAATTTCTCAACACTACCACCTTAACTGGTTGATAAAAACCTATTGCTTGTATTCTAGGAGGAACTTCGCATGAACTCAGTGATAATCTGACCACCCATGGGTTCCTTAATGGTGCATGCATCAATACCATTCTTGTCAATTAATTAAACGGTCTAGTCCAGATGTTAGCTAGCTTATTATTCCTTTCAAATTCATGTTAATCATGGAATAAGATATTTATCTCCTAGAAAGAGAACTGTGGGAGTCTGCTACATCTACTTTGGTCCACCACCTGATCGCGAATATTATTAGCTAAGTTGGTAAAGTAAGCTTTCATTTCTAGTTTTATCAGCATGTCCATTAAATTAGTCAGATAATGCTGTGTTTCTACGCCACCAGTATCCTCTACACAGAAATAAATCAGGTCCGGCAAAGCTGGATGTTTACCATAGATCAATTGAAAAGGACTCTTGCCTGTGGACAAGTGGTGGCTGATACTATATGCAAAGATACCGGTGGATAAGATGGTACTCCATTCATAGGGCTGATCCTTCATAAGCTTGTAGAGAATGTTCAACAATGTTCTGTAAACCCGTACAACTATTTCATCAAAATCAGGGTGGTATGTGTAGTCAAGGCTCCACAGATTGTCATTAGCTTGTTCAACTTGGGTAGGATATGCGATGTGAAATTGGTTCCATTTTTTGTGATGAGAGACTGAGTACAGCCATGTCGCTTTGTGACACACTCCATGATAAGCTTGTTGTTGGTGACAGCCTCCAAATCATTGATCGCCCTTGCTTCCACCCATTTCATCAAATGACTAATTGCTACTATTATCTACTTAGAGAGGTTCGCTCCAGTTGTCAGAGGCCTTAACACATCAAGAGACACAAATGCCATGTGATGCGAGGCTTAAACAGTGGTATGTGTTCTTCTTGTGGAAAGGTTTCTCCACTTGGCACTGATGGATACACCTAACCATCTTAAGAACATTGTAGTGCATGCCCTCCCAATATTAATAGGGTTGCAAGAACTCCAACGTTTTCTGAAACCCTCCATGAACTACCACTCTATGAGTATCCATAATAATAGCTGGTTTAGCAGAAGGCTTTGGGAAACTTAGCTTTCAATTCTCCAATCTGCTTATATAGTTCCCCTTTGCACTAAAAGATGTCCCATCGTAGCCCATACAGAACTTTAATTACATGTGGAAGTCTCAAAAAATTTTCCCACCACCATCTTCTTATACATTATATCAGCCAAATCCGCTGTAGTGGCAAACTTTTTTTTAACTTTGAGAGACAGTCTGCATTATTGTTTTTTGCCTCTGGCCAGTGTACTATCTAAAAGTCATATGCTTGAAGCTTTAAGGCCCATTGCGTGAGCCAACCTTAAGGTTCACAGAGATTCTGCAGCCAACGCAAGGATGCATGATCCATTACTACTTTGAATTTTACACCCTGGAGGTATACCAAGAACTGTTTATACGCATATATTACCATTAAGCACTCCCACTCAGTCAAGGTATAATACTATTTGTATAGTTTAAGCTTCTTCTACAAAAGGTGAAACGGTGCTCTATGCCATCATCATCCTTCTGGGATAATACTGACCCTACAGCAGAAAGTGATGTGTCCGTTTGTGCTATGAATTCCTTTTTTGAAATTAAAATATTGCAAAACTGGCGCGCTCGAAAATGTGGTCCACAAGGCATCAAAAGCGTTTTGCATTGTTCAGTTCAGTCAAAGGTGGCATTTTTCATCAGCAACACAAAGAGGGCAGCCCCCAATACAGATGAAGTTAGGAATAAACCGCCAGTAGTAACCAACCGTCCCCAAAAACACTTGGTTTCTCACTTATTGACTGGGCGAGTCATCTTGCATATGGTTTCCACTTGCTGGCTGAGGTTTAAGCCCTTTTGAGTCTACCACAAACCCGAGTATTCCAATTATTCCTTGAAAAAGACACTTTCGAGGCTTGATCTTGATATTAGCGTCAGCAATTCAGCGGATCGCTTGTTATAAGTGGGAAAGATGCTCTGTGAGTGTCCAAGAGAACAAATTGATATTATTGAGGTAGACTAGAACGCAAGACAGCTGCAAGTCACCCAAGATCATATCCATAGCACGCTGGAACATAGCTGGGGCGTTGCACAAACCCTATGGCATATGTGAGGTTGTAACAAACCATTCAATGGTGATTATAGCGCATATTTAATGTTCCGCCATTGGCTAATCAATCTGCCAGTACCCCAATATCAAAACCATAGTTGAGAAGTAGTTAGCACCTCCCAGATAATCTAAAGCGTCATTAATTTGTGGGAGAGGAAAGGATTCCTTCTTTGTGACGCTATCAAGCCTCTGGTAGTCATAGCCACCTAAATTGTACATTTTTTAAAACAATGAGCAACAGTGATTCCCACAGACTCTTGAATGGCTCTAACATTACTTAAAGAATAAATTTGTCCAACTCATTGTAGATTAATTCTTAACTGGCTTCAAATGCTGAATGGACTGTGACCAAATGAAAGTATGATCTCCCATGTCTACCTGATGCAAACCCTGCATAAACTTACCAAATTGTGATCATTGGAAGCAAATTTTTTTGGTATTATCAAATAGTGCTATCACACTATCATTATGTTCCTCTGACGACCCATCCAGAGATTCCCACAGAACCACGGCCATTATGATGAATGAGGATTTTACAGTAGGCGAGGGCCTCCCACAAATCATAATCATGAATACAGCGAACCTCATCAATAGGGGACATGTGTAAATAAGCCATTACTTGGTGCCTTTGGATCGTCATAGCCTTCTTCTGCAGATTAGCTATCAACACCTTCACATCCACCCCCCTTGATAGAAGTAAACCAGGAACCACTGGGTTTCAAGCCGTGATTGCTGGTAGGGACTCATAATCTCCCCATATAAACCTTCTGGCATTTCAATCTCAAGCTCCGTCACTATTATAACCTAATGCCCAGATGTTATGATTAAAGTGCTCGCAGCTCACAGCAGAATACCTTTGTACTTGTAGATCTGATTGGGTAGGGCTCAGGGCTTCCGCTTCATCTGCCAATGTTGTACTGGGATCACATTGTTGCTATACATGAGATTATTTTGATATGAGCAGTTTGGGTCTTCTGGGATTCCATTGGAGGTAAGAATAGATGGTGATCTGTTGTCCCAGAATATAAAATGTTCCCTCCAACATATTAATCACTTTCCCAAATCGCCGCATGAATGCGGCTCCAATCAACATGTTATAGCAATTATTAGGAATAATCACCACCGGAGCAGAGGGCTGACCAAACCAATACTCATAGGCAACGCGCTATAAGTGCCCTCTGACACAGTGCTCTGTGCCCCCGCAGTCTCATACACTACTTGGTATTCCACATCAGGCTCCAATTAAAGCTTATCCAGAAGCTTGGTGGATATTTTAATGACAGAAGCGCTAGTATATATGATTGCTCAGATTTTGTTCTGTACAAAAATATCACAGTATGTACACTCTGAATAAAAGGAAACTTTGGTTTTGTTACATGAACATCCAAGAACTTTTGTTTTTATTTAACTGAGGCAAGCCAACCAGGGGATGGGCATTACCAATGTATGTGTAGAAATTGGAGGGGAGTGAAGAATAGCGATGATTAGAGAGGATTGGGCACCCCGGGGTACACTGGTTACCCCTGTTGCCAGCTAGATCCACCAGGTATGAGGGGATTGGTGCGCTACTCCGAGGGGGTTGCCCCCACTATGGAGCAGGTGTGAAGGAGGGGTCCGTGTGAAGGAACCAGAGTGGGAACCATGACTTTATGAGTCTCTTCTGTCTTGGCTTCATATACCCATAGAGTCAGGCTTTAAAGCGCTCCCCTAAGTGGACGTGGAATCTATTGAAGAACCCATGGATGGTAGGGACTGTTCCCTTAAGTGCATCCAAGGCAATAGTGTGAATTTTCCACATTGTAATGGGTATCAATAGGGAGAGGAGGGTAGATGGGAGTGGGGACACAAGTCGGAGTGTGAGGAGGCTCCTTGAGATAGAGAAATCCTGGTTTTCTTGGATCTTGAGCAGGCGCGCGACTTCTCACCATATGGCTTTGGACAGGGGGCAGGTTTCTAAGTGGTAGTGTAGGGAGCCCTGCCCTCCACATACTGCACATGTTTTGTGGAGGGAGTTGGAGCGGTCCACCGTCCTATAGGTCCTTCTCAGGCAGAGCCAGGCGTTGGCTCTTATCCTCAGCTGGAGGAGTGGATGATACATCATCCTCCATATTGCTTCTGTGTGGATAGGTCATAGGGAATGTCCAAAGCGTCTATGTAGTTGTTCTGGCAATGGTTGGAGTCGTGGCGAGTATTTCTATGTGGGGGTGGTCTTCTGGCTTCCGTATCATGAAGTGGGATCTGAGTCATCCCCTTCCCTGCACAGTGCTAGTGTAGCGATGGTCCATCCCATGTGGCGGATGGTTCAGAGGAGGCTTTTAAAGTGAGGGGGTTCCATGCGGGCCCATTGCATTGGGGTGGTTAGCGAGGTATTTTAGTAAGCTGGAAGGATGGTGTGGGTTAGGTATTTTGAGTGCCTGTGCAAAGTTGGCCCTCGCTGCCCTGGACTGGTGCTGTTGTGGGGGGTCCAGGGCTAGCATTTCCTCTATCCAGGTGCCCAGGATGTGGTTGGCTTAATTCTCGAATTCTATCAGGCCCATGCCTCCATGGGAGCATGGACCATATAGTGTTTTCACCTGGACGGGTGGGTGGGATCCAGGCCACAGCTAGCCCTAGATGAGCGCACGAATCAATGTTATAAAGGTGGGCAAGAAGTGGATCGCATGTGCAGGGAACCACAGCATTGGGAGGATGAGCGAGTTGGCAACTGCCACTCACCCATTAGCCCTGGGGATCTACCCTTGAATGAGACGATTCAGTGGGTTTTCCGTTTCAGCAGGTTATTTTCAATCATCTCATTTGCATACCCCCTGTTTCCAGCCATATCCCAAGATGGCGGACAGGGGTGGTGGGGGGTAGTGCAAAGGGTAAGGCGAGTGAGTTCTTGCGTCTTGGGTTGTGTGTGGTGGTGGATGTAGTCCAGTTGGTGATGTATTTGCCAAGGAGGAATATTTCAATTTTCTGTTTATTATGAGATGCATTACTCACAATGGAGTATTCCTCTAGGGTGCGTTCCAACTGTCAGGCATCACTTCTATTAGCTATACCTGTCACACAGTCATCTGAAAAGGCTAGTTTCTTGACTGGGGGCAGCCTTGTGCAGTTATTCCCATGAGGCGTGAGTCAGCAATGTGGAGGAGTGGATCAAAGCTGAAGTTATAGAGGAGTGAGCTGAGGGGGTCCCGTTGCTTGAGCCCTCTGCATTGGGCGATCCTGTTGGTCAGGAAGCCAGGGCCACATACAGCCATAGAGGCGGATTCTGTGAGGAGCATCGCCCAGTTGATGAACCTGGGTGGGAGGTTGAAGGCGTTTAGGCACTCTTTTAAGTATGACCATCTAACGCGGTCATATGCCTTCTCCTGGTTGAGGAGTACCAAGGCTACCGTCGCTGTAGATTGGCATACATTAGCAATGGAGTGTATGTTAGACCAGATGGAGCGCCCTGGTGTAAAACCAAATTGGTTGTATGATAGGACTTTAGAGGCTAGTGTGTCCATTCTGGTTGCTAGAATTTTTGTAAGTAGTTTTGTGTCAGTGTTTGAGAGTGGTATTAGGGGGCAGTTGGCCAGGTCCAGTCTGTCGCCCTTTTTAAATAGGGTAATGACATAGGAGTCCTGTCCTCCATGCAGGAGACGGGTCTCCAGCAAGCACTGGTTCATAGACTCTAGGAGGAGGGGGCGATTTTATTTAAAGTATGTTTTATAAAATTCGTAGGGTATCCCATCATGGCCTAGCATTTCCTACGCGGTGCACCGCAGACTCTATTCCAGAGCTCCTCATGCATTATCAGGTTTAGGAGACAATGGTCCAGCAGTGCACGCTGTAAACCAGTGGTGTTTTTTTATTTTTTGGGGTTCAGATGGGGTGTCACGGTAAAGCTTGGTAAAGTAGAAGTAAATTTCCGCCTTGACCTCCGTTGGGTCAGTTGCCATGTTCTGTCAGCTTTGCGGACCTGTGCACACTGGGGCAGATTGCCTTGGGAGTGGTATTAGTGGAAGAAGAACGCCGAACAGGTTTTGCCTTCTTTTATGTGCTTAACTTTCCATGATACTTTAATTCTGTATTGGTGTTTATGGATGAGGGCTTTTAGGCAGGTGAAAATTCCGCCCATTTGCACCCCCAGTGTAAACTGTAACTGGACTTTGGGGTATTGAGTTCTAGGTGGTCAGGTTCCACCAGGGTGCATCTGATCATGGCAGTATCCGTGGTGTATTTGTAAGAATCAAGATGGCAAGTTTTGTTTATTAGTTTGGATTTAAATTTTTCCCAAGTTTCGATGGGATTTGATGCAAACAGGGTTTCAGATTTTGGGTTTGAAGCTTCATGCTTGACCCAGTCATAAATTTTGGGAAGTTTTATATTCTTTGGGTATAGATTCCTCCAGGGCGACATCTGCATTTGAGTCCTGAGTTGGTGTGAGCTGCACCAAAACTAGATGGTGGTCAGAGAAATTAATTTTTTTAGTAGCAAAGTTAGTAATAAATGAGTGGCAGGATTTTGGTGTGAGGATGTGGTTGTTGCGGCTCATTGAGCTGAGCGTTCCCTCACATATGCTGGGGTGGGTCATGTGGGGAAGAAGTGGAGACCTGGGAGGGAGAATGTTGTACAGGCCAAGGGATGCCTTCATCACACAGAACTCGCCATGTCCCGGTGGGTATCCCCTTGGGTTGGGCCATCAGTCTGTAGTTGGGTTGTCCCAACAGTTAAAGTTGCCCATCAGGATGGTATCTGGTGGGAGGTTGAGCGTCAGGATGGATTCAGGGAATTGTTTCCTCTTGGATGAGGTGCACAGTGCGTAGATACAGGCTATTGATACTGTGGCCTCCTGGTTTGCAATCCTTGCAGTTAGGATGTGACCATGCAAATGCGAGGAGGATTTGACAATTTTTAATTTATTGTTATTATTATGGATGACCATCCCAAAGTGGGATGTCCATATTGACTGGGAAGGTGAGACCCTGGCCGCCCAGGATCCCTCTTTCCCCTGTAGAAAGTGGGTCTCTTGGATGGCCAAGATGTATACAGGGGGTTTTCACAGGAAGTCCAGCTTTTATGGCTTGGGATGCTTGAGCCCTGGCTCCTGCGATTTTTAGCTTCCCTATTGACACTGAGTTGCCTGTGGCGCCTCAGGAGCGGTTGGGTGGGCCTTCCACCCTAGTCCCCCGCTCATTGACTTGGACTTGCTCCGTGTGATTGGGCCAGTCCACTCTGAGGCGTTTTCCAGCTCCTTACCTTATGATGATTTCGTGCAGGGTTTGTTGGATTTGGGGATTATATTAAGCTTTTCTTCATGTAATTTTATTTTGACTCAGATAGGTGCGCTGATTGGCTTCTGCTGATTTGGGATTTGATTTTGAAGTTCTGGGCCCTGTTGGCTCGTTCATGGTCAAATTGGATTGTCCTGGTAAATTTATTTGATTGGGAACACGTGGTGATTCTGTCTGCTCGTTGAGAAAATCTTCTGCATGGGTTTTCCGATCTGGCTGGCTGGCTCAGTCAATATCCTCCATGGCTACTCCGGCCTGGTCATTCTGTTCTGATTGGCTAATTTGGCTGATTTCCTCTCTGTCCATCTGGATTTGGTATGGGTTGATGGGTGAGGTCATGAGTGATGCGGCCTTGGCTGCTGCCCGCTTGCAGGCCTTCTGCACCCGTTTACATAATTTGGGTGAGATTGGGTCTATGAGGATGTAGTGTCTTTTCTATCCCCAGAGGAAAGCGTGGTTGGTCTCAACCATCCTTCCAAAGGTTTCCTCATCTTCATCCATAGTGTCATCACAAAATTCTGGGGCCAAGATGCCCTCCTTCATGAGGAACGCATGTTCCTTGTGACCAGTGTGGTGCAATGGTTGCAGATGGACAGTGCACGTTCCGGTGTGATGAAGAAAGGTTTCAAAACTCCCCCAACTGGGAGGTGAAACACCACGGTGCGTGGGATTTTGGTTAAGTCTGTGGTTATGTCAGGGACTGGATTGATCATGGCAATTGCCTTTCCTGTGTACAGAATCAACATCAGGCGGAACTGCTGTTATTCTAGTTGTTTTAATTCTCTGTAGCTCTGTAGGCCGATTTGGAGTTCTTCCTTGATTAGCTTATAGGGGAGTTTGGTGGGAAGCGAGTCAAATGAGATGAACAAAGTGTTTGCTTTGTTACATCTGGTGCGTGTGGTGCGCACAATTTGTTTGCCCTTGGGGAGGGCTATTTAAACACAGACTTTTGCAGCGGCATCTGCATCTTATTTGGTATTAAAACCTATATTGATCCAGCTGCGGTGGATGGTAACAATTACCGTGTGGGGAAAGAGGGAGGCCTGTTCCTCGCCTACTTTTTCCCACAGGGTTGGGGATTCTACCCCTAAGAAAAGTCAGAGACCATGTTAATTTTGGTTTCTGCTTCAGAGGGCTGGTTCTTCTTCAGGCGTGGAATGCAGTTTCGTGCATCTATTGTGTGATGACAATAGACAGGATGGAAATTATAATTTAAGATATAGCTTCTTGGTAGTACTCAAACCGTATACCTTGTAGTTTACTTGGACGATGGCACGCCGCCCTGATCTTACTAATCCCAAGTAAATACTGACTAATACAAAGTAAAAACTAAACGCAAAAAGTTTTAAGTTAAATTATAAACTAATCCAGTAGTTGAATGTTTTTTATTAGCTATAACTTGAGGGTTAATTATAGGGTTTGATGTTCACCACATCTTACCCATGACATCTCATTTTCAATAGCACTTGGCCACGTAAAATGTTTGTTGAACGTCTACAAATACTTCAACTCAGGGCATCCTACTCAGCCTCAGGGTCAGAGTAAACTCTGTCATCATTCTTGAGATGGCATTTCAGACACGTCTTCAAAATAGCTGAACCAATTCACTTTCACATGTAATTGGCAGCACATACCAAGGTGATTTGTATCACTAATTAGTAATTAATTTGATCAAAAACTTGACCAACATTAGAAACTAATTTTGACATGGACCAACAAAGCCACATGCCCGAGTCATTAAGTCAAAACTTAATTTAAGTCCGACCTAACTAACAAAGCCCTCAAGCCCATGTCATCATAGTTGAATATTATTAAGTGAAATTTCTAGGCCGCAAATCCCAAGTTTGGATATACTTAGGATATACCTGATCCATAATTGCTGATATCTGATATGATCAAATATCCAATGAATAGGTCCAGTCAATTACTCAACAGCCCGTGTTCCACTTTTGATAGGGGCTGTGCGTACTGTATTTTTATATATTGGTTCTGTTTTGTGGTAGTTTCCAAAAGCCTGAGCAGTGTTTGGGTTTGGGGTTTTTGGCGGCGTTAACTCCTGATCCACCTCCAGGGCATTCTTTGCCCTTGGGTGCACCGTTTTGGCCATTTCCTGATAAAATTTTCTCCTAGTTTAGTTGGGTTTTATTGGTTTTGCTCATCTCACCTATGTGATTATAAAAATTATCTGCTTAAATCAAATCTTAGTAACTGATGTTATAGTTACAGTAAAGAAAAGCAACATCAAAGGACTTTTGGTTATTCAAAAAAGTGATAATACTGGCGGTAACATGAGGTTACTCCTGGGCAATTTTTACTACTAAAATTTTCACGTTCACCCCCTTTAGGGTTGCGACATTGGTTAAGGGTCTGCTTTAGCTGTACCATTATGCTCAAGGATTTTCTAGGCATACAGACTTTGCACATCATGGCGGGACTCAGATGCTAAATAGTTATGGTTGCTTTCTTGGATTGGGTCTGAGATGTCATAGGGAAGTTGTAATATAATAGGTCGTTAAGACTGGTCTCAGGACTAATGCAACGAGACCCATGGGAATTTTAAGGGACATTTAAATTTTGGAAAGCAGAGTTGAGTGTCTATCTCTAAGCCGCTTGAGCTTTTCCCTGTTTTAGCAACACCAATGGCACTGCATGAAGATGCAGGTTGCTTAGGCAGCTAGCCACATAGTGACCTTTTTGGCCATATAAGAAACATGCATTCAGAAATGGCTTCTCTTTGGTTCACGCCTGAAAGTCTGGTTCTAAAGTTAACCGGAGAATTGAAATTAGTACTGGATATAGCTGGTTGAGCATAAGGGGTATGGAAAGGACCCACCAATATATTGCATATCCATGGATTGCCCAACGGATTGTACCTGGGTCGCTGCAGATCATTTCTTGATGAGGATGTGGCGGCAATGGCTGAAGCCTTTCGTTTCACATTGGGAGTACTGAATGTGACAGAAAGATGACGTAAAGTTTTAACAATCTGTAGGAGCTCCGCATCATTTTTACAGTATGTGAGTCATAGCATTATGCACTTCACAATATAGCTTGACCACCGCTGTCATCTTTATGCTCATGTTTTCTTTGGTTAATATATTTGCTCCCACACATGAGCTTCAGCCATGAATCACTATGCAAACTAAACCAAGGACTCATTCTTTTGAACCTGTTTTGTCAGAAAATAGGCCTTGTGCTGCGCCATCTTTGCTGTGCCCCCACAAAGATGGAGCACGTCTCCTTCACCTCTTGATATGTTATGTTACTGCACTAACCTTGAGGCAACATGTGAACTGGTCCGCGCTTTCAACACCCAAAGCGGATAGCAACAGTTTATCTTTCTGCCAAGCTGATGCTCCCTCCACAGAGAATTTGAGTTATTTAAAATATCCGTGAATGCTCCCATCTCAACTGAAAGGAAGCAACTAATTCGATTTGTAGAAAATCACCCAGTTCCAGGCTCTGACAATGGGGAACAGATGAAATAGATTCAAAGTGTCCAAAGGGATCATACCTGTTATAATTTTGGCGGTATTATTAAGATACACTGAGAGGTTTTTCACAGGGTCAATCTCATTGAGCAATGGGAAGACGATATGAATATTGTCAGCCCTCAAAACATCTTACTAAAAATGATAGAATATGAAGCAATTGCTAAAACGATACTTTTAAAATAAAATCATACCAGCAGATCCCTTCCCCTTAGTTCCACTCTTCTTACTAATAAGCAATCCCTCTCCTTCAATCGTCCCATACCACTTATATCTCAGCAACTTAGGATGATATTGCTCTATCAGCTTAGACTACTTGGTTCCACCCATATTCTCATTGGTTCAAGCAGATTCTACTAATTATTATTTTCACAATTGCCTTGATTTGAGGCGATCTACAAATTATTTATCATACATCAGCATCACCTAATTTGTAGGCAAATCACTAGTAATTTGTTCAAGGCTTGGTATTGCCCTATTACCTTATGTCAAGGTGATCTCATCAATAATTCATACTCCTCAGCTCAGCAATTCTCACTCATTCCGCCGTAACTGCTTAGGGCTTATTATCCAGTCATATCAGAATCTCTACATTACCCCCTTGACTGTATGATAAGGCTACTATTTTTTATATGCCCAAAGGAACTTCACATGCACTCAATTAATGATCTTACTGCTTGCGAGGTCCTTGAAAGCACAGGCATCAACACCAGTTTCTCACTTACTTCAAATGGCCCAATCCAGATGCTGGTCAATTTGTGATTTAGCCCAAACCTGTGTTAATTATGGAATAGAACCATTAACCCATGTTTAAACTGCGCTATCCTGCTACGCCATATCTGATCAGCCGCCTGATTCTTTACCTTATTGGATAAGCTAAAGATTATGCTTCAGTTTGCAGCTTGATCAGCATATTCATTAGGTTGGTTAAGTTACAATGAGGATCCATTTGGCCAGTATCTTCCATGAAGGCATAGAGCTGGGTGGGTAGAGCTGGGTGCCGTCTATATAATATTTGAAAAGACTAACATAAGGCAGAAAGATAGCTATTATTGTAAGTAAAGTGGCTGTGAATAGGAGGGAATTTTCAATCTGAAGGTCGATCAGTTACTAATTTCTGGAGTATGTTCACCAAGGTGTTTGATTTTAGACTTTTACTGAGCTTTCTGGTGCGTTGGTTGTCTATAGCTCAACAATTATGGGATTGACACCACTTATCTTAAAAATTAATCAAGCACTAAAACTATAAAAATATCTTGATTTTATATCATTTTTATCAGTTGCGTTTTGGGATAAGAAGCAAACACTTTTAATATGTTGATGCTTTATATAAATGTTGAGGCACAAAGTTCAGATTTCTTAATAACGTCCAAATTAAGAAATATTAGGATTCAACCTATCATACTGGTCAAGACTTGCCTCACTTCCATGAAAGAAGGTGGGGAAGTGACAACCAGGAAGATGAACCTGTGATGAAGGAATTTTATATATTTAGTCCAATCAAAAAGCAAGAAAATGTTCACCTTGCTGAACCACCTCTGACCTTATAAAAGGGGCCAGTCTCCGTAGGGTAGGTTTTACTACACTAGAAGTGGCTTGGGGAGGAGCCTCTGATGGACTCCTCTGGTTTGTCACATAGTCAGCGCAATTCAACTATCTGACTTCATGGTATTGGGATGAGTATAATTATCTAAATTTATTGCTCTGATTCAAGGGGTTCCACGAATAAATGGCCAGGGTCTCTTGGCCAATTTCATCCTTATTTTCACCCTTAGTTTAAGCCAATTAACTCTTATTTAATAATTGGGCTTGTAAATGTCTGACATTACCCCCTTCAAGAGTGTTAGGGGAAGAGTAAAGGTACAAGCGCAGCCATGGACACTGTTCACATAACTCAGCAGCTGGGATTTAATAGGAGACTCATCTTCGCACTTATAAGTGATTACAAATGGTTCTTCCCAGATAGAACCAAGCTTCTCATTTCTTGTAGTGAAATTGGTTGTGGTAATACAATATCAAGTCGGATACTTGGTAAGAGAGAAGGAAGAGGGGCCCGGAGCTCATTTGTAGCTTAGTCTTCTTTGGTGAACATCTTTGGATAATTAGTCATGACCTCTTATTGTAATTGGATGATGTGTTAGGACAACTTTTTTATTGCTTATTCAGGATCAGTTCGATCAGAGAAAGTATCCTTGGCTAATAAAGCTGCCACCCAAGGTTCACACCCATATAACACATGGAAAGGAGACATTTTTTAGGATGTGATGGTAGCTAATATGGTAAGCCATGAGGGCACTGAGTAAGTAAAGATTTCAGTAAGAGGGTCTGAACTGGCCATTTTCAGGAGTATAGAAATGAGTATTCCACTTAACTCTTTCTACGGCACCATTTATGGATAGATGTAAAAGGGCTGAGAAGAGTTGTTGTGTCCCCATGGAGGTAGCAAGAAACTTTACCACTCTGGAAGTGAAGTTTACATTGTCACAAAGTGGACTTGGGGCAGCCATGCCACATGAAGATGTTTTGATGTAAAAAGGTCGCAGTAGATTTAGCTGTCTGAGTGGAGAGCAAAAGCTTCTTCCCATCTAATAAAATGATCAAAATCTGACTAGGATATAACGATTGCCACCAGTGGTCTGAGGTATAGGCCCTACCACATCCAAACTTATGGTGTATGTCACAATTCCAATATGACTGGATATAAATCATGGGACAGCTAGGGCGCAATCTGCCATAAAATGACATCATATATGAGTATATAAGTGCCTTGAGACAAGGAGATATTGGGATTAATGTGTTTTCTTTGGATATAACGATCTTATTATTGGTTTGCCTCTAATTAAGGTTATTTTGACATTCGACAATTACAATTTAAACCGCCTACAATTAAGGCGATAGCAAATTTGAGAATAACCAGTCAAAACGAGGAGAATCAGTGGAACTAGATAGTCCAAGCTATGAGAGTGGTATCATCCAAGCCGTTGTAATATAAGCGAGATGGGCGATATAGAGGGCTGTGGTTGTCAAGTGAGTGAAGAAAAGTGGAATAGTAAGAATCCACGGTATTGAGCATATTAATTAAAGAGGTTGTGGGAGCAAGTGCTTGTAGTTCTAAATTAGTTATTTCCTGTTGTTTCAAGGACAACAATCTTCATATCGTTAGTCCTGATTGCTCAGTGGGTCAAACCCTGTGCAAAGTCTGCCAGCGTATCTATTGATACTGTCAATTTTATAACAGTGTGGAAGGGTTGTTGGGGCGTAGTCAGTTGATACTGATACTGGGTTCTAAAGATAAATTGCTTTTTACAGGTCAGACAGGCTTCAGGTCTTCAGCTATGGTCTCTATGATGCCTTCACAATAATTCCATCTTTAATCCACTTGTACATTTTTTGGACTCCGCCATGGCCCATAATAGTGTGAGAATCCATGATCACAGGTACTCTCTCTGATGGCCGGAGATAGGGCAACCAGTTTACTCCTACTTTCTTATATAACTTCCAACTTTCCACCTTAATGTTGCAGGAGTGCAGTGCTAGCATCTTTTGTACTGCTTAATTTTCATCTGCCCATGCATCAGGAGACATGATGATGTCATGCAACCTCTCTGTTTCGCTATTGTCAAGGTGTAGTATAGGCAGCCACGTCAACCCATCAAGTTCTTTTGGCTCATCCCAGCTCAATGCTCAATGGTCATATCATAGTTCTGGATCTTATGAGCCCAGCGAGCCAACCACCCAATGGGTCCGCATATTTTGTAACCGCTTCAAGGATGAGTGATCAGTAATTATTTTGAATGAAGTCTCATATAAAAAAGGGTGATAGTATTTGACAGTAAGACAGCAAGGTCTCCTTTTCAGTAATGCTGTAGTTGCGCACAGCTTTTGAGAGCATCTTAATGAAATAAGACACAGGATGATTGACCTCATTTTCATCCAACTGAGCCAAGCTAGATCCAACAGTGTAATCAAGCCATCTGTGAACAACATGAAAGGCTTAACATAGTCAGGGTGATGGAGGATAGGCCTTTTTTGCAATAACGCCTTCAAGTTCTCAATAGTTGCCTTTTGTTCAGCACCCCAATGGAAGTGGGTGTTCTTAGTCAAGAGATGTATGAGGGGCTCTCTAAGCTGGGCGAACTTATGAAATAAATTGATAGTAGTACATATCATGCCCAAGAATATGTGTATGTCGTGAAGGATTTTTGGCTCAGGAATTTTATATATCGCTTTTAACTTATCTTAATGGAGTTGTATTCCATCTTGAGAGTTAGCGTACCTAAGAAAATCCAACTTCTTTTGGGAAGCTAGTACATTTTTAAGGCTTCAGTTTGATGTTAGATGTCCGCAACTGTTAAAACACTTCCTTCAGGTGAGAGAGGTGCTCGTTGGTCTTAGAAAAATTATGATGTCATTGAGATAGATAATCATATAGCTGAGCTTATGATCCTGATTAATGTTATTCATCGCCCACTGAAAAGTGACAGGCACATTGTATAACCCTGGGGTAGCCGAGTGGGTTGGAAAAGGTCCTTGCTACAGATAAGTGAGCACTTCTCCTAGTCCTGTGGAGAAGGGTCCATCTGCCAGTATCCACTAGCCAAGTCCATGGCGGAGAAGAAATTGGACCCAGAGAGTTGTGCCAGAGCGTCGTCAATTTAAGATTGGGTTGTTCTCTTTCTGGTAGGTTTATTAAGCTTATGGTAGTCCATAACTGCCTGATAACCTCCATTTTTTATAACTATAAGAGGGGACGAACAAGGGCTTTTTGTGGGCACCAGCAATCCAGCATCCAGCAGCTAGTTTGAGCTCCATCCTCATCTGTAGATCCCCAACTTTTGATTTGAGATAGGGCTTGGAGAGAACGGGTTTAGCATCACCAACGTCAATAGTGTGAGTCTAACCCTTCATGTGCCATAGTCAGTATCAGATTTAGAGAAAAATCGCTATAGTACTCCAGTAAACTATGAGCTTTATTAAGCTCTTCAGTAGTTAGATCATCAGAAATATGAACAGCAGTAAGAGTGCATAATAATTTATCAGCAGGTAGGTCCATATCCACCATAGACTCAATACAGTGAACATGACTAATGTCCTTAATAGGGACCAGCAGGCCTCTTTTGATCTCCTGATGCTTCTCAATGACCATGTCCTTGCTGACGGTTCCATAACAGGAGATTGATTGGTCACAGATAAGCTGGGTCTATCCCACCTGACAAGATATTAGGATAAACAGAGCAAGCTTTGTCAATGCTAATTAGGTTCAACAGACAGTTGTGGGAGATTTGTAGGGTAATCTTTGTGTCAACTACCCTTTTTTCACCAGCCTTGATTACTACCTCATCTGACGCATAGAAAGGGATACCCTCTAGGGTGTCCACTGATTTGGTCAGTTTTTAGTATTCTGCCCCGCCATGGTGTAATGTAGGGATAAGGCGGAAGAGGGATACTCAACTGTACAAGAATATTCCTTTTTATTAAGCTCTTCATTAAGTCAGAAATAGAGGAGCCTTGTAGTTAAGAAGGGAAAGAAAGCCCTGCTTCAATTTAATAAACCCTCTTAAATTCAAACCTAAAATGGGTATCAATAAGTAGATCATAAATATGTTGGTCAAGGCCACCGCTGTGCCTGACAAGATGAGCTTCTCAAACCAAATAGGCATAGAAGAGTAGACTCCAATGGCGCGAGTGTTGTTTGGCCCCACATTTTCAAACTTTTGTGTATAATTAAGGTCAGGGGTCAGCTTAATTTTTTCATGAGTTTGAATGATGAAAATTTCACAGGGGACCCATTGACGAGGATAGCCCTAACCTGCAATCCATTAATGACGACCTCCACTTTATTTAAAGTTCACACAAATTATGGAGAAAATTGAGAACCTCCTTTAGACGGAGAGTAGAAGCAAGTCGTTTGGCAGTTTCAGGGTATTTTTCTTAGATAGTATGCAGGGTATGGACACACTGGGTGGAACGGATCACTGTGGCAATGAGCTGGTCAGTATCACTGGAAGTGTCAATAATCTCAAGGCCCCTTAACACTTGTCAAAGATAAATTTGGCAGGGGTCCTATCCCAATCCACTCTCTTTGTGCTCTATTGGTCAAGTACCTCCACTTCACCAAAGGCTACTAAGACATAGTGACCAACATCTTCACAACCCCTTCAGATTCGTCGCCAGAGGTATTCTCAATGTACATCAGAGAATCCATAGGGTGTGTGGTAAGATCAGGGCTTCCCTTATGGCAAGATAGGTCCTGGAGTTGTTCCTTCGCTGTATTAACCTTTGAAGGAGATATTGGATTTGTAATAATTTTGACTTTTGCCTTGGAAATAACAGGGTTTGTTGTCCCATGGCCATAGGTTTTGGACGAGTTACAACTGTTGGAGATACCAATGGTGATAGAGGTAGCGCCTTATAAGGACGCGACACTTCAGACACTTTAGTAAACTGCTCTGAAGAAGGAGGGGATCAAGGCAAAGTAATAGATAACTTTTCCAACTGAGCTTTGGAAACTGAAGATGAAGGGAAGCGCTGCCCTGTCACTGCTAGTACTCTCTGCATATCCTCAAACGGGTGAGGCGTATCTCATTAGGACAGTTTCGTGGGAGCATATTTTAAATGGGAAACATCTATAGAAGAGTCTGGAGAGGTTATAGGAAATGTTTGCCTCAAAGCTCCTTGCATTATATTGTGTGCGTAAAAGTCAACCACTGCTAGTAATGCCTCTTTGATATCCCATGTTTTTTGAAATAATGCTTATGGAAGAAATATGCATCGCCAAAGTGGGATGAGGCGCCAATCCAGCTAAAACAGCATCAATAGCATCATCGAGTGGGAGCATCTTGGCAAGCAACAGAGGCTTAGATTTACTATAAAAACGCTTAACAAAAGAGATGATTGATTCTCTCTCTTGTAATCTAAGGCACATAAAGACCTGTTTTTGCTGTTGTAAACTTATGAAGAGCCAAATTCATCAATAAGCGTGCTTAACCTATGCCCAGGTGCTAAGGTTGGTCATATGGGAAAGCATTAACCATTGAGTCATGTGACTCAAGCAGAAAGATATACATGGTTTTTTGATGATCAGTCGCTCCTTGAATCACTGATTCATAAAAGAACAGGAAGGAGGCAATACTTCCCTCACCAGGTGTGAATTGTCTCTGAGCATAGTTTGATAATAATAGGGGGGTCCCATAAGGGCCTAGTGACAGTGCTGCTCAAGACCTTTGAGGAGAGACAAAGCACTGGCTAGCTTTTGCTCTAAAGCAGCTAGCCTTGTTTCCGACATTGTTGTCATTTTTAAACAAGATTTTTTGTGGTGTACAAGGTTGCCTGTAGTGAGCACCACTTGTTGGATTTTAAATTTTTATGAGCTCTCTGGTGCGTTGGTTGTCTAAAGTTCAACAATTATGGGATTGACACCACTTATATTAAAAAATAATCAAGCACTAAAACTGTAAAAAGCTTGATTTTATATACGTTTTTATTAGTTGCGTTTTGGGACAAGAAGCAAACACTTTTAATATGTTGATACTAGTATATAAATGTTGAGGCCTGAAGTTCAGATTTCTTAGTAACGTCCAAATTAGGAAATACTAGGATTTTACCTATCAGATTTGTCAAGGCTTGCCTCACTACAATGTGAAAGCAGGTGGGAAGTGACAACCAGGATGATGAAACTGTGAGAAAATAATTTTATATATTTAGTACAATCAGAAAGTGGGAAAATATTTTCACCTTGGTTGACCACATCTGACCTTATAAAAAGGGCAAGTATCCGTATGGTAGGTTTTACTACACTAGAATTAGCCTGGGAGGAGCCTCTGATAGACTTCATTGCTTTCGCCGCATAGTTGGCACAAATTGACTACTTGACTTCATGATGTTTGGACTAAATATTATTAAGAAATTATTGCCCAAATTCAAATGGTTCCACTGAGATTTGGCAAGGGTCTTTTGGCCGATTTCACCCTTAATTTTGTCCATATTTCGAACTGATAAACTCATATTACAAAATCAGACTTATTTATTTTGTCTGATACAAGGTTCCATTGATTAGCTCGACCATCCCATTAGACTCAAGGTGATAGTTGGTTGTCAAAACCCTGAGGATGGGCATCATCTGCTGAGCTTGGGTTAAATGTGGGAGGTAAAGTTGATTCCATTATCAGTTAGGATGAACTGAGGTTATCCATGTTATTGAATTATACTTTACATCTCAAACTTTGCCACAGTGACTGCTCCCAGATCGCATATTGCCTGGGCCTTAACCCACCTGGTCAAGTGGTCAATCGCTACCAGAATATACTTGGACTGATTTGCTCAAGTTGGCAAGGGCCTCACGACATTGATAGAAACTGTATGCCAAGAAAAGTGAGGTTTCACTAATCTATACAATTGTTTTTTGGCGGAGTGGCTTCTCCACTTGGCACTGGTGGCAGCAGGAATTCGTTTTGAGCATATCAAATTACAAGCTTTCCTAGTAGTAACGAGATCACAACATATCCAGGGCTTTGCACACTCCACCATGTCTAACAACTTGATGAGCACTCAGGATAATATTTGTCCGGGTGGGAGGCCTTGAGATATTCACCATATTGTCCCCTATCCGCTTGTACAAATCGCCTAACTTCTGGACATATTGGCCCTTATTCCGTCTAATACCTGATGGCTTTAGGCGGTCCATTGTCATACTTCCGCTGAGAATCTTATCATACAATATGTCACTAAGTTTCGCCGTAACTGCAATCATTGGTAGCCTTAACAAGCAATCAGCATTCTGGTGTTTGGCTCCAGGTCAGAAGATCTTAAAATCATATGCCTGCAGCTTGAGAGCCCATTGGGCTAGAAGCCCTTCAGGATCCTTGAGATTCTGCATCCAGTATAATGAAGCATGATCATTTACTCCCTTAAACTTTCTCCATGCAAATACAACCAAATTTGCTTATATGTGTAGATCACTGATAAGCACTCCCACTCAGTCACATTATAATTACGCTCATGGCAGTTCAGGCTCTGACTGCAGTATGCAACTGGATGCTCCTCCCCCACATCGTCTTTTTGAGATAGGACTGCCACAGAGGCAGAAAGGGATGCATTCGTCCGAAAAATGAATTCTGTATCAAAATTTGGGTAGCGTAGTACTGGCATATTGATTAATGATATCCAAAGCGTATCAAAAGAGTGTTGACAGAGTCTGTCCATTTGAACATGACGTCCTTTTCTAACTCAAATAGCAGAGCTCCAATACAACTAAAGCTGGTAATAAAGCGGCGGTAGTAGCAAACCATTCCCAAAAATAATTGTATCTCCTGCTTGCTGGTTGCGCAGTTATCTTAAATAGCTTCCGCCTTGGCCAGCTGAGGTTTAATCCCTGTTGCGTTTACTAAAAACTTTAAGTACTTCAACTGATCTTTAAAGAAGTGGCATTTTCAAGCCTTGAACTTAATTTTGGCCTCAGCAGGCTGGCGAAAGACCTCCTGCAAATGGGTAAGATTCTCAGAGAATGTGCGCAAAAAGACATTAATAATGATGAGGTACTTGAGAACTCTGACAGCTTCAGGTTACCAAAGATGATATCCAAAGCCCGTTGAAGCGTGGCTGAGGCGTTACACAGTTCTTGTGGCATATGGGTCAGCTGGAAAAGCCCTTTAAGCGTGATAATGGCACATTTCTCCTGTTCTACCATGAGCAGCTCAATTTTCTAGTAACCCAATATTAAATCCGTTGTCAAGAAGTACCAAGTTCCGCCATACCAATCCAGAGTGTCATAAATTCTTGGCAAGGGGTAGGGGTTTTCTTGGTATTAGTGTTGAGCTTCTGGTAGTCTATCACTACCTGGTTGGTACCATCCTTCTTTTGAAAATTAGAATGGTGAAGCCCACGGACTCTTCGAGGGTTCAAGCATCACTTGCTTAAGCAGCTTCTCAATTTCTTCAGTGATGACTCCTTAAGCTGCTCTTGATTGGCGGATCAGCTGTGACCTGATGGGAGGATGATCCCCAGTATCCACCCAATGGGCCACCCCTAAGTACACCCTAAATCCTGATCATCAACAGCAAAATTTTCCTTAAATTTTTGAAATAAATCTATCGCTTGATCCTTCTGAGCTTCCAATAACCCCATAAATTTGTTTCATGGTACCAAATTCATTATGCAGGTGCTTATTTAACGAGTAGACAAAATTATCCAGTGACTTAAACTCATGAACCTGGAGGACCTCCTCAACAGGGGTCAAGTGTAAATATGCCACTATTTCATGCCTTCATACATGCATTAATTTTTTTTGTAAGTTTGCTAATAAAACCTTTATCTCCCCTATCTCCTGGTAGTGTAATTTCTGAAGCTAAATTAGGTTAATCTGCAATTGCTGATAAGAACAAATAACTTCCTCATAGAGCCTGTCTGTCACTTCTACCACCAAATCAGTGTCCAATATAACTTGATGACCAGAGGGGATAGACATTGGCCTAGACGCTCTAAGCATCAGCCCTTGATATTTGTATATCTGTTGAAGGAGACTCATGTCTTGATCTATAGTCAATGGTAGCAAAATGGAATCACCCTGTAACTATATGCCAGGTTTATATGTCCCAGGTGCATCATCCTTCAGTATTCCACTCAAGGAAATGATATTGGGATCCGCTGCCCCACAATTCAAATGTCTTCTCAGTCATGTCAATGACATCCCCAAAGTGTCTCATGAAATCAGTTATAATTAACATGACATAATTGTCATTGGGCAACACTATTGCTGGGGCTACAATGACAATAGACCCAATTACAAAGGTGGCGCAGTGTATGCTCCTTCAAAGACCATGTTTTCTGCTCCCACTGTCCCGTATACCATATGATGTTTCACATCAGGTTTTAATGTCAGCTTTCAACCAGCTTGAGGAAACTATATTAACAGGAGCGCCCGTATTAATGATAGCGCAGACTCAAGTTTTTACTACAACAATGTCACAGTTATTACACTCAGATTATGACTTTTGGGTTTAATATGTGGACGTTTAAAGGGAATCTTTTCTCAAGGAAATTTATAATACCCTCATCAACTTATAGGTATTCTTTGACAATAGCGTCCACTGGGAATGTGACGTTTACCCCATTAGGGGAAGTGCATCATAAGAGGGGTTTAGCTTTTCTGGGGAAACTTGATCAAACATTTGACAAGTATATGGCTTCAGTTGCTGCATGGATCCTTTTTCCGCCATGTCCTTGTCTTGCACTCTTTTCAATATATTCACTCCTCCAACCGGCTGCTGATACAGGAATGTGTCATTGTGCTGAGGAATTTCCGCCAGATATTCATTAATAGGTTCAGGTGGGAAGTTTGGGGTTGGGATAGCGGAGGTAGAGAGTCCCATCTCTACTCCGCTCTGACTTTTCCCTGGTAGTACTAGCTTGCTGTACATAATGTACCCTCCAATTGGGGCAACCTCGTGCCAAACGCCCAGATCAATATGATTACTGTGGACGTTCAGTGTAATTAGGCCCAGGTCATTAATTGGGATTTTGATGATAAGCAGGTCCCGGGTGAAAGTTAAACTGATGAGGGTAAAACGGCAGATTCTGAACTGGAGGGTAACTTTCCCCCAAACAAGAGGGTCCGGTAATGGTGGTGGTATGTTTCCGCTCTGTATTGGGTGGAGGGGAGGGTAGCAGAAAAATCTCATAAAAACTGAACAATTTTTAGCAAGGTTACATCATCATCCAACATTGGGGTCATGACATTGTTAAAGCTTGCGGTATGGTTTCACTGTAGAGGTCATCACAATGCACATAGTTTCAGATAAAGTTCCACCCCAATTAGTACATAGGATTCCACCACAAAAAAATCATAAAATGTGGTGAGGGTCTCATTACGCTGGAATAGATGGTCAAGAACTCAGCCTTTCACTGAGATATCTTTGTGGTTCCTCTGAACAACCGCAGTAAAGTATCCTTAACTTCTTGGTATGTAAAGGAACTTGTTGTAAGATAGCATGTGATTTTTTCAGCACCATCAACATCCAAGGTTTAATTAACAGTTTTGCTTTATGCCGATCCGAAGTTCCTTCCATCACAAACTCAAATCACTTATAACACATGAAAATGCCCATCAAAATCAAACGGAGGCAGCTTATCAATACAAACCTCCTGGTGAAGCACATACTATCTTTTTTCACAACGTCCAAAGCAAGTTTTAGTTCTTCATATTTAACTTGTGCAGCGTTTGTGAAGATGTCCCATCAAAGCAAGCCAGTTACAACATGGCCGGCAACTGGAGAAAGCTTATCTTTTTGTAATTTTTCAATGGGCCCCCTGTAGTGAGCACCATTGTTATAATTTCAGCAGTATTATTGAGATACGCCAAAAGGTTTTTACAGGCTCAATCCCACTGAAAATGGGTAGACAATATGAAAGAGTCGGCCTTATAACAACTTTATAAATCTGATAGAATATGAGTCAAGCTTTAGCTATACTTTTAATTATGATACTTTAACATCAGAGCCTTACTGCTCCTCTTCTATTCTTACTAATAAGCTATCCCCTCAATCATCACATCTTTCTTATATCTTAATGACTTAGGATGATACCGCTCTCTCATCTTAGACTATTTTGGTTCTGCCATATTCTCATTGTTTCAGCAGAGTCTACTAAATATTAGATTTATGATTGCCTTAATTTGAGGTGATCTACTAATTATTTGTCATACGGTAACATCATCTAATTTGGAGGCAATCCACCAAATATTTGTTTAAGGCTTGTTATCACCCTATCGCCTTAAGTTAATGCAATACTATCAATATTTTATACTACTCAGCTTGGTAATTCTCACCCATTCCACCGTAACTCTTTCAGACTTATCATCAAGTCAAATCAGAATCTTATCAATCCCCTTGTGGGCAAGAATGGGGGCGCACAGAAGGAATTGAATCTTTTGTAGTATATTGAGAAAAAAAGTTGGATTGTGAAGAGGAACTGCCACACCCCCTGAGATGTACTCACTGGTCAACCTGTAGAATTTCTCACAGGACTCACCACTGACTGCACCCTTACCCTCTCGCCTAAATGTTTTTTTCCTAAGGCAAGCGATAGGTGACATACAAAACTGATGCTTGATTGAGAAAATCCCACAACAAAACAAAATAAAAATTTAGCGGAATGAGATAGATGGATCCACTTGAACCAACACAAAATTAAAACAAACCAAACAAACCAAGTCAGAAGCGGAAACTGCTATCCATCCATGGCAGTGAGTGAAAGGGGATCCGGAGGTTCTTCTTCCTCATATGTTGTGGACATGTAGCGACACAATGTGGATAGCAATGGTGTGGTTGCATCTTGGAAATGGGGGTTGGGATAACAAATTGGTGCTTGCAAACAATGTATGTGATGTGGAGGGTGGAAATATAATCTGCAATTGCTTTTTCAGCCTCAAGGAGCACTTTAGGTAGTGTGGTGATGGTTGAAAGGTTGTTGCAGGAAATACGGGTCTTTGGGCTGAACTTTGTGACCACTGCAACTTTTTGAACTACTGAATTTGGTACCAGATAGTATCTGAGATGGTCTTTTGTATGTTTTGAAAGCATGGTACTAGGTAAGATAGGAGGTGGCAGGCCCGTAGCTAGTACTGCAACTAATTTTGAAATGGATTATGGGCTGGGCGATATTTGGGGAGTCAACTTCCTCTTCAGCTAGTTGGTGGTCACTTTTGAATGGGGTGGCATCAGGGATAGGCGCATAATGGTGCTTTGGGAATTGGACCGCATAATCAGTATTGAAGTAAATTTCAAATGGAGGGGGCCCAGCCCCTTTGGATTCAGGGTTAAGCTTACCCAAATCAAGCTCAATCAAATAATCCCATGTTTTTATTGAATTTGAGTGTTTGTTTGAATATGGGTTAAATGTTGCGTTTAGCTGGGAGGATGGTCTAGAACTTACTTTAGTCCATTCTGGCTCCTGATTGGTGGGTTCAGGAGAAGGGGTTTGTTGAGGTAATTTTTGGTTTGTTGATTCTGTGGTTGCTGTGGCTACCACTTTGGGGGTAGGGGGTAAGTATGGTGCTACATTCCAAAAATTTTATTGGATCAGCTATGAGGTCATTGTACATAGAGTCAGGTGTGGATGCTATGGCTTGTGAGCTGGAGGGGCAGCGCTGTTTTCAATGGTCCCTTTCGAAACAGGTAGGGCAAATTGTGCGCTCTCAATCCACTCAAGCCAAAAAGGATGGTCTGGGTCAGAGGGGATAATGGTGCGAGGGGGATTGAGATGGCTATTTCTGTTGATGCTAGGTGTATTGTTGCAAAGGTGCGGGGGCCTGCAAGGCGAGTGTCTCCAATGGGAACCAAGAATTGTATCATATGATCATAACCATATTCTGATAATCCAGCGATAATTTTATTCATTAGAATTTTGGGTGATAGGTGGGTAGGGTGGCCCGTAAAGTGAACCACAAGAGTGGTATCAGTGGGCAACTGGGTATGAGTAGTTAGGAGGGGGTGCCCTGGAACACCAGGGGAATGGTAGCTGCTACTGCAGCATCAGCTTCACTTGAGAAGGCAAAATCAAAATACCCCTTGAAGGGGAAAAATCACTGAAGCCTGCAGGCTTCATAACAGCCTGGGCTAATTCAATAATTGCTTTATCTATATAGGGGAACAACTTGCCATATTCAACCTGAAGGCCAATTTTCATGTTGCTTAGGGGAGCACAAGAAGGCAGAGAGGCAACGCCTGGGTTTGTGAAAAGATGTAAGGCTAAGTCATTATGTGGGATATAACATGCTTAAAGAATTCAGAGGGCTAGCCAATCCAGCCCAAGTACATTTTGAAAATGACAGAAAGAACATTAGGAGGTGGTGAACCACTGCCTCACGTAGGGCAGCAGGTATCAAATGCATCGACATAGGAAATTTGAATAGGGTGATGATGAGTGGAACTATTTTTACTAAATTTCAAACTATGATTTGACCAAAAGTGAATGAATTGAGAGACCCCATCGCCTGTCTGTTTAGTGAAAAGCTCATCTATTATCCGCTATTCTTTAACTGAATAGCACTGACACCGCCTATCTCTCACCCCCTGCCTAAACTCTTTGAATCCTTATATAATTTGTGGCAGAATTCTCACTCTGTGTCCAGTCTACGCTCCATTTCATGAAGTTATATAAACAACATCCTCCAATGAGCCCTTCATTCTTGCGTTATGATATAAGTTGCATACTTGTCAGATTGCTTCGTCCACTTAATTAATTAGAGCGGTGAAACACGCACCAACTCCTCATTCAATCATCAAAGGTTATCCAAACATGTGCACATATCCGTGTATTCCACCATCTCAATGTAGGGAAAAGTAATGGCTTGCCTTGTGCCACTTGGCTGGTGCTTACAACTGACTAATCTGTCTTACCCTTTGGCTGTATTCTGAAGTCGTCAAAAATGAGCTAGCCAAATGGTTAGCCATACTATGGTTACTCCACTCAGTACAAAGTTGACTAAATTCAAGTGCCACGGTGTCAGCGTGATCAGTCATCTGTCTCTATAACAGGGTAACCTGGTCTCTTATTTAAGCCACCAATGTGTCAATTCCTTTTATCCATTTGGACATTCCACCATAAAGCATTTGGTATTACTCCCCAGCATCATGACATCACATATACACTCACCCAATAGTCCAAGCCAATCTAACAATTCACCAATTACTTGTGGTAACTCATGATTAAACTGTGTGATTAGTTCGTCCAGATGATGGCAGACGTTCAGGACACGATTTTCTACGTGCATTAAAGCCCCCTGAATCTCAAAAAAGAGTGATCAAGGCGTTTAAGTAAGAGGTGAGCATCAGTCTACTGTGCCTGTACGATGCGCATGACATCACCATTCTCAAATTTATGTCAGGCCAACACACGCTTAGTTGGCGGATTGAAGTATGAATGTACACAAACTAGTATTACTCAGCTTCATGTGTGCTGTGCCAGCGAGACAACCCCATGATGGTAGCATAAAGGTAAGTCATATAAAACTTGTAATGAGATTCCTGGTCCTGTTAGTAAAAACAAACTTGCAGCATGTTCGCCCACATCATCTTCATAGAAGAGGTAACTCCGCAAGAGACATTCCATAATACCCTGCAGTTGCTGAGGGGTCTTATTAGTGGACCTGCCTTATTAATCTGACTCCAACGTGGGACAAGCACCTAACTGCAGTTCCATCCTAATATCCTCGTCCACTGGTTCTGTCACTGTGAATAGTGCCAGTTCTTTGTTATATTACTCCATTGTATCCCCATAGTATTGGTCGTGAAACACAATTAAATTTTGGCATAAAGAGTGAGGGCTCGACATGATGCCCTGGCGCCGTTGTTCTACAGTTGATCAGTGGCCTCATGTAGTGAGCATCACTGTTAACTTTTGGCGGTATTGGTTAAATCTTCTGATCTTGTTTCACAGGATAATTATCACTGAGCAATGAACAGATGATATGTGGATTGCTGATCCTTCAGAAACTGATTTAAAATATGGGGCTATCACTTTGACTAACAATTTTATACAATATAAAATCGCAGACTATCTCTGCAGACTGCGAAACCAACTTCTTGCCATTCCAACGCTCAACTCTTATCCTCAGTGTTCCTAGGCGATTATAACCCTTCTGCTTAGTAATATCCTATTTGACTTATTTTAAGGGTTTATTCTATCTCAAGGCTTCATAGTAATTCCCTCAATTTAGAAAACTATGAATATTTTAATCAATTTTTTTGCAACAATATAATCTTCCACTCAATATTGAGGCTCACCTTAACTCCTAAATTACAATCCTCCAGATATATGGCTTATCATCCAGTCATATTAGTTTCACAACATTTATTGTACTGGCAGATTTAGTTGCCATGGTGGAATGGGAAAAGTGTGCTATGATCACCTCCAAAGGGTTATTCCAGCCCATTCATGTGCTGCAAAGCCTATGTAACACCTTGGATACATTTAAAAGGGCGATGAACATTAACCTGGGTGATATCAAACTGTAATGTGTCCTTGTCTACCTTGGCTATATTAATGTTTTATCACAAACATTTTCAGAGGACCTTTGATTACCTGGAGGAAGTATTTTCCGCTGGCTTGTGGAGGCTAACATTTATATCAAGCCTCACAGATGTCATTTTTTAAAGAGCAATTTGAATTTCTTAGGTTCGTGGTAGACGCCAGCAATCTTTGACTACAAACGGCTAAGGTACAGGCTATCAGGAAGATGACACAACCCAATATCAACAAGATATTCAAATTTTTGTGGGAAATATCAGGTACTATCGTCAGTTTATTCCCAATTTTGACTGTATCAGACCCCGCTCATAGAGTTTTTAAAGAAGGAAGCCACTCTCAAGTGGAAAAAACAGTGCCAGAGTGCATTTGATGCTCTTCAAATGGCGCTGATCTGCGCTCCAGTGCTACTGTATACAAAGTTTGAGAAATAGTTTATCAAGCAGAAAGACGCCTCTCTTTCCGCTATGGGAGAGGTCTTTTCACAGCAGGATGACGATGGGGTGAAACATACTGTTGCTTATGGCAGTAATGTTTGAAAAGCCTCAAGCGTAATTATATAGTTACTGAACAGGAGGGCCTAGCAGTAATTCAAGAGTGCAACAATTTCAAGTATATTTCTATGGAGTAAAGTATAATGTTGTGACTGATCACGCTTTAATACAATGATTACAAAATCTATAGGAGCCAGGGGGCCGCCTTGTATGGTGGGTGTTCAAGCTGCAACCATATAATTTTGAGATAATCCACCAGTTGAGCACTAAACACCAGGACGCTGACTGTCTATTGCGCTTGCCAACCGTCGCTATTATAGTGGATCTAGCTGACATAGTGTATGAGAAACATATTAGTGTTAGATATGCTGACGAGTCACCTCAAATCATTTGGAGATGGATGGGAGGAGCAGATACCTTCTTAAGGGACGGTGAGTTATCAAAGAAAGTTGGTGAGGTCACAGTGAGTTTTCTGAAGACCTCTACATGACTGGGTATTATATTGGATGCGCACAAGGCGGTTAGGAATGGAGTTCTCTGGAAAAGTTGGATCCTTGAAGCCACAATATTACTGGTAAAGTATCGCTTTGACGTGCTAAAAACTATCACCTGTTGTTATCAATGACAAGTGGAAAATTCTTTCCACAAGAGAACCACTTATTATTGAGTTAAAGCCTGCTTTGCTGGCATATGGTATTCATCATGTTGTGGGCCCTTGCTGACAGGCGCAAATTGCTCCAAGTACATCCTGATAGTGATAGACCACTTGACACGGTGGGTAGAAGCGTGAGCAATCAGCAATCTGGGTGCTGTAACTGATGCTAAGTTCATAATGATGTGTGTTAATTAATTGCATGGCTGCCACAGTTCATACTCATAAACAACGTAACTTAATCTCATATGTCCTTCTTAAGCTGATTGAATTGGTGGCAATCCATGGAATGCTAACTACTCCCTACCATCCAGAATCCAATGGGGCCGTAAATGGGATAATTGAACTTAGTAAGTATCTTTTGGTAGCTTTTGAGTGGATCTACCAGTTGACTGGAGTAACCTTCTAACAACTGCAGTTTTAGAGTATAACATCAGCTATCACTCAGTGATGGTAAATTTCTATTTCAGCTAATCTATGGCATAAGACCTAGCTCTGCCTCAGCTACTTTACTGTTGTTTAGAGCATAAAGCCAGAAATTACTCACTTCGCTATCTGATGAATCTGACAACTACTCTTATTAAACTTCAGATTGAAGAATAATCGTCAAGCTTAGCCAAAAAAGGAGTATTATTCTGATCATTGATGACATAACAGACTGCCGCAGTTCACATTAAAAGAGTGTATCCTGTTTCACGATCAACATGCTTTTTGGGCGATAGAATAAGATAGCTGGCATCTGGATCAAACCTATTTATATAATAGGAAACGCGGGCTTTGACGCCTACACAATCAAGGTCCAGAGAGCGGTCAGATTATTAACTGAGTGCATGCTAAGTTCCTCCGAGTGTACAAACAATAAGAAAATAAACTGGACGGCCCATACACCATTGGCAGAATAACGTGGTTCCATTATCAGATTTAGATGAGGTTCCTTCAGATTGGTTAGCAGAGGAGGAGATGTACGCGATATATTGAAGGAATGCTATCAGGTTAAGAGGGGGAAAATGTCAGAATTAACAAGATGGCTTTCTCCTGCCAGGTTGAATACTAGGATATAATTATTTTTTGAATATTGATAGTTGAGCGATTGCAGAGGAATACATCGGATTTGATTGCCTCAGGAAACAGTTCAGTTAAAATTGGTATAATTCATTTACCAGCGACTAGAAGCTTAGGAGATTAAGAGAAAGTTATATTTATTATATTACTGATGGTTGTTGGCGGATTTAATGCTAAGGATTAGTAAAGGTAAATGCGGCGATATGGTTAAAATTCCAAAAAGAGGTGATTAAGTGAATAGTAAGTAATATTAAATGCTTGGTTGAAATTTTGGAGAGACCTCAGCAATAGATATAACAGTTGCAATAGAGAATGGAAAGGGGATCTCTTTTGGTTATTAAGCTGCAGTTGACCCTGTAGCACAAAGTTGATATCTCATGTAGACCCTTTGGTTTTGGCAGTGCCAAGCTGCTTATATATTAAAGATTGTGTTCCAAGAAGCGTTTTGCTTCTACTTTATATATTTTACTATCTTTGATTGATGAACTGCAATCCTCATTGTACTTCCATTGGGTCAGTGGTCTAAACCTCTGTGCAACATTACGCCATATCTTATCTAATCTTCCAGAAGATTTACAGAAGCATTAAAAATTCTCCCCAGTCTGATGATCTGTAACCCTTCACTGAGTGTAACGGAGGAGGAAGCACATGAGTTAACAATGGTGATTACTTCCACCCAAATTTATCCATTCCTTCTCTCATAAATTCTAGGTATGAATGGGCGCTGAATGTTCCATTGGTATCTCAGGTAGTGGTGGGTCAGATCTTATTCTTGGAGAGGCTGAAGCGGTTCTAACAGTTGTTGCATCTGTTGGGATTCAGGATGATAAGTTAGCCGAATCCCTGCTTTTGAATTGAGCTTTAATAGATTGAATCTCAAACCAGCGTAAATGAACCTTACTCTGAAGGGCAAAAACTAGATTTGGTTGCAAAGCATCTTGCATATGAATATAGAACAAAACTCCTTCAGGAACTCAGTCCCCAGTTCCTGAACCAAGATAGGCGCGGCCCCCACTACTGCAGTCATGAGGACGATGCAGTACAATGAGGGTGCTGATCAGGCGGTCAATCTGGAAGGCAGTGAAAGATCTTGATCATATGGGGCCACGAAGGTCCCTGGTGCACCACGTCAAAAACGTCCTATAAATATTGACGCTTTCTAACTCAATAAATTAGTCTATATTCACTCCATCTTTTTGTTTTTTGACCTCTCCGCTTATTTTCAGCTTCAAGCCCAATTTAAACTTCGGTAACAGTCAAGAGAACTGTTACTCTGAGTAAACTGTGTTCACTACAGGGAGCTCTGGAAGTTTAAATTAAAAACGTGTATCAAAAAAATGGAGAATACTAGTAGTCATGAAAATCAATCCGCAGATCAGTTGAGAAGAGTTGTTCTATGTATTAGTATCTTTCAATAGAGGAAAAAACACTCAGCCTGAAAGCTTATAGTCCTGGGCCAAGTTTCAGTTTCCTCTACCTTCAGTTGATGGTGATCAGTATCAATTTCAGTTTGAGAACCTTAAAGACATTATTCAACAGGTATTGAATGGAATTTACACTGTGGATTCCCACTCAAGCTGCTCCTGCGCCAAACAGTGCCTTCAACCTCACAGGACCTTTATACCTTGGCCCAACTACCAGCGGGAGAACTAACCTTGGGGACCAAGCGTTATCTTCAGAATTTTGTTCACCTTTCTATTCATCATCTCCTCAGATTAGTTGAGTTGCACCACCATGAAGACTCCAAAAATAGGGCTTATCCAAACTTTAGACTCCAAAGTTGTCATTTTCTACAATGCACCTCCTCTTATGTCCACAAAAATCAAGAGACCATTATTTTAAATTTTAAATTTATTTTGGGGAAGGCCGACCATGGGACGGACACTTCTGAATATGACTCAGGACAGATAAACTTAGTACTGGGGGAGGCACCCCAGAGAAGCGATGCTATCTCTTGTTGCCAGCGGGAACGCCACTTATGGGGAGGGGGAGGGAACGTGTGAAGGGGCTGTAGCCACTATTGAGCACGTGTGGAGGAAGGGGTACTGATTTGATGAACCAGACTGGGAACCAGGAGGAGACCAGCTGTCGGCGACGCGGTGGGAGGTATCCAAACATCCATGCTTGAAAGTGGTCCACCAAATGAGACCAGAATCTGTGGACAGTTTCTGGGAGGGTGGGGGTGGAGCCTGCGATGGCATCTAAGATAATCGTGTGGATGGTCCACATGGCGATTGCAACCACCAGAGCACGGAGGGAGGGTGGAAGGAAGGAGGCCATTGATAGAGCAAACATATCTCTTGACAGACTGAAGGGGTGCGTTTGATCCTGGCCCAGCAGACGTTGAACTTCGCGCCATTTTACTTTAGAGGTAGGGAACTTCTCCAGGCGGTGAAACAGTGTTCCATACTGGCCACACACGACACAGGATGAGTGTAAAGCGTTAGAGCGCTCAGATGTATGATACACCCGCCTCAGGCAGCGCCACATATGGGAGCGGACTTGAGGCTGCAACAGAGGGTGATGTACATATTTCCAGATTGTTTTTTGGGTCTCAATGGAATTAGGGATGTCCATCATGTCCAGGTAGTCCACCCTGAATAGGACATGGGGCCGAATGGGGATCACGCCATCATGGATGGGTAGCCCCTGTACCTCTTGTGTGAACTGAGGAGAGGGGCGGCCTCTTTGGGTTGTATGTCCACTAATACAAATTCTCCACTCTGTGCTCCGCATGGAGAGTAGGATTAGTTTGTAGTGGGTTTTTGTCCTGTGAGGACCTGTGGCCAATGTGTGTGATGCGAGGTATTTCATCAGGGAGTGGGGGTTTGATGGATTGTTGAGGCTCAAGGCTCGGGAGAAGTTGGAGCAGGCTGCGCGGGACCAGTGTTGGGATGGGAGTGTAGGAGCGGTGATGGCTGCGATCCAGGTGCCCAGGATCTTGGCAGCATGGGCTTTGAAGTCAAGCAGGCCCATGCCACCATGATGATGAGGGGCAAACATGACCTCTAGCCGCACTGGTGGAGGGCGGCCTGACCAAAGCCATCCTTGCAGCAAGGCATACAAGGATTCGAAGAAGCTTGGGGAGAAGGGGATGGCGTGGGCTCTGAACCAGACTTTAAATAGGAGCATAGAGTTGGCTAAAACAACCCTGCCAGTAAGGGAAGTAGGGTGGGATCTAAGAGAGGCGATTCGCTTCGTCACATTGTCCAGAATACAGCACTCCATTACTGCTGACGCGTATCCGCCTGCCTCCATCCGCATGCCCAGATGGCGCACCGGTCCTATGGTAGGACGTGGCACGAAGGTGAACACCAGTGGAGCGGTATATGTTGAGTTAGTAAGGCGTGGACGTGGGCGAGCAGATGGGCCAAGTTGGGAACTAATTGCTGGGGCCCAGCAGTTCTGAAACTGACCAAGGAGGATGATTTTGGTTTTGGAGGCGTTCAGTGCCACGTTGCTTACCCGGGAATATTCCTGGATGAGAGCTTCAAGCGCGTGTGCATCTTGATTATTAGACACTCCAACCACACAATCATCTGCGAACGCCAATATCTTGACTGGGGCTTGGCCTGGCACATGGACCCCAGTGAGTTGGGCATTCACATTTCGCAGTAGTGGGTCAAGGCTGAAGTTGTATTAGAGTGGGCTGAGGGGGTCCCCTTGTCGTAAGCCCCTTTGAGGGCGGACTACTTCCGTTAGGAAGCCAGGGCCACGCACTGCCATTGTTGCAGATTCCGTGAGCAGCATCACCCAGTTGATGAAGCGAGGGGTAGGCGGAATTGATGAAGGCCCTTAGGTATTCCCAGTTTACTCTATCATAGGCCTTTTGTTGGTCCAATAATACACGTGCCCCAGATGCTGTGGACTGACATAAATTAGCCACAGAGTGCACGTTATCCCAAATCGACCTTCTGGGGATGAAACTGAATTGTTCTGGGGAGATGGTGGCAGATGCTACAGTCCCTAATCAGTTAGCCATAATTTTTGTTAAAATTTTGGTGTCTGTGTTTGTTAGAGAAATGGGGCGCCAGTTGGCTATGTTGAGCTTATCCCCTTTCTTGAAGAGTGTGACAGTAAAGGCCTCATGTCCTCCTGGTAGGAGGCGCGTTTCCAACAGGCTTTGGTTAAGTGAGGCAAGCAGAAGTGGGGATATATATTTGAAATATTTTTTGTAGAACTCATATGGAATGCCATCTGGGCCTGCACATTTTTGTTGGGCGCACCGCGAATAGCTGTCCATAATTCGTTCAGAGTAATTAAATTCATTATTTCCAGGTATCAGAAAATGGTGTGGATATGAGCTCAGTCAAGAAATTCTGCCACTTTGGCTGGCCAAATTGGTTCGGCTCAGTACAACTTGGAGTAATATTTTTGCATTTTGATTGCCACTTCAGCCAGTGTATCCGCAATAGAATTATCTGATCTTTGCACCTGTGTGCAGGCCACGCATTGGCGTGGTGCAAATTTTTTTAAAAAATATGCGGTGCACTTGTCACTTTTGTGATGCATGTGGCCCTGTATTGAACACAAACCTGATGTTTGTGTTGTCTTTTGAGTGCGTTGAGTAGGGCGGCAGCTTCCGCCCACTTTTGGCCCCATGCAGGGCTGTATCCTGTAGCTGGAATGTTGGACTCCAAGTGTGCCAATTCTGCCAGAGCGCGCGAGAAAACCACCGATGTGGCTCATGAGTGTCTGCAGGAGAGATGGCAAGAGTGGCGGATGGTGTCCTCTTTGAAAGTTGCCCATGTGGAAATGGGGTCCGCGCAAAATGGTGCAGCAAACTTTTTTGCCAGAGTTGCCTCTTCCACCCACATGGAAATCCTGGTGACGCAAGCTTGGGGGGTCAGATTTTGTACCAATGTGGGGCCTTAGCAACTGTGACAGGTAGGTGATAGGTTATTGAGACCAGTCAGTGTTCTGAGAATTCCATTTTCGTTGTTTTGAAGTGGGAAATGTGGGGTTGGAATTTTGCTGGCATTAGAATAAGGTTGATGTGGGTCATGGACCTTAATTGGCCATTGTGGATGTGGGGATGCATCATGTTTTTGAGCAGCGGGGCATGTCATGGCAGCGCATCCATTAACCCAAGGGTGGCCTTTAGAACACGTAGTTCTACGTGACCCTGTGGGGCATGGGGTGAGGGAGGCCACCGTTCCGTTGGTGAGGTTAGCCAACAGTTCATGTCGCTGATTAGGAAAGAATCAGGGGGTAGCAGGAGGGATTTGATCAATGAGAAAAATTCCCAGCGCTTGTGTGCATGGTTCGGGGCATAGATGTTGATGATTGCGTGCGCTACGTCAGCCCACGAGAACGTGATGACAAGCACTCAGCCATTTAGGAATGTTTCTGAGGATACAAATTTGAAAAAATTATTTTTCTGAATTAGCACCCCACAGTGCTTCGACCAAAAGGATAGGGATGGGAGGAGCATTGTTTTCCAAGTTTCCTCAGAACCTTGTGGACAGTGGGACTCCTGGATGGCCAGGATATCCACGGGTAAATTGTGTTGTAAAAAACTCAGTTTCCTAGCCTGGGATGGGGAGTCCTTGAGTCCGGCGATATTCAACATCCCTGAAGTGAAGGTTTCCCCCTTCACACCTTAGGTGTGAGGGGTGGGCCCCGGGCCCACCAGCCTCTTCTAGGTCCCCACGGGCTTTCACAGCAGCGCAGGTGTTAGCAGCAACACTATTGGAGTTTTTGTTGATTTTTGTGGAAAGAGTCGCGTTGGCTTTGGCCTTTGCTTTTTGTTTTCCTGATGTCGGACAAATTTTTTGCGGTGCGGATGAGTTTGGTGCACCATTGAGCGGGGCAAAAAATATTTTTTCAGTTGGGATAGGTCCCAAGTCAGTTTTGACTGGAGCTTGGGTACAACGATTGGGTGAGATCAAGTCTCCCATCGGATCCTCAGATTGACTGGCCCACTCAGCATGGGCTTCCCAATCTGATTGGTTGATGGATTCCTGAGTTGCTTCTACCGCGAAGGTTTCCTTGTCCTCCTGGCGTTGTGAGTGTGGGATAGTGGTGGTGGCCTTGGCCATTTCCTTGGCCGCGGCCCTATGGGCCTGCTTGGCCTTCTTCCATTCTTGCGGGGAGATAGGCTTTACCAATAGGTAGCAGCCTTGTGCTCCCCATGGGAAAGCCTCCTTGGTGCTTGCGGTTGGTTCATAGTGCGCCTCTCCATTGGCCATGGCCACCGAGGGGTGTTCTTGGAATGTGACGCCCTCCTTGATGGGGCATGCATGTGCCTTATGGCAGAACATGTCACAGTGGGTGCAAATGGGGGCGCGCTGTCCACGGTCACCCAGAATGGGTGGGTGGTATGCCCTGCAATATCAATAAAAGTGGAGTGCAGGATCTGGGTTAGGTCCTTTGCGATCTCCTCAGTTGGGGTCAGAACTTCGATGTCTTTGCCAGTGCACAGGTATGGCATCAGCATGAAGCGTTGCATTTTGAAAGATTGTATTTTGCCATATACAGCGAGACCATCTTTCAGGTGTTGTTCCAAAATGTCACATTTTACCATAGTAGGCAAAAAGTCAAATGTGAGGAAAATTTGGTTTGATTTTGTCCATCTGGTGCATTTGGTTTCGATGATCCGTTGCCCTTCAGGGAGGTCGACTACTATGCACACCATTGCAGCCTCGTCTGCTGCTTTTTTGCTTTCAAAACCTAGGTCCAGCCAACTGCGTGACATGGAGTGAGGTGCAATGTACACCGCGGTCGGGAAAACTGTGTACATCTTCACAAAATTTTTCCCATAAGGCTGTTTTTTGGATGTCCAGATACATGCAGACTCCGAATTCCACTGATGAAAGTGGTTGGGAGTGTGGCGTGTTGATGTACTGGTTGCATCGTGCTTGCCATGCAAGTATCTCCTGGGAAATCATGACCGCCAGTTTTTTAAGATTTTTGTCTATTCCGCCAGATGCTCTGGGGCGTTTCCAAATGTTGGAGGCTGCGGGCCTTCCACCTGCTCCTCTTGCCTTGCTTGCCCAACTGCTCCCTGACATGGGCGCAGACTAATCTCCTCTGTGAGATTATCAAACTAGATTCAGTCTTGAATTGAATAGGTTGCAAAATTGATTGCAATGAGAAAGAAAAGTTCAAGAGACCATTGTTGATAACTAACTGTTAAGTAGTTAACCTAACTTAATTGTTGAATAATTTGATAGGGAAATAATAACACTATCCTTTGCCTAATTTATCATGTATTATATTAAAGATATCAGTAATTATGGATCAAAAATATCCTGAGCATATTCAAAGCTTAGGATACATGGTCTAACGGCTCCAAAAAAATATCTGACTAGATGGCATAGGCTTAGGGCTTTGTTTATTGAGTCATACTTAAAATAGTCAACATATTGACCCAGGCTTGTGGGTTTTGTTGGTGTATGTCAAAATTAGCTTTAGATATTAATCGAGTTTTTAATCAAATTAATTACTAATTAATAGTAAAAACGCCTTGGTATGTTTACATTTGCCTGAGAGGAGTGAAGGTTTAGTTATTCTTAAACGTGTCAAAGTAAACGCTGTATTATAACAGTCAGTAAGACATAAAACTTTTCTCTCTCATTGCATAAACTTTTGCAACGTATTTGATTTATGACTAGATAAGTTTGTTAATCTCATCAAGGAGATTAGTGTGCGCAATGTTGGGTAGCAGTTAAGCGAGCAAAGTTAAGGGCACAGGAGTGTGCCCCACATAATTGAAATCATGTAAAAGCCCTGGCGACACCAACAGCCTAAATAGAAATATTTAAAAACTAGCAGTTAGTATTTCCATGGAGATTTTGGCCTAATAGAAGAAATGTACCAGTTCATTAATACTCCAAATTCCCAGCCCCAGTTGTCAGTGGAGCACGGGGTTCAAGTATTCCTGGATATCCAACAAACAGCACTTTGGGAAAAGTTTTGTGGAGATTTACACACCTATTTCCTGAACTCAGTGTATGTCGCACCAAACTCCATGCTCTAAGGTTGGTTGGATCTTGGGTTTGAAAACAAACTAGCGGTGGACAAAGCCACAAAGGTGCATGTGGTGGTAGACCTCCCAGACAGTCAATAAAGGTTGAGATGAAGCGCACTCATTAGACAAAATCAAATAAATTTTTTGTTAAGTTTGACTTCCTACTTACAACAAATTAAGCAAATCGTGCTGGAGCACCACCTAACAGCTGGGCCTAAAGCATATGGGGAAATCCAATCCTTTGAGATGCAGCGCTTTATGCTCATGCCGGACCTGTGCACAGGAAAAGCGATTGCTGTACTCACCTCATCTGCAGGGGTAGTGAAACATTTGACCCAAATCCTCCACAATATTTTTGTGTTAGTTGATAAGCAAGGATCCCACATGTTCCACATCACATTGGATAGCGCGCCCCCTATCTGTACCTTTTGTCAAACTTTTGGCCACAAGGCCCACACATGCCCTTCCAAAAAGGGCATCACACAAAACAAAATCATACCAGAAGCAATGAGCTGTGCAGACGCCCATTATGAACCAGCCATAGACACTGACGCCACATTCCCATGGGGTGTGCAGGGGTGCTACATTCAAGCCAAACCTGTGTCCCCACAGGAGCGTAAAAAGGCTAAGCAGGCCCACAGGGCGGTGGCCAAGGCGGCAGCCAATGCGGCAGCCACAACTGCATCCATGATCCCGCCTGCCCAGCTTTAGGATGACATCAAGTTTTTCACTGTGGAAGCGACTTGCAAATTATCCACTAATCATACTGGGACACCCAGCCTGATGACCTGATAGGTGAGTTGGATACGCCTGACCAATGTTATTAAGCCTCAATCAAAACCGATTTGCCCACCAATTTTCCTACTGTTTTTTCGCCAACCTGTGATGATGCATCACAGGAACACAGAAATGCGAAGACTTGAAACAAAGCTGAAAAAAACAAAACCACCTACATCCATAGTAACGTTAACCCTTAAGTTTGAGCTATGATGGTCCCACAACAAGGTCACAAACCTCCACTGTGGAGAAAGCAGCAAAGGGAGGCCAAAGGGGCCCTTACCCTCATATAAGGTGCGATGCGGGGAGCCTTCACAATAGGGACATTGAACATCGCTGAACTCAAGGACTCACTGTCCTAGGCTAGGAAACTTTTTTTTTAAAATATAATTTATCTGTGGACATCCTGGCCGATCAGGAAACCCACTGTCCATATAGTGCTGAGGACACATGGGCAACCATGCTCTTCCCTTCCCTTTCCTTTTGTCGCCACACTGTAGGGGTGCTTATATGAGTGACCCATAATTTTAGATTTATTTCTTCAAATTTATACCTCAACGGCCATGTACTTGTTGTATCCTTACCATGGGATGACAAAGTGCACACTGTCATTAACATATACTCCCCAATCTGTGAATGAGATCATCGGGAATTCTTTTTGGCTGTAATTCCCTCCCAATTCCCCCTGACCCATTTGTGGTTGGCGATATGAACTTCTGGACCAACCCAGCCACTGACCGCTCGCCCTCAGCGCCTACACCCCCACAGAAGCACGTAGAACTTCATGTTCTAAAGGCCACTTTGGGGTTGTTTGATACCCTAACTAAACATGCAATACTGCTCCCCTAATATGTCTCATACTCATGTGCACAACGGTCAACTGAGGTTGATGTCCCACATTGACCTTATGCTTGCCCCATTGAAATTTCAGTCTCAGTTTGCACACTTTACAATGATGAAACATGATTTATCTGACCACGGTTGGTATCAATTTCCTTCTCTTTGTCGCACCCAGCGGCACAGGTGCTAAAGTAATGCAAACTCCACCCAGCTCAGATCACGTCGCCCAGGTTTTACTCATGGGTGGACACCAAAACCTCAGCTCCAGAATTTACCACACCATTATGTGCGGACCCACTTTCAACCTGGTCAAATTTCAGAGTAACCACGCGCCAGGCATGCCACAACTCATCACGTCACTCTCAGGCTGCCTCAGCAGTCATTTTTCACATGCTAGCAAAAGTGGACCATCTGGAATCTAATGTCCCTACTTCAGGCTACAGCTTGGCTTGGGGTCGCAAGGTGGCAGAAGTGTCCACTTGCCTCAACACACTGGTAAGGCAACACAAACATCATGTTTGTTTGCAGTATAAGGCAAAAGACATAACGGTGGGTGACACGTTCTCCTATTTTTTCCCAAAATTCTTCACATTGTGACAGAGCTTAGCCTGCACACGGGTGAGGCGGCCAGACTACTCCATAGAAGATACTCCAGCTGAAGTTATAATCAAAGTTCAAAATTATTACTCCAAATTGTATTGCTTCAATCCAATCAAACTGGCAGAAATTGCTGATTTTCTTGAAAGAGCACATATTTGCACCATTTCACATTATCTGGAGTTGATGAATTTAATTTCTTGGGATGAACTCTGGTCATCCATTTGCGGTGCACTGTACAGGAAATGCCCAGGTCCAGACAAGAGTCCTTATGAGATCTACAAGAAATATTTTAATTATTTTTCTTCTTAGCTCCTTGACTCAATGAATCAGTGTTTTCTTAAAACGCGCCTCCTTCCTGGGGGCCAGGAGGCTTTCACAATAGCGCTGTATAAGAAAGGGGATAAGCTGGACTTGGACAACTGGTGCCCCATATCACTTACTAACACAGTTACTAAACATTTTACCAAAATCATGGCAAACCGCCTAAGGGTAGTTGCCTCTGCTCTCATTTCCCTTAGCAATTTGGTTTTATTCCCAAACGGTATATATTTAAAACATACATTCTGTAGCCAACCTCTGCCAATCCACAGCTAAAGGACCACTTGTTTTTATAGACCATCAGAAGGACTATGATAGAGTCGACTGTGATAACTTAAATCCTGCCTCCACAAGTTCCACCTCCCCCATTGGTTCATTAATTGGGTTATGTTGCTCCAGGAATCCGCCACAATGGTTGTGCTTGGCTCTGGCTTCCTCACTGATGTAGTTCACCCTCAAAGGGGCCTACGCCAAGGGTACCCTTTGAGCACACCCTTATGTAACTTAGGCCTTGACCCACTTTTGCGCAACGTTAATGCCCGCCTTACTTATGTCCATGTGCAAGGCCAAGCACCAGTAAAGATGTTGGCGTTTGCTAATGATTGTGTGTTTAAGATGTCTAGAAACATTGATGCATGCGCACTTGAGGTTATTATCGCGGTTTATTCCATGGCAAGTAACAGTGCACTTAACGCTTCCAAAAGCGAAATTATCCTCCTTGGTCAGTTCAAGCCCACTGGTCACCAGCGCCCCATTTCCTACCTGCTTCAGCAACTTGCTCACGCTTTAACTTGCCCTTCCCACCCCACCCCCGCTTGTGCTCCCTTTTGTGCCAAAACCCACTGTGTCACGGTCAAATGACATCATAGTGTGGACCAACCCCAAAGATAAGGGTGGGCGCCAGGAGGCCCAGAAGATGAAGCTGCAGGCCCTCCATGACCTCAGGCATACGCTAGACCAACGCTGGGTACAGGCTAAATATGCCCAGGTTGGTACTAGTGAGGTGCCAAATGCCCAGCCCCTTACATCGGCTCAGGCATTAAAATGGACAGTTTACCAAATAAACGCTGTTGGTTCCATTTGGTTAGTCAAGGCACGGGGGTTTGAAACCCATTCCATTTATGAATCAACGTGTTCAGTTCAGATCCAACTTCAATTGATTATTTGAGTGAAGTTGGTTTTGGCATATTTTCAATCGGGATGGAATTGTCTACCTATTGGTGGGTCAGTGCTTGGGCTCACTTCAGCGTACCCCATATTCCCCCGCAATAGTTTAATTATGTTTCCCATGTCCAACACTCCTTGTTGGTCGACTTTTTCAAATAAACATTTGCCCCATTTTATGTTTTTAAATTATGATATTTCAAATGCTCCTGTGCACGAACCTTTTTGAGGAGGTCTCGCGCTTCATTAGACTTGCTATTGTAGAACCTCCAGCTATCCCCTAGCGCACCGTTGGTTTTCCCAGGTTTCCTCCAACCTGGGTCGCTTACCCCTTTCCTCTTTGTGCACCGCGTCACTTTTGGTGGGTCATTTATTATAAAACTCGCACTTCTCTGCCTAAGTTGTTATTGCTCCAGTACCCTCTGCTGGGTCTAAATAACTTTAGCACTAATAGCTAGCTCCCTGGCGTTGTCCTTGTGCACCGTGCACTACCACGATGGGAACAAGAGAGTTATAGACACTCTTCTTACATTAGTCGATCAACCCCTTAAATCTATGTGCACAAAGTTTTTCCATATGGAACTTTTCAAAGGTGGAAACAGTGGGCGCCAGCTGTGGGATTTAGCTGTCATTAGACGCACTGCTGATATCTCTTTTTTCTGAAGATTGGAGCAAGTCAGCGTTTATATGGTTGCCTCCAACTGGAAAGTATCCACCCTTCATGCTTATACCTGGTGGATATTGATGCTTCGAGGTCCAAAAGTTGTGATTTCCCAACTTCCGCCAAAATTATTAATTTTAAATTAAATAAATGAGTTTTCCTTTGCCCGCACATTCAGCTGATGCTGGCAGAATCAGTGCAGATGGGCCTGGGGGTGTTGCACATGGATAACGTCAGGAATTCCATTGCTGTTTGAGGGATAGGGTCATTTGCGTCTAAAAACGCATTTTATAACGAAAACCTTGTCTCTACATCTGAACCGTTTATTAGCTCTTATGGCCTGGACGAGGACCCTATTCCTGTATATCAGATTACCCCCGAGAACCCACGTTTGACCCCTACCATGATCTGGGGCACTCAGGAAGTGGAAAAGGAACTTCGTTTTAAATATAATAATGTATATGCACCTGCAGAAGGTGTGGTGGGATATGTGGCCTCAGTATTAAGAGTGGCCCACTATCCCTCCCCTTCTATGATTCCAAAACATATCCTGAAGGCTTGCTCACTCCAGAGGAAGAAATTTCAGGGAAGGTAGTGGCGTTTTCTGCTTTGAATCAATCCCATCCTGGGTACTTTTTATTGACTGCTAACCTCACATCCCCTTTGGGGAAGTTTACTACAACCATTTTAGTGGATACCGGTGCCTCTAATAATTTTATTGACCAAAACCTTAATGACTACCTTAATTTAAGTTACTCACCAGGTGGTATGGTTAGAGGTTTGGCTCTTAAGGTATCCCTACGCTGAACGTCATAGGGTGGTGGACTACCAGGTGGGCGCCTATCTTCTATCCGATAATTTTCAAGCTATCAGAAACCTCTTGTTCCACATTATTTGGGTGTGGAGTGGAGGATAAAGTTTGACGTCAGGACTAATTTGAAAAAACACCCTATACTTGTCTTTGTTAAATGGTCACAAGCTGATTGTTTCTCTGTCAGAGGATAATGCCCAGGACAAATTACCCCATTGGCCCAATGTTCACACTCTTCATCTTGCCCTTTGCTGAAGCCTTCTGTGGTGGTTCCCCTACCTTCCTGTTTGGAGAGTTTGGACTTCTTTTGATGCAGCATCCGCTAACACACTTCCTGAGCACTCTGAGTTTGATCATGACTTTAAGCTCACGGTGTATTTGGTGCAAATATCTTCTTCAATTTATCCATTGAGTGTTCAGGAGGAAGAGGCGTTGGATGTGTGGGTGAAGGATTAGTTAGCCAAAGGTGCGATTTTTCAGCGTACCTCCCCGGTATACTCCCCACTTCTCTTTGTTGATAAGGCTGATGGTACTCTACGCCCGTGCGTAGACTATGGGAGCCTCAACAATGTTACTGTAGCAGACCTCCATCCCTTCCCTTTGGATTCTGATTGCGCACTATGTGGAGAAAGCGAAGGTCTTTTCCAAGCTGGATTGCCTCAATGCGTTTAATCAGATCCGGTTAAAGAAGGGCCAGGAGTGGTTGATCACATTCCGTACCAGAAAAGAGATCTTCTGGTTTCATATCATGCCCTTTAACTTAAGAATGTCCCCGCTATCTTTCAACGCTGCATTGATGCCGCGTTGGGGGACCTGTTAGGGGTATGCGCGGTCGCCTACATGGATGATAACCTGGTGTTTTCCCCAGATCAGGAGCCCCATGCAGTCCACCTTTGGCAAGTGGAGGAGAGGTTGAGGGCTGCCCACCTTACACTAAAGGTCAGTAAATGTGAATTTTTTAAGTCCCAGGTCACTTTTCTGGGCAACGTTGTGTTTGACCAAGGACACATGATAACTCCAGACAAGGAGAAGGCTATTTGTGAGTGACCCACCCCCACTTTGGTCAAGGAATTGAGGAGCTTCTTGGGGACTTGTAAGTTCCTCAAGAAGTTCACCCCCAGTCCTTCTGAGGTGGCAGCTCCCTTATACAAGGCTAGCGGTGCCAAGGTGCTTCAGTGGTCCTCCGTTTTGGAGGATGATTTCCAAGCAGTGAAGTGCACCCTGTTGTCCACGTCTGTTCTTCACCGTGTCGACCCTTCAAAGGAGTTCATTGTGTCTACTGATGCCTCCAACTTCGCCATAGACGCTGTATTGTTACAAGTAGGTGAAGATGGGATAAAACATCCTGTGGGATATTTTTTTGGAAAATGTCTTTGCCAGAGTTGAATTACGCCGTTTATAATAAGGAGTTACTGGCAGTGGTGGAGGCGCTGACTTATTGGCGTCACCACTTGCATGGCTCATCCCAACCTTTCTGGGTACGTACAGACCACCGTGCCTTGCTGTACTACCGCGCTCCTCATGTCCTAACCCCACGGCAGGCCCATTGGCATGAGACCCTTGCCCAATTCGTATTCACGTATGAATTCTCCAAGGGCAAGGATAACGGTTTGGCGGATGCTTTGAGCCGCAACCCTGCTTTAGCGCCCAATCCCAAGGAGGTAGAAGTTTATAACACACAGTTGATGATTCCGCCAAATAAAATTGTGTCCCAACTTCCCTCTCCTCCGGCCAGTGGGCCAGCGCTTGCCCCTCTGGAAAATGCGGAAGAATATAGTATGTTCAGAAGGGTAGTCCTTTCTCAGAAGCTAGCTGCCAAATATACTATGATACTTTCCAAGAGCGCTTTGAATCAAGAGGATCTCTCCAGGGTCTATCACGTGAAGGATGAGATGGTGTGGTTTCAGGGGCGCCTATGGGTTACTGCTGGACCACTTCGCTGGAAATCATCCATGACCATCATGATGGACTCATCATTGGTCATCCTGGTAAAGCAAAGATGTTGGAGTTAATATGATGCACATACAATTGGAGGGGCTTGCCTGCTCAGGTGGGGCGGTATTGTAAAGAGTTCCTGATCTGCAATCAGATGAAACCCAATTGGCAACCTTTAGTGGTGGTGTTGGCACCCATTCAAAAGGCTGAAGAGCCCTGGACTTCCCTATCAGTGGATTTCATTGTGTAGTTACCAGTCTCTGAAGGTTACGATGCCATCATGGTGGTGGTGTACCGGTTTACAAAGTTCGCCCACTTTATTCCTTGCAGAACTACAACAACCGCGGCTGTGATGGCTAGGCTCTTCGTTATGCATGTGTTTGCGCTCCATGGGGTTCCCCAAGAGATTATTAGTGACTGGGGAGCTCAGTTTACCTCCATCTTTTGATGAGTTGTGTAAGACTCTTCTAATTGCACCTGCCATTCGACTGCCTATCACCTTAATCAGATGGGCAGACTGAAAGAGTTAACCAGTGCTTGGAGCAGTTCCTGCGGTGTTACACCGCCGCAGATCATTCAGATTGGGCTTCTCACCTTCCTATGGCCCAATTTAGTCACAACAACACGTTGTATTCCTCGATCAGTTGTTTCCCTTTTTTCGCCAACCATAGCTTTAACCCTGCCTTTAACATGGAGCCCTCCTGAAAGGTCTAAGGTTGAAGCAGTGGTGGACTCTGCCAAGACAATCAAGAAGGTCCACGAGGGGTTTCCACAAGCTTGGAGGCGGCAATGCAAGTGTATAAGGTGAATGCTGATGGGAAGCGCTGAGTGTGTCCTGCATACAAGGAATGGGATTTCGTGATGCTTGATTCCCATAACATCCCTAACAAGCATCCATGCAAGAAGCTGGGACCAAAGAGGATTGGCCCTCACCGCGTTGTTAAAAAGGTGGGCCATGCCTCCTAACAGCTAGATCTTCCCTCTTCAAATCAGATCTTCTCTGGCTTACATGAAAGCAATTGAAGTGGTTTGAGGGCCCCCATCAGAGACTCCTGAGGCCTATCAAGTAGATGGGGCGCCAGAGTGGGAGGTGGAAGAAATAGTTGCCTCCCGCCGCTTTAAAAGAAGGCTTGAGTACATGGTATCCTGGAAGGGGTTTGATGCTGCAGAGAACAGTTGGGTTCCAGCGCGCAACCTTATGCATGCCCAAGATCTGATTGAAGCCTTCCAAGAGCATTTCCCGCAGGTGCTGGATCTCAACCCAAACCAACCGTTGCCGCCATGAAGTTGGTTCCATCCCACAAGAACTTTTCCCTTGCGCAAGCCTATGGAGGGGGGGATGAGCCCCATTGGGAGGAGAGGGTAATGTCATGGTCAAATGACATCATAGTGGGGACCAACCCCAAGGATAAGGCTGGGCGCCAGGAGGCCCAGAAGGTGAAGCTGCAGGCTCTCCCTGACCTCAGGCATACGCTACACCAACGCTGGGTACAGGCTAAATATGCCCAGTTTGGTACTAGTGAGGTGCCAAATGTCCAGCCCTTATGTCGGCCCAGGTGTTAAAATGGACAGTTTACCAAATAAACGCTGTTGGTTCCATTTGGTTAGTCAAGGAACGGGGTTTAAAACCCATTTCATTTATGAAACAATGTGTTCAGGTCAGATCAAATTTCAATCGATTACTTGATTGAAGTCAGTTTTAGCACATTTGACCAATTGGGATGGAAATGTCTGCCTATTGGTGGGTCAGTGCTTGGGCTCACTTCAGCGTATTCCATATTCCTCCGTCATATTTTAATTATGTTTCCCATGACCAACACTCCTTGTTGGTCGACTTTCCAAATAAACATTTGCCCCATTTTATGTTTTTATTTTATGATATTTTGAATGTTCCTATGCGTGAAACTCTTGGAGGTCTTGCGCTACATTAACCTTGCCATTGTAAATACACTCCAGCTATCCCTAGCGCACCGTTGGTTTGACCAGGTTCCCTCCAACCTGGGTCGCTTACCCCTTTCCTATATGTGCACCGCGTCACTTTTGGTGGGTCATTTATTATAAAACTTGCAATTCTCTGCCTAAGTTATTATTGCTCCAGCACCCTCTGCTGGACTCTAATAACTTTAGCACTAACGGCTAGTTCCCTGGCATTGGCCTTGTGCACCGTGCACTACCACGCTGGGAACAGGAGAGTTATAGACACTCTCCTTACACACTTTAGGTATGGTACGCCATTTGGGGGTGTGGCTGGAGGTGGGAAGGTACACCTTAACGGTGATGGAGCACCATATTCTGTACAATGTCACAAAACGCATAACTTCTCTCAGAGCCCACCAAACTTCCCTCACAAGCAGGGTAGTGTTGGCCAGCTCTATGCTCCTATCCAAAGTTTTTTTGTGGCCTATGATATCACCTTTTTCATATCTTTCTTCACCTCAATATACGCCCTACTGCAAGGGTTGCTTTGGTTAGGCTGCCCAACGCCAGTGCTTCTAGATGTCTTGTTTGGCCCTCGCCATAGTGGTGGTATGGTCCTGCTCAACTTTGAGGCCCATGCCGCCTAAATACACGGCACCTGGATCGCAGCTTTCACCAACCCAACAATCTCATCCCAACACTGGTCACGCACTGCCCGCTCCAATTTCTCCTGCTCCCTGGGCCTTAGAATTCTTGCCCACCCCCATTCTCTGTTAAATATCTTGCCTCACACCCCTCTGATGTGGGCCCGCATGGAACGTCACCCCCTTCAAATGAATTCTCCTCTCCATGCAGAGCGCTGAGTGGAGGATTAGAATCAGTGGACAAACTTCCCAAAGGGGTTGCCCTACTCTCCGCTTCACATAGGAAGTACAATGCCAAACCGTTCTAAACAGTTTGATACCAAGGAGGTTCCCTATCATGGCCAGGGTGGATTATCTGGACATGTTGGACATTCTCTACTCCCTAGAACCCCAGAAACCCATCTGTAAGCACACTCATCACCCTCTTCTGCAGCCGCATGTTCATTCCCATGTGTTGCGCTGCTTGAAACTGGTATACCATACTGCCGAGAACTCCAATGCATTACACTCCTCATGTGTTGTGTGTGACCAGTATGGGGGAGCCCACCATCTGGAAGAGTGCCCTTCTTCAAAAGCAATCTGACTTGAGGCTCAAAGTCTCTTTTTCCAGGATCAAACACAGCCCTTAAGACTAACTAAGGAAATCTTCGTTTTGTCCTTGAATTCCCTATCCCACCTTTCCTCTGAGCATTAGTGGTTCCAATCACTATGTGGACTATCCACAAGGTTGTCTTGGATGCCATCTCAGACTCTACTCCCACCCTCCAGGAAGCTGTACTCTAATTCAAGTAGCACCTCATGGACAACTTTCAAGCATAGTTGTTTAGGTACCTACCATCCCATCGCCATCAGTTTGTCTCATCCTGTTTTCCAGTTTGGTTCATCACTTCAAACCCCTTCCTTCATACGTGCTATAAAAGTAGTGCAAGCCTCTACTCATGATAACTCCTTCCTTTACTTGGCGTTCCCGCTGGCAACAGTAGACAGCTTTCTCCTCTCTGGGGTGGCTCTTGCTGATATTGGTTCTTTTAGGTTACATATCAGAAGTGTCCATACCCTGGTTGGCCTTCTTTGAATAAAATTTAAAATCTAAAATTTAATTGTCAGGAAGACAATGATACGAGGTTGAGCTGAGTTATTGCAGAGCCTCATAGTTTGTAGACCCTCTGAAGTCTTCATAATGATCCACTAGTTAAAGTGGAAATTTGAGGCGAGGTGTCATGGGTAAGGTGTGGTCAACATTGACCCTTTAAATTATCCTGATATTAGACAAATAAAACAACAAGTTGATAGTTTAGTAAACAAGCTTTTGTCTTTATTACTTTTTATGTTGTACTAAGTTGAGGAATTAATTGAGATCAGCAAGATCAGGGCAGTGAGCCATTTTACAAGTAAACGACAAGACAGAACAAACTTAAAATGTTATCCATAAGGATTTTATATCTTTAATTACTGTCACTATCTGTAATCTAACTATACTCTTTCTGCTCAACATCAATCTTGAGCGATTTTAAAAAAACAAGTCAATTTTCTACCGCTGCCTCACCGCAACAATCTCCAAATTTATGTACTCAGACCACCACCTGCTCCCCCAGTATGGGGAAGCGGTGCTCCATCTGCTAGCATTTACTGCCTAGCAGGCAAACGCGTGTGGACTGGCTTATTCAGTCAGCCCAATACATCTGACCGCTAAAACCCTCCAAGGGACTTAGCATTACACCTTGCACAAGCCACCCAACCCTGCCCCCACCCCCTAGCCCTACCCAGATCCAATATTCACTTTTGACTCCACATCAAGTATGGATGTCTCTTCCTGTATGACAACAAAGCAATAATTGTGCTGGCAACGGCCACCTTTGCGACAGCAGGGTTTATAGACTTCCGTTCTTACAAGGGCTATTTATATATTGGATTCCTCACCAAAGAGGACGCAGCTGCAGCAGCAGCTACGCCATTAATTTATAAAAATACCCCTATTACCACCACCTGAACGCGCCTCCTAAATGATACCACACTTGTGGTAACCTTTGCAAACCTCCTCTCACACCTTTCCCCTCAAAAACTTTATGAATAGTTGATGTCAGGGTTGTCCACGTATGGAGAAAACCCTATCCTCCAATTCATTGTACCAAGTGGTGCTGAACGCCTCGTGGCACCTTGGTCAATGGCCACCATTACCCCCCACCAGCTGAACATGGCCCAGCACATCCCACCACGTGCTTATATCCCATCTGCACCCAACCATTTCTTTTGGGCCCACACCAACAATGGTCGCACAATTTTCCCCCTCTGCTATGAATGGACCACACCAAAAAGCTATGTCAATATAATTCACAACCTGCAAACACGTCCAACACCACCCATGAGGCCACAACAACAGCGTTTGAGCGGGGATTTTGGCTGCCCCCACCCCACAGGCCATGCACTCAAATCAGGTGTAAAACCTAGCACCTTAAACCCAAGCTGGCCAATGCACACCCATGTTAACCAATCAGGTGAAAGCTTGGACCACTGTTAAATCCACAAAATTTCCCGCCCCAAACCCTACCAAACCAAAATCACCTACCAACATATCTTCCCAAAATAACCAAAATTTCTTTTTTATTGGATTAATTGACATAATCTGTTGAAATTGTCCCACCACTGAGATATCAATTAATTTAACAACTTATCTGAATTCAGTTTTCTGATACCCCACCTGACCAACTGATATGTCCCCAAACCCAGAACCTTTTTCAAATTGACCACAACCTTGCCGTGGGCACAGTGGCTACAACCAATAATCCCCATTTTCGCATACTGTGTGCAAAATCTGTTGCAGAATCTAAAAATGGGCTGTACACCCCTTGTTCCCCTACAATTTTCCTTCTACCACAAAAGAGGAAATCCAACGCCTCTATGAAACTGCCACCACCGCTATCAAGCATGTTGTGAACTGGCAGATTTTCCCCATCCACATGCACCATAAGAGCAGATACTGAGAAACCAAAACAACTTCTCAACACCCGCATCAAGGCTGAACACCATGTTGCCAAACTCATAGAGGCTTTAATCAAGGCCCAAATTGTTGATCTCAACAACTATCTACTCCACCTCAACCTCATCCTGCAGATGCCCCACCCCTTACTCTCAGCATTGATCTGCCTCTACAATGTTGAGCCTGATAATGACCCATCTGATCCCCCCTCCACCATGATGGGATAAGCAGCTCGCCACTATGCCACCTAGTATGTTTTTTCTTGTTTCTTTTTGTGTCTCGCTGCCCAAAATGGATGGAAAATTCATTTTTAATTCTTAGTTGGTTTAGTTTTTTTAGTTTCAATTTCAGTATTGTTCTTCCCCAGGTTGGCTTGCCTCAGTTAAATAAATATTGTCACCGTCTGGTCTATTGTCTCCATACAATAGGCGCTCAAAACTCCAATTTATCTAAGAAGAACCAGACCATCTGAAGTAGGCCAAAATTCAACACTGATTTTAATCAATGAATCCTGAGGCCAAATTGCGGTGTTGGAAAGCAGTTTTTCCAGCTACCTTAAAGACCAACTTTATCTAAATATCCAACTCCTTGAGGCTTCTTGGAACCAGCGCCTCCACCAAGTCAAAAATCTAGCGTGGACTCTAATACTCACTATCAGGAGCTCGTCTTTTGTGACTACACCTCTGGGAGTGATAGATATGAAGGCCCCAAGGGCCTCGAGGGCCCTCTGGCCCCATGGCACATACTCCTAGAGACTCTGATGACCATTGGAGAAATTATTTCTTGGAAGCACTGTCGCCTTATGAGGATCATATCCAAAATGTAGCTCAAGGATGTAAACACCAATTAGAAGGAGTCCTCTTCAACCCTAGGGTATCTATTGAGGCACTTTCAGATGAAATGGATAAATCTAGCGCCTTCTCAAGCTTACCAATAGACACATATACTCAGCTCAAATAAGCCTGATGAGAGATCAAGTCTCGTTTGACAAAACTGGAGAATCAGCTTCTTCTTTTGAGCGCCGATATTAAGCTCTAAAAGAGCAGGATGTTCATAAGACGCCTGTTTTATCCCTCAAATGAAACTGGGATAATATCCAGGATGGCCTCATAGGACTAAGATGACGGTTAAGCCAGCAGGCACTAATGACTATTATTAAACCGAGATCTCTGAGCCGCACCAGTTCCCTGCGTTAACACCCTCTCCACTACTCTTGTAACTGATTTTAAATCTAGTTTTAAGGTGTTTCACCCCCAGCCAGGCAAGCATCACCTCTTTCCTTTGTGACTATGAGAGTTCCATGAAAGAAGCCATTGACTGTCAGAAAGTAAAGAATATCCAAAATCTGCCTCAACAGCAATGCTCAGGAGATCGTGACTCCCCACCTGGAATAATTCAATACCTGGGAGCAGGTATGGACAACCTTATTCAAGGATTTGGCAGCAATCAAACCCTGGCCAAAAAAACAATCATTCATGGAATCATCAAGAATAAAGGGTTAAGCCCTATGGAGTTAACTAACCATTTCTACACCCAAGTGCAACCTTTGATTACTACCAATAATATACTTTGTATGATACCATTACCACTGACATCTCCACATATGGATCTTATCTTGAGGTTCAAATGCATATGATTGGCCAAAAGAACAGTTTTACGTGCATTTTAGAAATTAAGGAAGCACTTAAAGAGATACCTGCGATGACTCTACATCCTAAGGCTACCACTTCTGTCCCTTTCAACTGCCCATGGGTCCACGTGATTAAAACCAGAAAATTCATCAACCCCAATGCACCTACTGCAATAGCTTCCGACACAATACTAAGGACTGGTAGAAACAACTTGCTGTGGAGGTGAGAAAGGGCCGTCAGCGTGAAGGATGAGGCGCTCAATGCTGACATCACTACTGTTGATTTTTGGCATAAAGGCTTTATTTTGCCAAGTCAGTTTGCACAGGTTAATAGCCACTGAGCAACCAAATTGGACGATATGAAGATAACTGACTTTAATAAAACTCAATAAACTATATATGGAGCAATTGCCCCTTATTTTGACCTTTATTATGTTATACTAATCGCAGAATTATATGCAACCACCTAATCAAGGATAAACGACTTTTTACCAATCCTCTGTACAACTCTTTATATCATGTTTCCAAGCAGATGTTTCTTGGCTTGGTAGTCTTCTATTTATTTTCCCTTTTCTAGAAGCTCTCATTTATATTGAATCTCAGCATAATTCACCTCAATTCACTGAATGGTCAACATTACGATCAATCATTATTTATATACCTTTTCCATCAATCTTAAGACTTGTCTCAATTCCTCCTCTAATCTGCCAGTATGGGTAGCATATTGTCTAGTCATATCAACTTCTTGACATTACCCCCCTTTGACTGGACTATAGGCTCTTACTGTATATATGCTCGAAGGAACTTCATGTGAACTTGGTTGATAATCTGACCCCCCGCAGGTTCCTTAATAGTGTAGACATCCATGCCAGTCTTATCGATTATCTCAAATATCCTAGCCAAAATTTTGGAAAGCTTGTTTTTCCGCCCAAATCCGTGTTGGTTGTGGAATATGACATGGTTTCCTACACTGAACTGTGGAAGTCCACTCCATCTCTTCTGATCAGCTGCCTGATCATGAATCTTCTTGGCAATTTGGTAGAGTAGGCTTCCGTTTTCAGCTTGATCAATGTTATTATAAGAGACTTCAAATATCGCTGAGGGTCCACACTACCAGTGTCCTCTACACACGAGTAAAGCAAGGCGGGCAGAGCTGAATGTCAATTATACAGCAGTTAAAAAGGGCTCTTATCAGTGGACAAATGATAGCTGATATTATACCAAACACAGCTGTAGGTTGAAGGGCACTCCTTTCTGAGGGTCAATCCATTACCAATTTATGGAGTATGTTCACTAGGGTTCCGTTGACCTGCTCAACTATTCCATTTGATTCTGGATAATAGGGAGTGGTCAAAACCCCGTGGATCACCATCAACTCGTTCAATTTCAGCAGGATGTGAGAAGTGAAATTGGTTCTTTTGTCCGCTAGAATGAACTGTGGGCAGCTGTGTCGCTGTATAACACACTCCATAATAAACTTGGCAATGGTGACCACGCCCAATCGTTTTTGGCCCTGGCCTCCACCCATAGAGTCAAATAATCAATGGCAACAATTATATACTTGTATTGATTGGCGCTAGTTTGCAGAGGTCCCACTACATCAATGAAAACGGTGTGCCGGGCAACTGGGGTTTAACCAGCTGGTATGTGGTCTTCTTGTGGAATGGCTTTTCCACTTGACACTGATGGCAACAGCTAACCGTTTCCAATACTTCATAATGCATGCTCTCCCAGTAGTTACTGTGTTGCAAAAACTCAAACGGTTTCTGCAGTCCTCCATGTCCTACAGCCTGATGAGCATCCATAATAATCGCAGGTCTAGCTGAGGGCTTAGGGAAACTCAGCGTCAAGTCTCCAATCCACTTATATAGTTCCCCCTCATGTAGAAAAGTATCCTCCCTGAGCCCATCTAATACCTTGATCACCTGTGGCGGCTCATCCTAGTATTTGTTCGCCACCATCTTCTTGTACATTATGTTGGCTAAATCCGCCATGATAGTGACTGTTGGCAGCCAGGAAAGACAGTATGCATTTTGATGTTTCACTCCCCAGATGGTGTATAAACTCGAATTTGTACGCCTGGAGCTTCAGTGCCCAACATGTGAGCCATCCTTCCAATTCTTGCAGATTCTGAAGCCAGCGCAAGGAAGCGTAGTCCGTCACTACTTTGAATCTTACCCCATGTAGATATACCCAAAATTGTTTGTAAGCAATGATCATCGCTAAACACTCCTGCTTGGTCACGGTGTAGTTTTTTTTGACAGCTCAAGCTTTGACTAAAAAATGTGACAGGATGCTCCACGCTGTCATCGTCCTTCTGGGATAATACAGCCCCTATAGTGGAGAGGGATGCGTCCGTTTGTACTATGAACTGTTTGTCAAAGTTGGGATATTGCAAAATGGGTGTGCTTGCTAATGCAGTTTACAACACATCAAAAGCGTTCTGGCATCATTCTGTCCAATTAAAAGAAGCATTTTTTCTTAACAACTTGAAAAGTGGGGCTCTGATGCAACAAATTGGGAATGAACTGTTGGTAGTACCTGATTATCCCCAGAAACACTTGAATATCCTGCTTATTATCTGTGTGAGTCATCTTTCTTATCACTTTCACCTTAGCTGTCTGCAGTTTAAGCCAATTTGAATCCATGAAGAACCTGAGATATTCTAATTGTTCTTTAAAGAAATGGCACTTTCAAGGCTTAAATTTATATTAACAGAAGCGAGTGCTAAACCCATGTTCCAAGTGGCCAAGGTGCTCTGTAAACATCTGTGAGAACGCATTGATATCATTGAGGTAAACTAAGATAACAGTTCAAGTCACCTAAAATCATATCCATGGCACGCTGGAACGTAGCTGGGTTGTTGCACAACCCTTGTGGCATGTGAGTTGGCTGGAATAACTAGCTCAAAGTGATGCTAGCGCATTTCTCCTGTTCCACTGATGGCAAATTGATTTGCAAGTACCCCAAGATCAGATCCATGGCAGAATAAAATTTGCCCCGCCTAATCAATCCAACGCGTCATCAATCCATGGAAGAGTAGGAACCCTTTTTTGTTACACTAAAGGGTTTTCAATAGTCAATAACCACTCGATTCAAGCCATACTTTTTCTTTACAATGAGCACAGGTGATGCCCACGGACTGTTTGATGGCTCTAGCATCCCTTGCATGATACGTTTATCCACCTCATCGGAGACAACCTCTTCCACTGCTTTTGATTATCTAATAGGGTGGGATCAAATGGGAGGGAGATCCCCCGTATCTATCTGATGTACCACCCCCTTGAGCACACCCCAAAGCATTATTTTTGTGTGTGAAAATATCTCAATACTTTTCAAATAATGCCATAGCCTTATCTTGCTGTTATGCTGATCATCCAGTAAGTGCTTCCCATGGAACCACAGTAAATACGCCAAATGATGATCTTGTCAGTAGTCTGAGATCCTCCCACAATCCAAAATCATGAATACGGAGAACTTCCTCTATAGAAACTAAGTGTAGGTAAGCCACCACTTGGTGCCGCTAGGTCGTTATTGTCTTCTTCTTTAAATTTTTTAGAATCACCTTTGCCTCTCCATTCCCAGGGAGCAGTAGCCCTGGAGCCACATGTGGTTCAAGCCATGAGTGCTGGTGAGGCCATAATTTCCCCATAAAGCCCTTTAGGGACATCAATTTTGAGCTCAGTCCCTACTATGCACTGGTGACCAGACGGTAGGCTCAAAGTACTTGCTTCTCGAAGTGGGATCCCTTTGTACTCATAAATCTGGTTAGGGAGGCCCTGGTTCACCGCTTCATTTGCTGATAACAAACAGGAATCACTCCATCTCTTTACACTAGATTGATTTGACTAGAGTGGAATGGATCTGTTGAAATTCCACAAGAGGTAAAATAAACGGGGATCTGTTGTCCTAAAATATTAAGAGTTTCCTACAACATATTTATCACAACACCAAATTTCCTCATAAATGCCGCGCTGATTAACATGTTGTAGTTGTTATTTGGCAGAACCACCGCTGGAGCAGAAGCCCATACTGACCCAATCATAAAGGAAATGTGCTATATGCTCTTTTAGACACAGTGCTATGTGTCCCTTCGGTCCTGTAAACTACTCGATGGTCCACATCTGGTTTCAACAGAAGCTTAGCCACCAACCTGGTAGAGACTATGTTCAAGGGGCTCCCAAGTTTATGATAGCGCGGATTTTTGTGTTTTAAATGAAAATGTCACAGTAAGTTCATTCCAAGTAACAAGGACCATCAGTGTTTATTACATGTACGTCCAAGGGCTTTGTGTTACACAAAAAAAAGGAAATGTCCTTGCTGACCTGAGGATACTCACTAGCGATTTTCTCCATCAGAATGGCTATGTTAACCTCAACTAAAGAGGCAACATCCATCGAGGGTCCGCATTTCTGGTGCCAGTCTGTTCCAGGATCTGCCACGCATATGGCTTCTGTACGTCCTGGAAGAACTCAGGGCTTACAGAGAATTTTTACTCTCTGAAATGGAAGCAGAGGTATCTGATGGAAGTTGTTGGTATAACAAATCATCCGATTAATTTATGAATCCTACCTGAAGAGATGCTTAGGAATTGTTAGGGACAAGTGAATTGGACTTAGCGGAGGTAGAGCGTCCTGTCTCTACTCCGCTTGAGCTTTTTCCCGCTTGATTTTCTCATTTGGCATCACATACACTTGTGGTTTAATAGGGCAATTACCTGCACAATGCCCTCTTCATCCGCACTGGAAAAAAGTATTCTAAAAGTTCACATATATAGCTTGAAGTTGAAGGACCAGTTCAAAAATTGATGGTATGGTTCCAGGGCCGTGGATGAACTGGCGGAGTGTACATAGGCCAAAAAGGGTCTGCTGATTTGTATGATGGATGAACACGTTCTAGAGGTTGATAGCTCAGTCGCTGCGGCCCATATCCTGAAGAGTTTGGTGCGGAGACAGCAAGAGTTTTTGGCCTATATTAGGGGCGCTGATTGTGGCAGAGAGTCGTCATAAGGTGTTCATGATTCAAATAAGTCCTGAATCATTGTCCAAAATGTGAGATATAGCATTATGTAGTTCCTGATATGGTTTGACAGCTGCCATCATCACTATACCAACATCCTCAGCGGATAAAAAGTTTGTTCCTAGTAGTACATGTGCTTCCACTGAGAATTTTCAGCAAATTCTAACAGGGTCTTGTTTTGGTATAACTGTATAGTCAGCAAGTCGGCCTTCCGTTTGGCCATCTTGGTCACACCCCCAAACAGCCAGAGAACAATCGCTTTAACTTCTTTGTAGGATACTGAGCTATTTGGAATGTAGCAGGTAACTTGATCAGCGCTTTCCACATTTAAAGCAGACAGCAACAGTTTTGCTATCTGCCAATCAGAAGCTCCTTCCATGGTGAATTTGAATCGCTTGCAAGTAACCATTTAGTTTCCAAAATGACTGAAAGGAGGTAATTTTTTTATTTGAACAGCTTCGCCTTGCTCCAGGCTCCTACCACAAGGATCAGGCAAATTGGTTCTATAGTGACTAAGGGAACCACCCCCTTGTGAACTATCATACGGCTGGCTGGATGGACTCAAATCCGTTGAAATGGACTCAGAAGAAGTAGTGTCGCGCGAGGGGTCCATCACAATGCCTGAGGGATATTTGCTAGCTGATCCATAGCATTCCTTCCCCCAAATCACCACTAACTGCACCACTCCCCCAACTCTGGCATGCTCTACAAAATGATCATTGATTAACTGCTCCTTTTTAAACGAATAGCATCTAAATTGTCCATCATGGAATTCCTGTTGCAGTGTCTCATACTGATGTTGCAACTCCCAATGGAATTCCCGCTCAACGTTCAGTTTCTGCTCCACTTCTTGTAGTCACGAGAGGACATCTTTAATCATGTTCTGCATTTGCGCAGGCTGCCGGCTAGCATTAACTGCTTGTTGATTAACGTCATTTATTTGGGCAAGGAGGGCAGATTGTTCCCATACCAATTCCCCGTTGGCCCGTCAAAGGGTATTAAGCTGTACTTGTATGCCCGCATACTCTCTTGTCTCACTGATTGGAAGAGGGAAATTTTGATGGCGCTCAGCCTGTTTAACAGCTTCCAGTTGTGTTACCCAACGAATTAGCTGGAGATATATTTGGGTGACATCAACCGAAAGGATAAGTGCGTTATCTGTCATTAGCTGACTACTTCATTCTATATGAAGTTGGGTTAATTCAGCTGATATGGAACTGACTTGATCCGACACTTGCCATTTCATCAGTGTTATTTTTTCCTTAAGCTGGACAATTATGACTTCATGTGCTTCTGCCCATTTGACTAAATCTATCAAAGAGTGCTCAGTATTGCTTCCCAGAGTTGTTACGTCCTAAATTCATTCCATCGATAGGTCATGCCAATCCAACAGTTCTCCTATTACCTGGGGTAACTCTAGTTTTAACTGTGGTACCAAAATGTCCAATCGACAGTAGGCGTCCCCAACACAATGGTACATCTATACTATTGCCTTCTGTACCTCCAAAGAAGAGCAATAAATGCTGTTGAGCAGGAGGCAAGTATCATTTTGCTGTGCTTGAGCAAACTGTATTACATCTCCAATTTCTACATTGTGTCAAGACATCACACGCAGTAGCTGGCAAATAGACAGTTGCACATAAGTGACTAGATACTCCTCAATTCTGTGGGCACCAAGGTGGCGAGCCGACCCCGGTGTAGTCATGTCCAAATAGGACATGTACAGGGCATAGCAAATTTCTTGGTCTCGTTGGTTATAAAACAGACTCAAGGCATACTCCCCCGCCTCATCTTCATAAAGTCAATACCCATGCAACAATCACTTCATAATATCCTGCAACTGCTGAGGAGTCACATTTGTGGACGTCCTTGTTGGTTGGTCATCAGCTCAGGGCAATTCTCAAATTGCAAATTGATCATAACTTCATCATCCCATGGTTTGGTCACAGTAAATAATGTCAGTTCATTGTTGGGTGCCTCCCATGCTTCTTTTAGCATAATGCGCGTGGAATCTGATCAGATTTTGTCATAACAAACGAGGGCTTGTCATTGTATCCTAGCATCAAAAAACTACAGTTGACCAGTGCCCACTGTAGTAAGCACCACTGTTGATTCTCAGTGGAAAGGATTGATTCCGCTGAGTCAGTTTGCACAGGGTATTAGTCACTGAGCAACCAAATTGGATGATATGAAGATCATTGACTTTATTAAAGCTCAATAAACTATATACGGAGCAATTGCCCCTTATTTTGACCTTTATTATGCTATACTAATTGCATACTTATTTGCAACCATCTAATCTCAGGGAAAGACCTTCTTCCCAATCTTTCATATGACTCTTTATATCTTGTTTCCCCAAGCTGGATGCATCCTCAACTTAATAGTCTTTTATTCATCTTCTCTTTTCTAGAAGCTCTCATTTATATATAATCTTGGCGTAGTTCCCCTCAATACACTGAATGGTTGATATTACAATTGATTATTAATCATATACCTTTTTCGTCAATCTTGAGACTTTTCTCAATTCCTCCTCCAATCTGCCGGTATGGGTAGCATATCATCCAGTCATATCATCTTCCCAACACCTACCATGACTCAAGGATCCTCATTTCCCTCTAACTAACTTGGAGCTTTCATACCTGAAGAGAAATTTGCATTAACCATTAAAGAAAAAAAAATTGATACTGCTTACTCTTCTTCTAATAACTCTATTTTTCTCAAGCAACCTCAACAGTTCAGGAGCCTTGTTACCCACGTCTCTGTTTGAGCTCATAAGATTTTGGTTCTTGCTATAGTTGGTAGTGGTTCCCCTGCAGATGTTATATTGTCCTAGTTGATGAAGTGTATCAAGATCTCTCCAGACCTGCCACATTATGGAGTACGGCACAGCTGGACCACAGTGTACACAATCTAACTGGGCTTATTCTCCCTATCTATCCAATTTAGGAATCTCTCTGTGAATTTTCACGCCATCACGCTGGACATCCCAATCTATGAACTTCATCTTGGAACTAAGTTTCTCTGAGACTCCTCTGCAGTGGTACATTATGACAACGTATTTCTATCACTTATTGGACATTTAATTCCCCTAATCTTTAATTCTTCCTACAGCTCCAAAACGGAGTGTCAGAAAATTGACTATGGGCTCTGCTAGTTAGCAGGCTAACCAGTATGAAAACTGGTCAGCCCTTGACATTTCACCTTAGGCGTCAGGGCTAGCAGCGCCAGCTAACCCCTGGCATGTCACCCGTGTCATTTGTGGATACCCTTTAAACTAAACCCTAACTAACGAAATAAATAATAAACTTTCAACAAAAGGTAGAATAGGCAAAGGGAGATCTTTATTGAAAGGGAAGCGCAAGGTATTTATGCTATTTACAAAAGGTCTACTGCGCCCATTGCCGACCTGTCAACTCTTCCGCTGGTTCTTCCAGCCAACCACTTCTTTTCTTCTTCTACTTCTTCTTCTACATCAATCTCTTCCCTGGCGTCAACTTCTCGCTCCATCCTTCCTGATTTCCAAATTAGTTTTGGCTCATCCTTGGACTTAAGTCTTCAGTGAGCCATATAAATAATTAACCTAAATAAATGTCAAATTTGGATTTGACCTTCAAATTAATAATAATTCGCTAGAAACAACTTTGGTTGCTCGCTTGACTTGGAATATCTTGCATCTCGCCAAAATCTATTCTCATCTTATCTTGATAATAAATGAAGCACCAGAAACAACCTCGGCCACCTCAAACTCATAATTGTCAGATCCACCAACATATGATAATCAGTACAGGCAGCAAACATTTGAAGCGAATACATCAGCTTTCTGCCAGAAATCCCACAAGAGACCACCACTGGCAGTTGGCGTCAAACACTGGTTCTGCTGACTGATATCAAGTGGATCATCCTCAGCTATTAGTCGCCAGTGATCCTTATACTAATTTGGGGCCACCAATTGGCCCTACTTGAACCTAAATACCAAACTTGGTGGAATACTAATTTTGGATCAACCCAAATTGGGGAGCAACTAACCAGCAATCACATTAAATAACACAAAATTCAGCCAATAAGACATTCTGTCAGTATTGGCCATAATATCCCAAATAATGCTAAATCATTGGAGGATTCCATCTTGTTAAAATCAAGACATGGAGGTTAAGACTAAGGCTTGCCTAAGATAGAGTGAGAGCTGAATTGACCAACTCAAGTATTATGTAAGGGGCTCTTGGGTCTAGCTGCCCCCCTGCTTTTGATGGACAAAAATTTATGCTGATCTACTTACATAGGGCGCCCTTTATATTTACAAAGTTCCCAAATATTGCTTATACCCAAATCCATGTCAAAATCTCATCTGGATACCTACTCTAACTCCGAAAACTAGTTAACACAACCACTAAGGAGGTTCTAATCTATCTAATGATTTTAAATCAGATTATGCTGGATCTATATCATTGTTGTTGGCTAACCTTACTGACAAACCTTGGGTAGTAGGCTCAAACAGTCCCACTATCTATGTCCAACTCCTACAAGTAGAGGCTGTCAATGATTTCTGAATTTTTTGGGAGCCTATGGAATTTTATTTGGGATGCCTTTATCAAAGGCTCTAGTTGAAACCAGTATTGTAAGGGATCTCACTGGGGAACAGTAGCATAAAATTCAAGAATTATGGAGGTTTATCCAGAACTATTTCGGTCTTGACCTACAACTTTTGAAAAACGAGTGGAATTCTTTATCATGTGGATACTGGGGACGCTCCACCCTTTTGATCCTAACCTTACCAAAAAAGCAAGGTTGAAAGGCCCAGGTTTCAGTAAAACTCATACAACTACTTAAAGCCGGACTATTGATGCCTTTGCGCAGCCCTTGGGCCTCTCCTCTCCTACTGATTCAGAAGAAGGACGGAAGAAATCCGGTGGTGATGGACTATTGATGGCTCAACTCCATCACTAAGAAGGAAAATTATACTATGCCCTAAATCGAAGACTCTCTTTGCATGCTTGCTTGATCACAGTAATTTTCTGCAATGAACCTTGTCAGCATATATTGGCAAGTTGAACTTAATCCAAAAGATTAAGCCAAGTGCGCTTATAGCTAATGAAGGGCTATATAAACCTATGAGGATGCCCCAAGGCCTCTTTAACAGACCAGCCACTTTCAAACGCGTCTGGACAGGATCCTTGGAAACTTAAAGTTTTCATGTGTCCTCAAATACTTGGTGTCATCATGGTCTTCTCTTAAACTTTCAATAGTCCTATGGAGCACCTTTGGGAATTTTTTTATCATTTTAGGAAGTCTTTGATTCAGCTCAAAACTTCAAAGTGCACTTTCTTCCAATCAGAAATGTATTTCTTGGACATAAGATCTCAATAGATGGCATCTATCTCATACTGGACAAAGTTGACACTATAGAAAAGAAATTGCGCCCCCAAATCCTGAGGAATATTCAGGCATTCCTTGGCATGGTGAGTTTATCATATTATGTTTATTCCTCACTTTGCCGACCTTGCCAAGCCTCTATTTTACCTCCTGCAGAAGAACGTGCTCTTTTGTGTGGCGACTGGAACAATAACAGGCTTTTAATGCATTGAGGACCGCTTTTTGTATTAAACCTATTTTAGTCTGTCCAGAATTCTATCAACCTTTCTTATTATCGCAGATGCAAGTGATCTCGCCATTGGGGCCATCCTAGCCCAGCACAACGAAAATAATGTTGTTCATCCAGTAGCCTATTTTAGCAAGACCTCGAGCAAGGCCAAAAGGAAGTATAGCGTTACAAAATTGGAATGCTTGGCTCTCTTGTTAGCTATCAAACAATTTCAGCTCAATCTCTATGGCACCCACTTTACCATCGCCACTGAATATTTATTGCTTTGATAGCTACAGCAGATGAAAGATCCAAATGGCCATTTATCCCGATGGGCCTTAAGACTGTAGAGCTATGATATCACTATATCCATAACGCGGTCTTGATTCACCAGAACGTCAATGTCCTTTTTAAATTACAATATTGTATGCATTACCACCAAGATAGACTGAAGTAAGATCCAATCATCTGAACATAAAATTGGGATTTGGAAACTCCTGAGAATTAAGCTGAGCTCTAAAAGATGACCTGAAGTACTAAAATCAAGGACGGGCTGCTATATAGGAGGGTCAATAAGAAATAGCTTCCTTACATCCACCTTTCTTCTCAAATTGACGTTATCTTAAGGGCCATACAACTGTGGGACATGGGGTAGTTAAGATAACTCATGAGTCCTTGAAGATAAGATGTTACTGAGACTGAATGGTAGAAACTATCCAAGAGGTCCTGGAAGCTTGTATGACTTGTTGATCCCAAGATTAAGCCAATTATCAATACCAACACTCAGTCATCGCCCCAATGGGATACCTCAATGTCATTAGAATTGATGTAGTAGGCACTTTCCCCACTGGGCTACAAGGCCATAAATATACTTTTCTAGCTGTAAACCATCAGACTAAATTGGTTGAAGCAATTTAAGTCCCTGTTGCCATTGCAAAAGCCATAGCTCTTTTTTTTATTTTATCCGTTTTCACCCACATGGATGCCCACGATTTTTAATTTGGGCAATGGGTTGACTTTCACCCCGCAGGTAGTACAAGAACTTACTTTGCCTTTTAGCACTAATCAAAGTTTCGCCGCCCCTTACAAACCATCAACCATTGGGACGGTGTAAAACACTAATAGAACCTTATTCTCTAATTTTCAAAAGTTGGCCGCCTCTGATCCTGCTCACAGAAATCATTATCTACCCGGCGCTTTTGCTTGCCCACAGCATAAGATACCACCAAGTCATTAAGATGTCTCCCTTTTCTCTAGATGGACGTGCTCCCCAGCTCTTAAGTAGTGCTAACAATTGCTCAGGACCTACACGTTCTGAGAACTCTGATATAACCCTGAGGGCCTTAGCTAATAAAATTGTCCAACTTCAAGCCCTTTCCATGCAGGTCATCTTCATCATTACAGGAAGGGAGACATCCTGATTTAATATCGGCCAACCCTCCTCACCAATATTTCAACTAGGTGACCTCATTATCTTTTATCATTATCAAATTGAATTTGACAGATTAAGATTGACGATATTTAGTCCAAACCTTATAAGGTCATTCTTAAGGTGAACCCAGAATACTCCATTGCTGAAGCCAATTAGGGGACAGTAGTGAATTGAGTGCATGGCTAATTCCTCCAGACCTATACCCCCTCTGACAGGATCTTGAGGAACATTGTCAGGATTTAAAATGACAAGCAAGACAAAATTTCTACTCCAAAATCGAGCCTCAATAGATCAACTCTTGAATCAAGGTGATCAGATCCTTACCCCGAAGGCACCAATACTGGATTTTATGAGAAAGCATCACACAGGATAATCTATAGAAGCACATTCAGTAATCACGCCCTGCTTCTCAAATCATGAGAGGCGCGGCCCCCACAGCTGCAGTCATGAGGATGACGCAGTAAAATGATAGTGCCAATCAGGCGGTAGATCTGGAAGGCAGTGAAAATCCTGATTGTATGGGGCCACGAAGTTCCATAGGACACCATGTCCTTACACTCCTTCATAAATATTTATTCTTTCTAACTCATTGTTGTAGTCTATAATCGCCCCACCTTTTTGGTTTTTGATCTCTCCAATTACTTTCAGCTTTCATTCCATTATTTACTTTGGCAACAGCAAAGAGAACTAATACTCTGAGAGCATCAACCCATAAGTGTACTCATTATTAATTAGTAGAGGGGCGGCTTTTGTTCTGTGGCTGGGTTTGGGTTGCTAATCAACCTCAAGATAAAGAAATCTTCACTCACCATGATCCCAAGCGAAGGGTCACCAAGGCACAATTAGTGCCTTAAACTGGTAAAGCAGACGTTCAACTAGGAGCGCATCTCTAAGGATTAGCTGCCGTGGATCACAAATTATGTGATGTGCACACACGCTAAGTCCAAACAACTGAGTATAAATGGTGTCCTGAATCACCTGCAGCAGGCACAGGGTCCGTGGACCTCAATAAATATCAAATTTCATTATTGAGCTCCCCCATTCCAATGAGTATAACTCACTTATGGTGGTCATATATTATATCCTGGAGCGCTGATAATTGTGATTAGTTAACCTGTATCTCCAAGTGAGTTAACACCCAAAACCCAAGAAAGAATGTCACAGGAACAGACATTCAAAAAGACATGTAAAAGATGAGTAAACTGGCCATGAAGACCAGCCACGGAATGCTTAGATCTGGGATCAACGCAATTTTTATATAAATAAGAACATAATCAAAATTTGGGTTCTTATAGATATTAGGATAATTTAAGGGAGGGAAAGCTAAGAAAATGGAGCGACAAAAGTACCTGTTGGGGATTGCTGCTTTATAAGCCCACTGGAGAAAATCAGAACTGATGCACAACTGCCATCAGAAATAAACTTGTAATATTCTGGCGAAATTGGCACACTAGACCAATTTTGCAAATGGCTTGGGTCTGTATTGATCAGCTAAAATCATTTTAGCTCATTGCTCAAATTTAATTTTTTTATTGTGTGCATGCATTTTGTGCTGTTGATGTTTTGGGCTGCTGGCAGGTAGCGCCCAGGTCCATGCCATGTAAGGCCAAGCACAGTTTGTAGGAAGTGGTTGACCGCTCCCATACCTGTCAGGGGTGAGGATGATTTTGACAAAATGGTTGATCTCAGCAGGTTTGGGGTGACTTGTCAAATTTTATCTCTAGAGCTTGTTGCTCTACATAGAGCGAAACAGCCTCTTCAGCTAAATCTCAGGCCTTTTCAGCCTCCTGGCAAACCCTTTAAATAATTTCACCTGATTGGCGGAGGATAAAGTAGGGAACTGTAACCCTCAAGGGGTACGCCATGACCCACCTCTCATTGACCACATGGGCCATATTGCCCTGGGAGATGAGAGGTACAGGTGACGCTTCCACCACTTTTTTGAGCAGAAAGGGAATTGGACCCAATCCAAACGGAGGGGTTCTTGCACAAAACTTACATTACCCTTCCCTTTAGGAAGGGGTAGAGCGCCCCCTCCAGGAAACTGAGTTATTGCAATATTTTTGAAGGCCTTGGGGAGTTTGATGGTCATTATTGAAGCGATTTTAGGAGGTGGGTGAGGGTAATCTGGGTGCACCACATGGTATTCACAAAAACATAACTGTTGGTGCAATTGTGAGTACTGAACCAGCTATTTTTGTATTGGAAACCATTACAAGCCACAAGTATTAATCCAAGCGGTGGGACTTGACTGATGCCAAAATTGCTTCCACCTCAGATTTGATTGACTCTTCCAAAAGACCGGTTTGGGATCAGAGGGTGGGATGCTGGAAAAGGGGATAGCAGGAAGGCGTGGAAAACTTAATGCTGTTGCATTGGGGAGGGAGCTCAAAGCAGAGAGAGCCATTACCCATATCTTCAACAACCTCATGGGGACCTGACTCCTTACTCACAAACTTCCACAAGGGGGCCTAGACGCGCAGGTGGTGAATGTTGAGCATCACCTGTGAGCCCATCTTAAAATTTTGGGGTGAGCAGAGCTTTTAGTCAGCAATTGCTTTGTAAGGTGCTATTGGACCAGGGACTGAGTAGCCCAGATTTGCGTAGCATGCTTTACCACTTTGGGACTATAAGGATGAAGACATGGTTTATGATTTATTATTAGGTTGTTATTGGCCAATAACCCCAATAAACTTATTACTGCACAGGTTTGGTTCTTGTGCGTTCCGTCCACATTGTATAGTATTTGATATTTATTAAATGATAATAGTATGACAACTTTTATCCATAGTTGAATGGAATTTTTAGATCTCAGCTCAACGCTCGGCCAGTATTCCCCCTCAAAATACTTGAGATGTCTTGATATAGGGATTCGTTCCCTTGTACAGTCCAACTTGATCTTCTCTGAGATCCCCTGGTGACAGTCTTTCCAGTTTGACACACAGTTGGCAGTAATCCCCTATTGTTTCTCCTTCTTCTCTAGAACCCCTCTCAGATCTTTGCTATTCTCCTTAAAGAGTCTCCAAATTATCACACACAGCAAAAATATCCTTGAAAATAATAGAACAATTGAAAGCTGATAAAGTTTACTACTTAAACTATAGCCCAGATAGAAACTATAGAACTGTATAACTCTGTTCTAAACTCTAGTTTACTTGTATTTTTTATTATAAGTGAATTCTAGGGAATTTATAGTGTGGATTCAGTCATTTAACCCTCAGTTGACACCTTTTCGATGAAATGGCAGCCATTGCCATTGAATCACCCATCCTCGTCTTAGTAGCAATGGTCTTCCCCATCTTGGCTAGGATTCTGTCATTGGACATCCTCAAGACCTAAATGGAAAGAGTCAGAAAATGTGTCCCTAACGTTCTCTAATTGATCCCAGCAAACCAACCATATTTGGCAAGCGACCGCTTAGTTAATAGGACTTGTTACCCAATAATGCAGGTCACAAACCAACTGATTGATTTGCTAGTTTGAGGCAGCATCGTTCGCCTTGCAACTTACTACTTACATTTCTAATCAGTCAGTGATGAAACCTGACCAATCCCAATCAGTACACCTGATAGTTAATCACTATCAGATGTCCCTATTTCATCAGCAACTCCGCCCAACGAGATCTTAAGCATTTGTCCTGATTTATCAACAACAGATAAAACTAGGCAAATATCCCAAAGTCTCCCAAACATTTTTTTATTTAACTGATGCAAGCTAACCAGGGGATGGGCATTACCGAGTATGTGTGGAAAACGAAGATAGAAAAATTGAGCACCCTGGGGTACTCAGGTTACCCCTGTTTCCAGCGTGACTGCCAGGTATGGGGGGTTGGTGTGCTACTCCGCGGGGGTTTCCTCTGCTATGGAGCAGGTGTGAAGGAAGGAGTCTATGCGGAGGAACCAAATTGGGAACCGCGATTCTATGAGCGCCTGTTGCCTTGGCCTCATATATCCATAGAGCCAGGCTTGGAAGTGCTCCAATAAGTGGACATGGAATCTGTTAATAACCCCATGAATGGTTGGGACCGTGCCCTTGAACGCATCTAAAGCAATGGTATGAATTGTCCACATTGCAATGGGTATCATTAGAGAGCAGAGGTTAGATGGGATTGGTGACTCGATCTGGAGTGCGAGGAAGCTCTTTGATATAGAAAACTCTTTCTCGTTTTGGAGCTTAAGCAGGCGCGCGACTTCCTGCCATATGGCTTTGGTTGGGGGGCATGTTTCTAGGCGGTGATGTAGGGAGCCCTCCCCTCCACATACTGCGCAGGTTGCGTGGAGGGAATTGGAGCAGTCCGCCGTCCTATGGGTCCTTCTCAGACAGCGTTAGGCGTTGGCTCTTACACTCAGCTGTAGGAGTGGGTGGTGCGTCATTCTCCACACTGTCTTCTGTGTAGTTAAGTCGTAGGGGATGTCCAAAGCATCTAGGTATTCGATTCTAGCAATGGTTGGGGTCATAGCAAGCATGTCTCTCTGGGGGTGGTTTTCTGGATTTCTTAATTTGAAGTGGGGGTTGGGTCTTCCCCTTCCCTGCACAGTGCCAGTGTTCTCTCGGTCCATCACATGCAGCAGATGGTTCAGAGGATGCATTTGAAATGAGGGGGTTTCCATGCGGGCCCGTTGTGGTAGGTTGTTTAGAAAGGTATGATAGTAGTCTGGGTGGGCTATGTGGGTTGGTTAAATTGAGCGTCTGTACGAAGTTAATCCTCACTGCCCTAAACCAGTGTTGTTGCGGGGAGGTCTGGGCCAAGGAATTCCTTTATCCAGGTACCCAGGATGCAGTTGGCGTGGCTCTCAAAATCTATTAGTCCCATGCCTCCACTTGAGCGTGGGCCAAAGAGGGTTTCCATCCATATGGGATGATGGGATCTGGGCCACAGCCAGCCCTGGATGAGCATGCGGATTGAAGCTATAAAAGTGGTTGAGAAGGCGATTGCGTGGGCAGGGTACCATAGTATTGGGAAGATGAGTGAGTTAGCAACTGTTACTCACCCCGTTAGTCCTGGGATCTTCCCTTTTAGGGAGGCGACGCGGTTGGAACCCGCTGTAGTAGGTTGCTTTCCATTGTATCATTGGCATATCCCCCTGTTTCAAGCCATATCCCAAGGTGGCGGACAGGAGTGGTGGTGGGAGGTGATGTGAAGGGTAATATAATTGGGTTTTTTCTTCGAGTGTTGGTGTGAGGATCTCATTTTGTGGCCCAGTTGTTAGTGTACTTGCCTAAGAGAATGATTTCTGCTTTCCCTCTGTTGAGCGATGCATTGCTCACCATGGAGAATTCCTCTAGAGTGCGTTCCAGATGTCGGGCATCATTGTTGTTAGCTATACCTGCCACGCAGTCATCCACAAAGGCCAGTATCTTGACTGTTGGCTGGCCTTGTGCAGTTATGCCCATGAGGTGTGAGTCAGTTACGCGGAGGAGTGGAACGAAACTGAAATTATACAGCTGTGGGCTGAGGGGTCACCTTGTTTAACCCTCTGTGTGGTTTATTATTGTTTGTTAGGAATCCAGGGCCGCATACAGCCATGGTTGCAGATTCTGTAAGGATCATCGCCCAGCTTATGAATCTGGGTGAGAGTTTGAAAGAGTGTAGGCATTCCTTTAGGTATGGACAACTGACGCGGTTGTATGCCTTTTCCTGGTCCAAGAAGACCAGGGCTCCAGTTGCTTTGGATTGACATATGTTGGCGACGGAGTTTATATTGGTCCAGATTGAACGCCCTGGTATAAACCCAAACTGGTTGGGTTACAGAACGTCAGAGGCAATTGCACCTAATCTGGCTGCTAAAATTTCTGTTAGAATTTTTGTGTTAGTATTAGAAAGTGCGATTGGACGCAAGTTGGCCAGGTCCAGTTTGTCACCTTTTTTATTTTATTTATTTATTGCAGGGAAGGCCGACCATGGGACGGACACTTCCGAATATGACTCAGACGAGACAAAACTCAGTACCAGGTGAGGCACCCCGGAGAAGCGATGCTATCTCTTGTTGCCAGCGGGAACGCCACTTATGGGAAAGGGGGAGGGAACGTGTGTAGGGGCGTTGCCACTATTGAGCACGTGTGGAGGAAGGGGTCTGATTTGATGAACCAGACTGGGAACCAGGAGGAGACCAGCTGCGGCGACGTGGTGGGAGATATCCAAACATCCACGCTTGAAAGTGATCCACCAATGAGACCGGAATCTGTGGACAGCTTCAGGGAGGGTGGGGATGGATCTGGCGATGGCATCCAAGACAATCGTGTGGATAGTCCACATGGCGATTGCAACCGCCAGAGCACGAAGGGAGGGTGGGGAGGGGGGAGGCCATTGATGAAGCAAACATATCTCTTGACAGACTGAAGGGATGTTTGATCCTAGCCTAGCAGACGTTGGACTTCGCGCCATATTACTTTAGAGGTGGGGCACTTCTCCAGGCGGTGAAACAGCGTTCCATACTGGCACACACACGACACAGGATGAGTGTAAAGCATTAGAGCGCTCAGCTGTACGATACACCCGCCTCAGGCAGCGCCACACATGAGAACGGACTTGAGGCTGCAACAGAGGATGGTGTGCATATTTCCAGATAGTCTTTTGGGTCTCAGTGGAATAAGGGATGTTCATCATGTCCAGGTAGTCCACCCTGGATAGGACTTGGGGTCGAATGGGGATCACGCCATCATGGATGGGTAGCCCCTGTACCTCTTGTGTGAACTGAGGAGAGGGGCGGCCTCTTTGGGTTGTATGTCCACTAATACGAATTCTCCACTCTGCGCTCGCATGGAGAGTAGGATTCGTTTGTAGTGGGTTTTTGTCCCGTGAGGACCTGTGGCTGATGTGTGTGATGCAAGGTATTTCATCAGGGAGTGGGGGTTTGATGGGTTGTTGAGGCCCAAGGCTCGGGAGAAGTTGGAGCAGGCCGCTCGGGACCAGTGTTGGGATGGGAGTGTAGGAGTAGTGACGGCCGCAATCCAGGTGCCTAGGATTTTTTGGCGGCATGGGCTTTGAAGTCAAGTAGGCCCATGCCACCATGATGATGAGGGCCAAACATGACCTCTAGCCGTACTGGTGGAGGGCGGCCTGACCAAAGCCAACCTTGTAGCAAAGCATACAGGGATTTAAAGAAGCTTGGGGAGAAGGGGATGGCGTGGGCTCCAAACCAGACTTTGGATAGGAGCATAGAGTTGGCAAGAACAACCCTGCCAGTGAGGGTAGTAGGGTGGGCTCTGAGAGAGGCGATTCGCTTCGTCACGTTGTCCAGTATATGGCCCTCCATTACTGCTGACGCGTATCCACCTGCCTCCAACCACACGCCCAGATGGTGTACCGGCCCTATGGTAGGTCGCGGCACAAAGGGGAGCACCAGTGGAGCGGTGTGTTTTGAGTTAGTAAGGCGTGGACTTGGGCGAGCAGCTGGGCTGGGTTGGGAACTACTTGCTGGGGCCCATCAGTTCTGAAACTGACCAAGGAGGATGATTTCAGTTTTGGAGGCGTTCAGTGCCACGTTGCTTACCCGGGAATATTCCTGGATGAGGGCTTCAAGCGCACGTGCATCTTTATTATTAGACACCCCCACCACGCAATCATCTGCAAATGCCATCATCTTGACTGGGGTTTGGCCTGGCACATGGACCCCAGTGAGTTGGGCATTCACATTTCGCAGTAGTGGGTCAAGGCTGAAGTTGTATAAGAGTGGGCTCAGGGGGTCCCCTTGTCGCAGGCCCCTTTGAGGATGGACTACATCCGTTAGGAAACCTGGGCCACGCACAGCTGTTGCAGATTCCGTGAGAAGCATCACCCAGTTAATGAAGCGGGGAGGTAGGCGGAATTGTTGGAGGCAGGCCCTAAGGTATTCCCAGTTTACTCTATCATAGGCCTTTTGTTGGTCCAAGAATACAAGTGCCCCAGAGGCTGTGGACTGACACACATTAGCCACAGAGTGCACGTTATCCCAAATCGACCTTCTGGGGATGAAACTGAATTGTTCTGGAGAGATGGTGGCAGATGCTACAGTCCCTAAACGGTTAGCCATGATTTTTGTTAAAATTTTGTTGTCTGTGTTTGTTAGAGAAATGGGGCGCCAGTTGGCTAAGTCTAGCCTATCCCCTTTCTTGAAAGTGTGACTGTAAAAGCCTCATGTCCTCCTGGTAGGAGGCACGTTTCCAACAGGCTTTGGTTGAGTGAGGCTAGCAGCAATGGGGATATGTATTTAAAATATTTTTTGTAGAACTCATATGGAATGCCATCTGGGCCTGGGCATTTTTGGTTTGGCGCACCATGAATGGTAGTCCATAATTCATTTGGAGTAATTAAATTTATTATTTCCGGGTATCGGAAAATGGTGCGGATATGAGCTCTGTCAAGAAATTCTGCCATTTCGGCCGGCTGAATTGGTTCAGCTCGGTATAACTCGGAGTAATATCTTTGCGTTTCAATTGCCACTTCAGCTGGTGTGTCCACAATAGAATTATCCGATCTTTGCACCTGTGTGCAGGCCACACTCTGGCATGGTGCAAAATTTTTTTGAAGAAGTATGCGGTGCACTTGTCGCCTTTAGTGATGCGTGTGGCCCTGTATTGGACACAAACCCAATGTTTGTGTTGCCTTTCAAGTGCGTTGAGGTGTGCTGCTGCCTCCGCCCACTTCTGGCCCCATGCAGGGCTATATCCTGAGGCTGGAATGTTGGACTCCAAGTGGGCTAATTCCACCAGCACGCGTGATATAACCGCCAATGTGGCTCATGATAATCTGGATGAGAGATGGCGATAGTGGCAGATGGTGTCTTTTTTAAAAGTTGCCCATGTGGAAATGGGGTCCATGCAAAATGGTGCAACAAACGATTTTTGCCAAAGTTGCCTCTTCCACCCACATGGAAAATCCTGGCGACACAAGCTCTGGGTGGCAGATTTTGCACCAATGTGGGGCCTTTGCAACTGTGACGGGTAAGTGGTATGTTATTGAGACCAGTCGGTGGTCGGAGAATTCCATTTTTGTTGTTTTGAAGTGGGAGATGTGGGGTTGGAATTTCGCCGGTGCTAGAATAAGGTCAATGCGGGTCATGGACCTTAATTGGCTGTTGTGGATGTGGGGATGCATCATGTTTTCGAGCAGTGGGGCATGTCACGGCAGTGCATCCATTAACCCAAGAGTGGCTTTTAGAACGCGTAGTTCTACGTGACCCTGTGGGGCGTGGGGTGAGGGCGGCCACCAGTCCGTTGGTGAGGTTATCCAGCAGTTCATGTCACTGATTAGGAAAGAATTGGGGGGTAGTGGGAGGGATTTGACCAATGAGAAAAATTCCTGATGCTCTTGTGCACCGTTTGGGGCATAAATGTTGACAATTGTGTGTACAACATCAGCCCAAGAGAAGATGACAACGAGCACTCTGTCATTTGGGAATGTTTCTGAAGATGTAAATTTGAAAAATTGTTTTTCCAAATTAGCACCCTACAGTGCTTCAACCAAAAGGATAGGGATGGTAGAGCATTGTTTTCCAAGCATCCTCGGAACCTCGTGGACAGTGGGTTTCCTGGATGGCCAGGATATCCATGGGTAAATTATTTTGTAAAAACTCAGTTTCCTAGCCCAGGAAGTGGAGGCCTTGAGTCTGGCAATATTCAGCGTCCCTAGAGTGAAGGTTTCCCCCATCGCACCTTAGGTGCGAGGGGGTGGGCCCCTGGCCCACCAGCCTCTTCCAGGTCCCCACGGGCTTTCACAGCAGTGTGGGTATTAGCAGCAACACTATCGGGGTTTTTGTTAATTTTTGCGGAAAGAGTCGCGTTGGCTTTGGCCTTCGCTTTTTGTTTTCCTGACGTCGGACGAATTTTTGCGGTGCAGATATAGTTCGGTGCACCGTCAAGTGGGGCAAAAAAAAAATTTTTTTGGTTGGGATAGGTCCCAAGTCAGTTTCAACTGGGGCTTGGGTGCAGCGATTGGGTGAGATTGAATCTCCATTGGATCCTCAGATTGAGTGGCCCATTCAGCTTGGGCCTCCCAATCTGATTGGGTGATGGATTCCTGAGTTGCTTCCGCCGTGAAGGTCTCCATGTCCTCCTGGCGTTGTGAGTGTGGGATGGTGGTGGTGACCTTGGCCGCTTCCTTGGCTGCAGTCCTATGGGCCTGCTTGGCCTTCTTCTGCTTCTGCGGGGTGATGGGCTTTACCAATAGGTAGCAGCCTTGTGCTCCCCATGGGAAAGCCTCTTTGGTGCTTGCGGTTGGTTCATAGTGCGCCTCTCCGCTGGCCATGGCTGCCGAGGGGTGCTCTTGGAATGTAACGCCCTCTTTAATGGGGCACACATGTGCCTTATGGCCAAACGCGTCACAGTGGGTGCAAATGGGGGCGCGCTGTCCACGGTTACCCGGAATGGGTGGGTGGTGTGCCCTGCGATGTCAATAAAGGTGGAGTGTGGGATCTGGGTTAGGTCCTTCGCGATCTCCTCAGATAGGGTCAGAACTGCGATGGCTTTGCTGGTGCACAGGTGTGGCATCAGCGTGAAACGTTGCATTTTGAAAGATTGTATTTCGCCATATATAGCGAGACCATCTTTCAGGTGTTGCTCCAAAATGTCACGTTTTACCGTAGTAGGCAAAAGTCAAACGTGAGGAAAAAAGGTTCAATTTTGTCCATCTGGTGCAAATAGTTTTGATGACCCATTGCCCTTCGGGGAGGTTGACCACTACGCGCACCGCTGCAGCCTCGTCTGCTGCTATTTTGCTTTCAAAACCTAGGTCCAGCCAACCACGCGACATGGAGTGAGGTGCAATGTACACCATGGTTGGGAAAATTTTGTGTACATCTTCACAAAATTTTTCCCATAGGGCCATTTTTTTGGATGTCCAGATACACACGGACTCTGAATTCCACCGATGAAAGTGGCTGGGAATGTGGCGTATTGATGTACTGGTTGCATCATGCTTGCCACGCGAGTATCTCCGGGGAAATTGTGACCGCCAGTTTTTTTTAAATTTTTTTCTATTCCACTGGATTCTCCGGGGCGTTTTTGAACGTTAGAGGCCGCGGGCCTTCCGCCTGCTCCTCTTGCTTTGCTTGCCCAACTGCTCCCAGACATGGGCGCAGACTAATCCCCTCTATGAGATTATCAAACTAGATTTAGTCTTGAATTGAATGGGTTGCAAAAGTGTTTGCAACGAGAAAGAAAAGTTTTGTCACCTTTTTTATACAAGGGTATGAAATATAATTCATGGCCACCAGGTAGGAGGCGTGTTTCCAGCAAGCACTGGTTCATTTGCGCCAATAGGAGGGGGGCATTTTACTGAAAATATTTTTTGTAAATTTGTAGGGTATCCCATCAGGCCCTGGGAATTTCCTACGTGGTGCACCACAGATTGTATCCTAAAGCTCCTCCCATGTAATTATATTTAGAATACTATAGTTTGGCAGTGTGCTTTGTATTCTGGCGGTTTGTATAAATTTTGTGATTTTTATGGGTATGTCAGTGTATCACAGTATAGTTTGGTGTAATAGCGGTTACTTCCGTCTTGACCTCCTCAGGGTCAGTTGCCACGGTGCCGTCAGTATTGCGAACCTGTGTGCATGCAGGCTGGTTGCCATGGGAGTGGAATTGGCAGAAGAAATATGTCAAACATGTTTCGCCTTCCTTTATGAACTTACACTCTGATCAATACTTTGATTCTGTGTTGAGCTGAAGATGAGGGTGTTTAGGCAGGCGGATATTTCTGCTCATTTGCGTCCACAGTTAGGGCTATAACCAGATCTTGGGGTGTTTAGATCAAGGTGGTCCAATTCCGCCAAGGTACGCCTGATTGTGGCTGTGTCAGCGGTATATTATGTGATGCGAGATGTTAGGTTATGCTGATTAGTTCCTTTTGAAATTTGCCCAGGTTACGTTGGGATCCGAAGTGAAAGGGCTGTTAATTCTGGGTTTGTGGCCTCATGTTTGACCCATTCAGATATTTCAGATAATTTTATGCTTTCAGGGTGTGCTTTCTCTATAGTGACACCTGTGCGTGGGTTCAGGTTGGCAATAGCTGCTCCAAAACAAGTCAGTGGTCAGAAAAATTGACTTTTTTTGTTGTGAATTTGGAGATTATTGATCGTTGGTATTTCAGAATGAGGATGTGATTGATGTGGCTCATTGATATGAGTGCTCCCTCACATATGTTGTGCCATGTCATGTGGGGAAGGAGTAGTGATATGGGGGGAGGGCATCCTGTAGGCCAAGGAATGCCTTCATTGTGCAGAATTTGATGTGCCTCAGTGGGTATCCCCTGGGTTTAGGCCATCAGTCCGTGTTGGGGTTATCCCAGCAGTTAAAGTCGCCCAACAGGATGGTATCTGGTGGGAGGGTGAGCGTTGGAATGGTTTCTAGAAATTGTTTTCTCTCTGCTGTGGTGCATGGTGCATAGATGCATGCTATCAAGATTGTTTCCTCTTGGCATGTGATCGTTGCTACCAGAATGCAGCCATGAAGGTATAATGAAAAGTTTGTAATTTTTAATCTTTTGTTATTTTGGATGATCACCCCACAGTGAGACATCCATACCAATTGTGATGGTGAGACACTGGCTGACCAGGATCTTTCTTCCCCTAGTAGACAGTGGGTTTCTTGGATGGCCAAGATGTCTACAAGGGGTTTTCGCAGGAAGTCCAGCTTTTGGCTTGGGACGTTTGAGCCCTGGCTCCCGCGATGTTTAGTATCCCTATTGATACTGAGGTGCCCGTGGCGCCTCAGGAGTGGTTGGGAGGGCCCTCTGGCCCTAACCCACTGCAGCTCATTTTGGCCATGCTCCGCATCTGTACTCCAACTCTCTCAGTGACAATATCAGTTCCATTGATCTGACCCAATTTTTCGTGGGAATTGCAGTTTTTGGAATTTGCATTATCTTTTCCCGCATGTGTCTCATGATGGTTCAATGTGGGGTGCTGATTGGGTTCTGTAATTTAGAGGTTCAAATTTGGAGAATTATGCACCCCATTTTCGCACATATTGCAGCTGAATTGTTCTCAAAGTGTGCATGATTGATGTCGCTTGGTGACTCAGTCGAGTTACTGTGAAAATTTTCAACCTGGGCATATTGTTCTGATTGGTTTAGTGTATATCAAAAATGTCCTTTTATATTTTTCCAGGGTTGATGGATGATTCCGCGTGCACTGCTGCATCGGCCACTGCCCGCTTGTAGGCTTTTTGTGCCACTTTGCGTTGTTTATGTGTAACTGGGTCCATGATGGAGTAAAGTCCATCTTCACCCCAGCGGAATGGGTGGTGGCCATCAGTCATTCTGGCAAAGTTTTCATTACTCTCGTCCATGGCTTCCTCAAAATAGTCTGCTTCCATTAAGCCCTCCTTCACGGGGCATGCATGTTCCTTGTGTCCCAATGAACCGCAGTGGTTGCATATAGGCGGCGCGCGTTCTGGTGTGATTCAGAATGCAGATGACTATCCCTCATCCACAAAGTAAAACTCTTCTGTGCGGGAGATTCTTGATAAGTCATCTTCCACTTTGGGGAGTGGGTTGATCATGGCAATAGCTTTGCCTGTGCACAGGGTTGGCATCAGGCGAAATTGTTGTAATTTGAGTTGCATAATTTCTCCGTAGGTTACAAGCCTTTGTGGAGCTCTTCCTCAATTACCTTATGGGGAAAGTTGGTAGAGAGCGAGTCAAAGGAGATGAACAAAGTTTTTGCTTTGTTCATTCTGGTGCACGCGGTGTGCACTATTCTTTTGTTCTTGGGAAGGGTAATTTTGATGCAGACTTTTGCTGCATCTTCCGCTTCTTCAGCTGTTTTGAAACCAACATCATCCAGCTGTGGCCCATGTTGTTGGTGGTGACATATACCGCATGGGGGAAAAGGGAGGGCTGTGCCTTGCATGTTTTCTCCCACAGGGTCAGGGACTCATCCCCAAGGAAGAGTCAGAGCCCTGTTCCACCTTTGAAAGGGGTTGGTTACATTGGATGTACATGTATTGATCTTGTTTTATAGTAAATACCATAAACCCGGATGGTGTCTGAGTTTGTGGTTGTGGGAACCACCAATGGATGACACAAATTCTTTGTTAAAGTGAGAAATTTACTTTATAAATAAAAGTAATAAATAACGCTTTGTTAAAGTTTTTTATGTTTTTTATTGTTTAAGCAAGGCCAAACCAAAAAAGGTCCTTTTCTCAATACTAGTATTTCCTATTTAAACTAGTTCAAATTTCGAGACTATGGGTATTCAAGGCTAAAGTATTTAAATCTGAGTCATCTAAATTAGGAAATATAGGCTTTCAGCCTATCAGATCAAAGATAAATATTTTGAGGCAAAACCAACCCGTGTGGTAACGATTTGATGAAATGTATCCAATCACCAGTGAGTAAACTCTTCTCACCTCAGCAGTGGTCAGAGCATGTGGTAATGATTGGTTAATTTGCACCCTATCATCATTGAGTAAAATCTTCTCACCTTGGTGGTAGTCAGACTTGTGTGGTAATGATTGGTTAATTTGCACCCTATCATCATTGAGTAATATCTTCTCACCTCAGAGGTGATCAAACCCATGTGATAATAAACACCCCAAGTTTGGCCGAGAAGTCAGAGTAATCCTATTATTAGTTATTACCTTTTAAGCCATTTTTTGTTATAAACTATATTTTCCTGATAGTTAGGATTCCACCGAGAATCATTAAGTTCTTTTCGCTGTGGGTACTCATATCGTTGATAACCACAATATTATTTGAAGATTGGGTAGGTGATGGGCCAATCATGGTAGCAGATTTGAGGGCACTCATACCTCCAATATTCTTTTTTTTTTAAGTTGAGAAGGAGATTGTCTAACAGTGGTTTCTTGGTGGCTTGGGTTCCTGGTCCCCCTCCAGGGCGTTTCTTACCCTTGGATGCACCATTTTGCGCACCTCTTGATGTGACGCTGGCCCAGGTTGTATTTTTTTAGTACTAGATGGTCCCAACCCAAAGGGGGATTCATTGATGTTTATTGAATTACGCCTGGGCTCCTAAGAGCCTGAGGCGAGGGAAGGGAGGGAGGAGGCATCGAGAAAGGGAGGGGGTTTGCGCGCCAGATCCGTGCTGCAGTGGCAACTGAGAGGGGGAGGGTTGGCGACATAGTGCAGACCTTCAGGGCCATCTCAAAGTGTACCTGAAAGTGGGTGATCATGTGTGGAAGGGTCTACACCTGCTGGTCAAAGGCAGCACGAAGGAAGGAGTTATGGATGGTCCAGATGGCTGTGGCATAGGCGAGGACATGGAGGGGTTGGTGGCAACCAGGCAATGTCTGCTCGAACATGAGGTCTTGCACAGGGTGTCCAGACCAGGGATGAGCATGGAGGAGCGCGCGGGCCTTTGGCCAAAATGCGGCGACACCTGGACAGGTGAAAAAACGATGGAGGTGGGAGTCAATAGGGTCTGCACAGTGGGGGAAGCTTTGGTGCTGGAAGGTTGGGCCAGTCCGGTCCCCTGTCCTGTATGAACAGTGGAGCACCCTCCATAAGGTGTTGGACACTTTTGCTGACAGGATGGGGTGATAGACGTCCTTCCACAATCCCTTAAGGTCAAATCTCACGGAGGGAGGGAGGAGCTCAAGGGGTCTTGGGCAGATGGGAGGACGATCTTGGGGGTTGAGGCGAGCTGTGACAACTTTTCCATTGTGCACAATTGCATGGCGACGGGGGCTGAGGCTAGGGCCTTCCCTTCTGTATGGGAATGCATGGTGGATCCGTGCGCCTACTCGTTTCAGGGCAAGGAGAGCCTGGTTCCAGTAGGGGGATGAGGATGGTTTCAGGCGATGGCTAGGGTTGTTTGTGAGCCACTCCCCTATTGAGGTCAGAGATGCTCTAGGAAGACCCAGAGCTGCTGACACTGACTGGCGGAGGGCGGGCGCCCATTAGGGCATGGGGGTCGCGTCCTAGCAGACAATCGGCCATAGGAACTTCAGGAAGATCGTGGTGGCGTGGGATCACGTGTCCAGAAGCCCTAGGCCCCCTTCATTGCAGGGTCGGGCAATGGTTGAGAGGGCCATTGGTGGATGGTTTGAGCCCCAGATCCAACAACGGAGGAGTACATTGAGCCGCGTATAAAAGGCATCTATGAATGGGCAGACGTGCTCTAGGAACCAGACTTTGGAGAGGAGGAACACATTGGCCATCAGAGCTCGACCCTGGGGGTGATGTGCCACCGGTTCCAGCTAGCAATCCTGGAGTTAACTGCTGTGAGGAGCAAGTCCTCATTGTCTTTTAGCGCAACTCCTTGTTGGTTGGTGAGAACGCCCAGATGACGGAAGTCACCGCGCACAGGTTCAATACCAAATGGTGGGGGGAAGGTGGGGGAGCCGAACTGTACAACTGTTGTCTTGGAGGTGTTGACCATGGCGTTGGACGCCTTAATGTACCTCTCAATGGTCACAGCAGCGAGGGCAACATCCCCAGGGCAGCAAAATGCAATGGCAGTGTCATTTGCAAATGCCATGGCGCGGGTGGGGGCTTTACCTGGGACCAGAATCCCTGTTAGCTTGTCCTGTAAGGAGGCCAAGAGGGGGTCAAGGGTGATGTTAAAAAGAAAGGGCTCAGGGGGTCCCTTGCCGGAGACCTTGTCCAAATGGTACTGCCACTGTAAAACCCATTGGCGCCAGGACTCTGGTGTGGAGATGGTCATAGAGCGCTGATATCCAGCGCCTGCTGCGGGGAGATGGAAGCGGGCCAAGGAAGCATCAATATACTTCCAGGCCACCCGATCATATGCTTTCTCCATATCCAGGAGAGCCACAAAGCCATTCACCTTATGAGAGTTAGCAGTCAAAGTCACTTGAAGGTCATTATAGTTGTCCCATAACGACCTCGCCGGAATAAAACCGTGCTGGGATGAGGAGAGGCGAGGTGATACCCATTGGTGATGCAGTTGGCCTGAAGCTTCTTGAAGAGCTTGTGGTCTGTGTTGATCAATGCTATGGGGCGCCAGTTTGACAGGTTTTCACGGTCTGACTTCTTGTGAATGAGGGTCGTGATTGAGCCTCTGGAGTCGGGGAGGACCTCGCCATTCACCAAGAGTGCAGCGAAGAGGTCGCGGAGGGTTCTGGCTATCACCGCAGGTATCAGAAGGTAAACCTCGAAGGGTATTCCGTCTGGGCCTGGGGCTTTAAGCCGTGGGGATTTCAGAAGGGTTTCCATCACCTCCTGGATGGAAATTGGCGCCAGTAGAGCCTCATCAGCCCGTGGGTCAATGGGCGGCTCTGGAGCCCGCCACAGGAAGTCTTGGATGTCTGACGGGTCCACCTGGGTGGCATGGAAGAGGCTGGAGTAGAAGCGGTGTAGTTCCTGCGTGATTTCCTCCTTATCCAAAGTGGTTGTAGTGCCAATCTTTAGTGCAGTAATATCCTGCGCTGTTGACCGGGCTTTCTGTTTCTGAAAGAAGAAGCGGGTGGGGCGTTCCCATTGAGCATAGTAACGAGATGTTGTAAAGTTTGCTGGCCGTTCTTCCTGCAGTGTGAGCTCCGAGCGGAGTGCTTCCTGCGCCGCTTCCCAGTCTTCCCGCCAATCTGGGAGAGGGCTAAGGCTGGCAGCTTCGCTCCAGATGTCTGATTCTGGCTTCCGCCCTTTTGACTCTGGCGCGAGATGAGGTCATCTGGGCTTTGGCGCAGTTGTAAGCAACGTGGGTGATGCCCTCCTTGGTCACCGCTCATATAGCCTTGTGGTCAAGTAGGTAGGGTGGGGAGGTAAGAGTCTCCCGGATGGTCATAGACAGCTTCTCCTTAGTGAAGGGGTTGTTGAGAAGAGCTGGGGCAACCCTAGGCCAGAACCTACGCTACGGTCTAAGTGTGGTGGTAAGGACAACGGTGAGTAACCTGTGATTACTCAGATGGTTGTCACGAGAGATGGGAGAGGAGACGCGGCCAATTAGCAGGGGGCCAATCAGTGCCATATCTATGTGTGACGCTGACTGGAAAGCTCCTCCATCATACTGAATCTTAGTCATGCAACCTAGGCCAGACGCGAAGGGTGGAAGCGCATCTATAAAGCCACTCAGGCGAAGGAAATCCTGGAGGCGACTTGATCCAGGGCGTTCCTTTGCTGCAGGGGGTAAGAGTCACGACCGCGACTTATGGTTGTGTTGAAATCTCCTAAGAGGTCTGTATTCCGCGGGAGATTGAGTTGGACGAGCTCTTCCAAGAGCCTATTTTGCTCCTGAACTGCATTAGGTAGGTAGATGCTTGCAGCGAAGAAAGATAAGTCAGGAGTGGTGAGTCTGGCCAGTATGAGGCGGCCACCTAGATATTGTGAAAAAGAATGTGTTTTAACCTGGGGATTCAAAACAATAAGGGCGGCGTGGTTTGTCCAGAAGGAGTTGCCTCTAAACTGTTCATTCCATGCAGATTGTTCATGGGGGAGGATATGGGGCTCCTGGAAAGCAGCGATGTCAATTTGTGCTGACCTGGTGTTGCGGAGGAGGTGGGCTCTCCACATAAAGTCCCGCAACCCATTCGTGTTGATGGATTGCAGGGCCAGGGTGCTGCCATGAGGACTCATAGCTGTTCCCCTCCATGTCCTGGGGGTTGCCAGCGCTTAAACCTGCTGCTGTGAGGCGACTAGTTTTGAGTCCTTTAGCTTGACTATTAGCTGTAATCCGTGTGTGTGTGTGTGTGTGTGTGTGTGTGTGTGTGTGTGTGTGTGTGTGTGTGTGTGTGTGTGTGTGTGTGAGGAGCGTCGAGGGTTCTGAGGGGAAGGAGAGGGTGAGGGGGCGGAGGACCCAGTAAGCCATCCTAGGATGCTGCCCCCACTCCGTTGCAGGGGAAGGATCTGAGGGTGCTCAATGGCAACCTCCGCAGTGTCCCCATTCGATGAGTATGAGTCCATATTCACTTCCTCCAACACTGCAAAGGATCCTCATGAAATGGACTGTACTGTGGGGTTGGGGTAGGACTCTTTGGTACTTCTACCGCAGGCTGCAGGTTGCCAGTCCATGCTGGTGGGCATAGCTCCATTGGGAGCTGAGGGTTGATGCGATAAATCGCTGGTGGAGGTTGGTGAGGGTGCCGCGGAGCCCTGAGTGGGGGTGGCTGATGAGGGGCACCATGTGGGAGATGCCTTGCGCTTGGTGAGAGAGGGAGTTGACTCTGGGAGATTGGAGGGGGTGCCCACTGAAAGGGGGCATGAGCGCGAAGGTATCCCATACCAAGAGTGGGGTTAGCTGTTTCAACTGCTAGGCGTAAGGCCTCAGGGGACAGTTCTTGAATGGGAAACCATTGTGTAGGTTGTGGAATTGCTGCTGCAGCCACGTGGGATCGTTTTTGGCCTGGTTTAGGCCCCTGGGTGGTGGCTAAGGGCTTGTTTTCGAGCTGTGCAGCCACTATATAAGTGTCCAAGGGCGTTACACCATGAACACCGGGGGCGCGCCTGATCAGGGTCAACAAAAAGATCTCAGGGCCTGCCCCAACTAACGCCACACGAGGAATAACCTCAATGTTGCGGGATACAGTGGGGAGGGGATGAATGACGCCCTAGCAGTGCAATCTCTTTGAGTGGGAGCATAGTAAGAGGGGAAGCTAAAGTCCACTGAAAGAACAGACCCAAACTCCATTAAACCATGATGGAGCGCCAGTTTAAAAGACTCAGGATCAACAGTCATTGGTAGGTTGGCAAAAAAAAAAAACCATGAAATTTTCTCCAGGTGAGAGCGTGTAGGAGATGCGAAGAGATCCACGCGGAATAATGACCTGGAGGGTGGCAGCATGGTCAGCGAGGGCAGCTTCAGTGAAGCCCACATCGATGTAGTGGCCCTCCACTGATTCATGGATGGTGGTGTTAATTGGGAATGTCTCCACAATCGCTGCAAAGTATGAGAAGTAATCCTCTGTATAGAATTCAACAGGGTTATGCCCATAATAAAGGCGAAGTGCGTGGGAGAGGGTTGAGCGAGGTAGAGCTTTTTACGCTCTAGTTTCAGCCCATTTCTTCTTAACATCAGCAATAAACGCCACTTCACGGGGATCAGCTTTGGGTAGCGTTGGTGCCAGAGTTTTTGCCATGCCCCAGTGGCTCCTTTGGTACGTTTGTGTTTGCTTTGGGCTGCAATCGCGGGTTGAGGTGAGCTGGTGGTTTGGACAAGTTTGAAGATTTCCCTTGTTGCTGAAATGTTACAGCAGTTGCTGGCATCATATTGAATTGAGGGGCGGATTGTTGGGCCTCGCTAAATTGGGGAGGCTCATCCAGATCGGAATTAACTCCAGCCAATTGGGAGGATGGCGATGTTTCATCACCAACCCAATCTATTTGGGTAAATTCAGCCCGAGTATTTGCTGTGATTTCGTGGGCAAAACTCACTGGCTAATTGTGAATTGGTCGCTTTCAGCATATGGAGATAAAGTGCCAACTTGAGAAGTGCCGATTATGGGGTTTATATGGGACGGGTGAGATTGGAACTGGTGTGAAGTTCCAATATCCAAACCATTTGAATCCCCATTGGGAAGAGTAGATTGTCCCAATTTGGTGCTTAGTGAACCAGAATTTGCGGCTAATCCAACCTTACATCTGAGGGTTTGGGGGCTAGGTAGCTGGGTATCGCCCCTCATGGGGAGCCAGAAACACGGCGTCAGCAATATAAGATGGGGCTGAATTAGCTGACACAATGGGGGAGGTGAATGCCTGGATGGGCTGAGTTGCATTCAACTGAGCAGACGCCATTAAAACAGCGTGGGTGATGGCCTCCTTGGTTGGAGGGGGCCCAGAGGGTTGATAGTCAGCGCACACAGAGCTGTTGGGCGTGCAGGTTGCAGAAGTGCGATCAGGTGAACTGGCGCTAGTTGAAGTAGCTCCAGGTTGGGGGTGGTGCCTGCTTTCATGGCAGCTGCTTGAGAGCGGGTGATTCTGGTTGACCCTGAGGTGGGTAACTGAGGGTTGCTTCGTTTGGGGTGGTGCTGGCTCGTTTGGCAGAGCCCGCGGGTTCTTTTGCGGGGTTTCCCGCCATATTTGCTAATAGTTTTCGTAAATCTCTTTAGTGGAGATGGATACAAGGCTGAATTGATTTTTGGAAAGTGATGCATAGCAGAAAGAGATCGCTGGCCCAGGTTGTATTAGATTTCTTAATCCCCCATCTCACCTGTGTGATTATCAAAAATTGCTGTTCAAATTGAATTGTAGTAACTAAAGTGATTGTTATAAGAAAGAAAGATAAAAAATCCCAAACTTAGTTACTCCAAAATTAGGGTTCACCAATTTTCAATTCACCTCGCATTAGGAATTATCCCCTAGCGATTCCTGGTAATTTAGAAGGCTGGGAATATGGGCAAAAATCTTAACACATCCCCTCTTGCCTAGATTTCCATTGAGAAAAGGACTGGGGCATGAGAACACCACTTTGGACACTCAGTTGAATGCTTCTTTTGCTCAAGCAGAGTATGATTGTCAATACTCAATGCTGCTCAGGATGAACTTCAGCATGTGGCTCTCTTCCTGCTCTTCCTTGCTACCACCTACTCAAAGCATGGTCCCCATGATCTACTGTTGTGCCAGGATGATCAATTTACATGTGATGGTATTGATCCCAGAATCCAGTTTTCCCTCATCAGGGCATATGACCTGCTGTCATATTCAGGATCCTTAGTCTGCATCCTCAATTTCCTGATTTTCTCCTCATCCTTGATAGGAGACTCTTGCCATCAATGTTCATTTTGCAGCCCAATTAAGAATGATAATTTATGTTTGCTCTTGTTATTTTCACTTTCATACCTTCTTGGCTCATGTCATTCTTATTTATTTTCTTAGAGCTTATCCCATTAATTTTGAAATTAAATTTTCCAAAATTGGAGATTGATGGATTGTAGAGTGCATAATGTTGACTTTCCATATAATTCTTATATCCTCACTCTCATCCAGCTCACATGTCAAATTTTAAGTTACGGTATCAACAGCTACTATACAGTTTGTCTGATAAAGATCTTTGGATTTTCCAGCAGATGAGTCAGGATGTGCAACGGAACCTCTTCTATGGTCCTTCAAGAACTAATACGCCTAGTCTGGCACCGTTGCAATTCTATTCATTGAATTACTGGAAACTGTAACCAATCCTTCTGAAACCAGGCTAGCAATTGTTTTGAACAACTTGCAGCTGATTCTCCCTCTGTTGTCAATTCCAGAGTTGGATTTCGAAACTCTTTTGTTTGGCTCCTTTTACAGATGCGCTAAACATCATCGTGGATGCTCCTGAAATTATGCCTTTCACTCTTGATCGCTCTTTTCTTGCTGGGTCGGAATTGCTTCCTGAGTTCCTCTTTTGATAGTACAATACTACACGTATACTGTCTTGGCTACCAAGCTCACCATTATTAACAGTATTAATTTGAACTCCCCTAAGCGAATTATGGGCCCAAGTCACTGAGGCTTTATCCCTAGAACTGAATCTCTCCAATCTTGAGAACATCCTAGATTGGGACATTGCCACTTATGCTCTTTGCTTTGCTGGCCAAATTCTTTGAAGTTGGTCCACGAAGCTTCCAGCCTCTCTGAGGTTCCATCATTACTTCAGCTTCAGCTTCTTTTATTTAACTGAGGTAAGCTGACCAGGGGACAGACATTACCGAATATATGTGAAACTAAGAGAATAACTAAGAAATATAAAAATTGGGCACCCCAGAGTACTCAAGTTACCCCTGTTGCCAGCGGGACTGCCAGGTATGGGAGGTTGGTGCACTACTCCGAGGGGGTTTCCCCTGCTATGGAGCAGGTGTGAAGGAAAGGGTCTGTGTGGAGGAACCAGAGTGGGAACCATGATTCTATGAGCGCTTTTTGTCTTGGTCTCATATATTCATAGAGCCAGGCTTGAAAGTGCTCTAGTAAGTGGACATGGAATCTGTTAATAATCCCATGAATGGTTGGGACTGTGCCCTTGAACGCATCTAATGCAATTGTGTGTATTGTCCACATTGCAATGGGTATTATTAGGGAGCGGAGGGTAGATGGGATTGGTGACTCGATCTGGAGTGCGAAGATACTATTTTATATCGAGAATTCCTGTTCGTTTTGAATCTTGAGCAGGCGTGCGACTTCCTGCCATATAGCTTTGGTTGGGGGGCATGTTTCTAGGCGGTGATGTAGGGATCCCTCCCCTCCACATACTGCACATGTTTTGTGGAGGGAGTTGGAGCGGTCCGCTGTCCTATAGGTCCTTCTCAAACAGCGCCAGGCGTTTGCTCTTATCCTTGGCTGTAAGAGTGGGTTGTGTGTCATTTTCCACATTGCTTTCTGTGTGGTTAAATCATAGGGAATGTCCAGCGTATCAAGGTATTCTATCCTAGCTATGCTTGGGGTTGTTGCGAGCATATCCCTCTGGGGGCGGTTTTCTGGGTTTCTTAATTTGAATTGGGGGCTGGGTCGTCCCCTTCCCTGTATAGTACCCATGTTCTCTATGGTCCATCCCATACGGCGGATAGTTCAGAGGATATGTTTGAAATGAGGGGAGGTTCCATGCGGACCCGTTGCAGTAGGGTGCTTGGCAAGGTATGAAAGTAGTCTGGGTGGACTATGTGGGTTGGTTAATTTGGGCGCCTGTGCAAAGTTAGTCCTTGCTGCTCTGGACTTATGTTGTTGCGGGAGGTATGGAGCAAGGATTTCCTTTATCCAGGTACCTAGGATGTGATTGGCATGTTTCTCAAAATCTATTAGTCCCATGCCTCCGCTTTTGCGTGGGCCAAATAGTGTTTCCATCCGTATAGGGGTGAGAGCCAGGCCACAGCCAGCCCTGGATAAGCGCGCGAATTGAGGTTATAAAGGTAGGTGAGAAGGCTATCACATGGGCCTGATACCACAGTATTGGGAGGATGAGTGAGTTAGCAACTGTAACTCGTCCTGTTAGTCCTGGGGTTCTTCCCTTGAGGGAGGCGACGCGTTTGGATACCCGTTGTAACAGGTTACTTTTCATTGTCTCATTAGCATATCCCTCTGATTCTAGCCAGATTCCAAGGTGTCAGACAGGAGTGGTGGTGGGAGGTGTTGCAAAGGGTAATATAATTGGGTTTTTTCTTCGAGTGCTGGTGTGAGGTTCTGATTTTGTGGCCCAATTGTTTGTGTATTTGCCTAGGAGAATGATTTCTGTCTTCCTTTTGTTGAGCGATGCATTGCTCACCTTGGAGTATTCCTCTAGAGTGTGTTCCAGCTGTCGGGCATCTTCATTGTTTGCTATACCTGCTACGCAGTCATCTGCAAAGGCCAGTATCTTGACTGTTGGTTGTCCTTGTGCGGTTATCCCCATGAGACGTGATTCAGTTACTCGGAGGAGTGGGTCAAAGCTAAAATTGTATAGCAGTGGGCTGAGGGGATCCCTTGTTTGAGCCCTCTGTGTGGTTTATTCTTGTTTGTTAGGAATCCAGGGCCGCATACAGCCATGGTTGCAGATTCTGTTAGGAGCATCGCCCATTTTATGAATCTTGGTGGGAGTTTGAAGGCATGTAGACATTCTTTTAGTTATGGCCAGCTAACACGGTCATACGCCTTTTACTGATCCAAGAAGACCAGGGCACCAGTTGCTTTGGACTGACATATGTTTGCAATGGGGTGTATATTGTTCCAGATTGAACGCCCTGGTATAAACCCAAACTGGTTGGGTTATAGGGCGTCAGATGCAATTGCGCCTAATCTAGCTGCTAGAATTTTTGTTAGAATTTTTGTGTCAGTGTTGGAGAGTGCAATTGGGCGCCAGTTGGCCAGGTCCAACTTGTCACCCTTTTTATACAAGGTTATAACGTAGGATTCATGGCCTCCTGGTAATAGGCGTGTTTCCAACAAACTCTGGTTCATTGACGCCAATAGGAGGGGGGCGATTTGTTGAAAATATTTTTTGTAAAATTCGTAGGGTATCCCATCAGTCCCTGGGCATTTCCTACGTGGTGCACCGCGAATTGTTTCCCAAAGCTCCTCCCGTGTGATAAGGGATAGTATATTGTAATTTGGTGGTGTACTTTGTATTCTGGCGGTTTGTATAAATTCTTTGATTTTTTTGTGGATCTGTTGTCATATCGCGATATTATTTGGTGTAATAGCAGTGTTCTTCTGCCTTGACCTCCTCAGGGTCAGTTGCCACGGTGCCGTTGGTCTTGTGGACCTGTGTGCACATGGGCTGGTTTCTGTGGGAATGGAATTGGCGGAAAAAGTATGTTGAACAGGTTTCGCCTTCCTTTATGAACTTACCTTTGTTCAATACTTTGATTCTGTGTTGGTGTTCAAAGATGAGATTGTTAAGTCAGGCTGAAATTTCTGCCCATTTGCATCCCCAATTAGGGCTATAGCCAGATCTCGGAGTATTTATTTCCAGGTAATCTAGTTCTGCCAAGGTACGCTTGATTGTGGCTGTGTCCGCGGTGTACTTGCGTGATGCAATATGTTGGGTTTTGTTGATTAATCTTTTTTGAAATTTTCCCATGATATGATGGGATCCGAAGTGAATGGGGCTGTGAATTCTGGGTTTGTAGCCTTGTTTTCAACCCAGTCAGATATCTCAGGCAATCTTATATTTTCTGGGTGAAGCTTTCAACAAGGCGACACCTGTGTGTGGGATTAGGTTGGCGCTAACTGCACTGTAACTAATTGGTGATCAGAAAAATTGATCTTTTTTGTTGTAAATTTGGAGATTCTTGAGTGGTGGGATTGTGGGATGAGGATGTGGTCAATACGATTCATTGATATGAGCAGTCCCTCACATATGTTGGGTCTTGTCATATGGGGAAGGATTGGTGAATTGGGAGGAAGAGCATCCTGTAAGCCAAGAGATGCCTTCATTGTGCGATATTCAATGTGTCCAGGTGGGTATCCCCTGGGATTAGGCCATCGATCTGTATTGGGGTTATCTCAGCAGTTGAAATCGCCTAACATAATGATATCTGGTGGGAGGGCGAGGGTAGAAATTTTTTCAAATTTTTTTCTCTCAGTTGCAGTGCACGGTGCGTAGATACATGCTAATGAAATTATTTCATCTTGGCATGTGATTGTTGCTACCAGGACATGACCGTGCAAGTGTAATGATGAATTTGTAGTTTTATTTTTTTGTTGTTTTGGACTATCACCCCACAGTGAGACGTCCATACTGATTGTGATGGTGCGACCCTGGTTGACCAGGATTCTTCTTCCCCTTGTAGGCAGTGGGTTTCTTGGATGGCCAAGATGTCTACAAGAGGTTTTCGCAGGAATGCCAGCTTTTTGGCTTGGGATGTATGAGCCCTGGCTCCTGCGATGTTTAATGTCCTTATTGACACTGAGGTGCCCGCGGCGCCTCAGGAGCGGTTGGGAGGACCCTCTGGTCCTATCCCATCGTGGCTCATTTTGGCCATGCTCCGCATCTGTACTCCAATTCTTTCACTGCCATTGTTGGTTCCCTTGATCTGACCCAATGATTCAAGGGAATTGCGGTTTTTTACATTTGCATCAACTTTTTCTGCACAGGTCTCATGTTGATTTGATTCAGGTTATTGATTGGATTTTATATTTTTGAGGTTTAACTTTTGTTGCATTGTGCACCGCATTTTTCACCCAAATTGCGGTTGCATTGTTCCTCAGTATGTGCATGACTGATGAAGCTTTGTGGCTCAGTCTAGTTACTTTGAAAATTTTCGACCTGGGCATATTGTTCTGATTGGTTGGTTCGGTGAATATCTGAAATATTCTCTGAATTTGTCCGTGGTTAATGGCGGATTCCGCGTGTGCCGCCGCTATAGCCGCTGCTCTCTTGCGGGCTTTTGTGCTGCTTTACACTGTTTACTTGTAACTGGGTCCACGATGGAGTATAGTCCATCTTCACCCTAGCGGAATGGGTGGTGGCCATCAGTCATTTTGGCGAAGTTTTCATTATCTCTGTCCATAGCTTCTTCACAAAAATCAATTTCCATTTAAGCCCTCTTTTACAGGCATGCATGTTCCTTGTGGCTTAGTGAGCCACAGTGGTTGCAAATGGGTGGTGCGCGTTCTGGTGTAACTCAGAATGCAGCTGACTGGCCCCATCTGCAAAGTGAAATTCTGCTGCACAGGGAATTCTGAATAAATCCTCTTCCACTTCTGGGAAGGGGTTGATTACAGCGATAGCTTTGCCTGTGCACAGGTCAGGCATTAAGCGAATTCGCTGTAATTTGAGTTGTTGGATTTCTCCATAGGCCACAAGGCCTTTGCGGAGCTCCTCCTCGATTACCTTATGAGGAAGGTTGGTGGGGAGCGAGTCAAAGGAGATGAACAAAGTTTTCACTTTGTTCCATCTGGTGCGCGCGGTGCGCACACTTTTTTTGCCCTCAGGGAGGGCAATTTCCACGCAGATTTTTGCTGCGGCATCAGCTTCACTGGCTGTTTTGAAACCAGTATCAATCCAGCTGTGGCCCATGTTGTTGGTTGCTATGTACACCGCGTGAGGGAAAAGTGAGGGCTGTGCCTCACATGTTTTCTCCCACAGGGTCGGTGACTCATCCCCAAGGAAGAGTTTGATCCCATGTTCCACCTTGACAAAGGTTGGTTGAATTGAATGTACATGTATTGCGCGTGCTTTACAGTAAATACCATAAACCCATATGGTGTCTGAGTTTGCAATTTCTTTGCAGATTGAGTTCCTGGTCCCCCTCCAGGGCGTTCCTTGCCCTTAGTTGCACCGTTAAGTGCACCGCTTGCCGCGACGCTTGCCCATGTTGTATTATTTTTGTTATTGAAGTCGCTCATCTTTCCTGTGTGTGATTATCCAAATTTGCTGTTCAAATCGAATCATAGTAACTAAAGTGATTGTTACGAGAAAGAAAAAGCTTCAGCTTCAGCTTCTAAGAAGCCCATAGGTGTCACTTACAGGATGCCATTTTCTCCCTTCTTGACTATCTCGTCTCTGGCACTTCCCATCATTATCTTCCACTGATGGCTTTAGTAGGGAGCATGATTTGGCAACCCCTGTCCAGTATCCCTTGTTTGTTGCCACCCATATGTCCAGTGTTCTTGATGAAGCCCATCATCAAGCGCTCAAGACTAATCTTCCAGCTCTGGTACTATATCAGGAGATTACTTGTGGTTATTTTCCAACTGCCTCATTCTATACTGTTGCTTTCCTCCCTGCTCCTGGGTTTCATGATTGGCTTCTTCCAACATTCCAATTTCCCTTCCCTAGTTGCTTTCTTGCAGGATCTGCATCCGCTCAAAGAACTTGGTTTTGTGTAGGTCTAGCCCTTGCTAGCATCCAGCTCACATCATTTTGATGGGCTATTCATTCCTACTGCAATCCATCCTCCCTCACCCATGAGGCAACCTCAGGCGGGATCATCCCTGTATCAAGAATAATCAATAAAAAATTATTGGTTTTTTTCTATGCAGTTTATAACTTTTTTTCCAATATCTTTTATCAATCTTTCATTTATTTTCTTTTTTCATGGGACTTGACCTTGTTTTGGTTAAGCGGTCTATCTTTCTTTATTTTTCCACCAAACTGGGTCTAGGTACTTAAACCTACCAGTTTTCTATGGTTTAGAGGTCCTTTTTTGGACTTAGCCATCTAGATTGGTTCAGAGGTCCTTTTTTGGACTTGACCTAATCATCAGTACACGACCAACTAAATGGTTCATTGGTCCTTTGGGAACTCTTTTGCTTTACTCAATAATCCATCACTTCAAATACTTAGCATGGACTTGATTTACAACTCTTCCATCCAAGAGATTCTTGATGGAGTAGGAATTAGTCACCGTCTTGGTGATAATTTCAAATGTATATGACCACAATGAATCCAGTTTGTTTCTTCTTCCAAAACCATGTGTATCACAATAGGCCACTCTTTCGCCTATTTAATATTCTGTTAAGGCTGGTTAGTTCTTATCATCCATTAATTTTTTGCTTGTATCCTTTTCTTCAGCGTAGTATCAAATGCTTGCAATTGCATCTCGATTAGGGTATTTTTCAGTCTGTTCAAGTACTGTTCAGCACTCATCCTCGATGTTGGTTCCACCACCAAATATAAGGTCAGCAGCAACGCGGCCATCCTCCCATATAACAACTGAAACGGCGTTTTTACCATTGCCATATAATGACTGATATTGTAGGCAAATGTCACCAAACTCAGGTACATTCCCCACGTGGTAGTTCTTCCTGTGACCAGCTTCCTCAGCGTCATGGCCAGCGCTCCATTCACTCAACCAGTCTGTTCATCTCCAGCTGTTAGGGTACAGACATGACTCCTCTGATCCCCATTATCTCATTCAGTCGCAGGCTCACATGAGATGTGAAGTTTGTCCATTTGTGTGTGTTGTGGTGTGTGTGTGTTATCGCTAAGCAGGACCTGCGGGCATCCATGTTGATATACACTTGATCCAGGATGAACTTCGCGGTGCTGGTAGCATCTACTTTTTCAGGGCCTTCATCTTAACCCATCTCATCAGATTATCGATGGAAACTATTCTATACTTGACTCCCCCTGTGCTCATCATCAGCGGTCCCATCACATCAATGGACACCATATGCCAGGAAAATCCAGGGCAGACCAGTCAGTAACCAGTTGGTTTCTTATGTGGCTTGTTCAGCTGGCACTCCATGCAAAAATCTAGATAGTCGGTGACATCATAGTTGATTGGCTCCCAGTAGTAGTACTGGCAAATATGATCAGTTGTTTTTCTCAGGCATCTATGCCCAACAACCTTATGGGAAGTTTGAATGATAGTTGCTATTTCCGACAGCTTTGAATATAATAACTGCTTCCCATTGATCATCTTAAACACTTGTCCATCTATGATCTCAGTGTTTTTCATCGCTTTCTGAAGTGCACCATGGATTTCTCAGGGCTCGTTCCTGATTTCTCCATCAACCATTCTCTGGAATAACTCATCCGCCTGTGGGTATACCATATAACCATTGGTAACTGAGATAAGCCATCCGCATTTTGGTGAGAAGCCCCCACTAGGTGGACAATCTCATAATCATAAGCCTGTAGTTTAAGTGCCTATTGGGCTATTTGTCCTTCTGGTTCTCTTAATTTATGGAGACAACGCAATGAGGAGTGGTCCGTCACCACTTTAAAGTGTGTTCCATGGATGTACACCCAAAACTGCTTACAGGCATAAATGACCACAAGGCATTCCCACTCAGTTATGGTGTAGTTCCTCTCAGCGGCTGAGAGTGTGTCTGGCTCACATATGCCACCTGATGTTCATCCCCAAGTTCATCTACTTGGCTTAGTATGGCACTGATCGCCATCAATGAAGCATCAGCTTGTATAATCAAACTCTCAATTGAAATTTGGGTATTTCAAAATTGGAGAATCTATAAGGTACTGGCGTAGCTCATTGAAGGATTCCTGTACTTCTTCATTCCATATAATCCTTTTTTGGATCCTTTAACAGATGGAATAAGGGCTCAGCTATTCGGGCAAAGTCTCAAATAAATCTTCTGTAGTATCTGACCATCCCAAGGAACACTTGGATGTCTCAGACACTCTTTGTCACAGCCATCCGTTCTATGACTTCTATCTTCTGGGCCTGCCGGCTGCAATCCATGAGAGTTGATCACAAATCCCAGATATTACAACTCTTTTTTGAAGAAGTGACACTTCCTCAGCTTAATCTTCAGTTTAGCCACAGACAGTCTCTTGAATACTTCTTCCAAGTGGTGTAGATAATCAGTAAACGTCCTACTGAACACATTGATATCATACAAGTATACCAGGATGAATGACAACTTCAAGTCACTCAGTATAGCGTCCATGGCCCTCTGGAACGTTGCAGGCGCATTGCATAACCCTGTGGCATCCTCGTCAGTTGGTATAGCCCCTGCACGGTAATAATTATATATTTTTCTTGGTCTTCTTTTTGGAAAATTGATTTGCCAATATCCTGAGATCAGATCCATCACAGAGAAATACTTTGCTTTTCCTGATTGATCTAGTGTATTGTCAATTCTTGGTAGGGGATACAATTATTTTTCATAATCTTATTCAACTTTTGGTAGTCAATCACCACCCAATTGGAGCCATCCTTTTTCTTCACAATTAGAATTGGACTCGCCTAGGGACTTAATGATGGAACTAGAAACCCATGCTTCACTAGTTTGCTGATTTCATCTTCAACTACCGCTTCAGCCACTTTTTACCATCAAATCAGTTACATCCTGATTGGAAAATTTTCCCAGTGTCAACCTTGTGGATCACATCTCTCACGCATCCTAAATTGTGGTCATCCTGAGTGAATACTTCCCAATACTTTTTGAACAATTCAAGCACATCCTCTTGCTGGCCTTATTTCAAATCATCAAGTTGCTCTCGATAAACCAATAAGTTGATACTCTCAGTTACCCCAGCCAGTAATCCCATCTCCTCGAGGGTGAAACTTCCTCAGTTCAGCCATTTAGATTTCATGTTGCATTTTAGGTTTGAAACTCAAAGACCATAAAATTGAAATTTTTATATTTTATATGTTTTATATACTTATTTATATTTTCTTTTGCAATGGGAATTGCAACCTACAAAAAGGTATAGAGGTTCTTCTTTTCCCCTTCATCCAAAATGGGTCCTAGGTAACTCTGACCTACCAGTTATCATGGTTCACAATCTTATCATATTATGATTTAACCAACCGTTTGTTTCGTGGTCCTCTTCTAGGACCTGACCAAAATCTCAGTACATAACCATTTAATGGTTCAGAGGTCCGCTGGGAACATTGCAAATATTTTCTCTTAGGCTCAATACTTCCAATTAGTATTGACCTTCCTAACTATATGACCAGCAGCGCTGTTTCTTAACGTATAGGCTACACTTGCTGACTCAGGCAGTACTCTTGAATATATTAGGCCTTTGATCCCGACTGGTTATTCTTCCAACAGGTCCTAATTTCATCTCATAATTTGGCAACTGAAGCTTGGATCCACATATCTCATTAGCTAATAGTTCCATCTGATTGTTCAAATCGTTTTTCTCTTGAAAAAGATTTTTGGCATTTCTCTCCATCTTTAATTACACAGGTCGTTCTGGCCTCGTTAGCTTCATCCAATTTCTCCTGAATTGATGGACTTGTCGTCAGCAACTTCTGATCATTGGTTGAGTGTTATTGAGCAAATGATTTTCTCCACTATATTGGATCAACCGTTTCCTGTTTTGCCTTCATATCTTCATTGGTATAGCAATCAAATTCTTTTGATTGACTGCTTCCTAACTCGTCCAATGCCTCAACTAACACTCACTCCTCAGGACTATTTAAAGCGGACCCAATTTCAACCTTAGTTGATCCTGCTGTTCCTCAGGACTAATTCCAGTGTACCCAGTTTTAACCCAAGTTGGCCCTGCTGATCCTCTTCATCTCAGGTAGATGTTAGGTGGAACAGGTTTTTTGCAGCACTAGATAGTTCCATATCCAGGCTACAAGTCCTTTTCCCCGGTATTGAGTATCTTCGATTTGCTTCACTATGAGCTCCACTTCTGAGATGGGTGAACACCACTGAATGTGATCCACTTCATGTTCTATTTTCATAAATATTACTTTCCTTAGTAACATATTGCCAGAATTATAAACATCTGCATAGGACATCATGTTCTAAGTTTTTCTACTCAACTACACCCCTGTAGTGAGCGCCAAATTATAAAAATTTATTGTTTTTGGTTATTTATCAGTCAATAACCCCAATAAACCTATTACTGCACAGGTTTGGTTCATGTGCAATCCATCTGTGTTGTAAAGTATTTTATATTAGTGATTTGATAATAGTATGATGACTATTATCTGTAGATGAATGGAATTCTTAGATCTCTGCCCAACGCTTGGCCTGTATTCCCACTCGAAATACTTGAGATGTCTTGATATAGGGATTCGTTCCCTTGTACAGTCTGACTCGATTTTCTCTGAGATCCCCTGGTGACAGTCTTTCCAGATTGACACACAGTTGGTAGTTTCCCCTATTGTTTCTCCTTCTTCTCTAGAACCCCTCTCAGATCTTTGCTCTTTTCCTTAAAGAGTCTCCCAATTATCACACACAGCAATAATATCCTTGAAAAGAATAGAACAATTGATTGCTGTTAAAGTTTACTTCTTAAACTATAGCCCAGATAAAAACTATAAAACTGTATCACTCTGTTCTAAAATTCGGTTTAAATGTGTTTTTTAATATAAGTGAATATTAGGGAATTTATAGTGGGGATTCAGTCATCTAACCCTCAGTTGAAACCTCTTTGATGAATGGCAGCCATTGCCATTGAATCACCCATCCTCATCTCAGTAGTAATGGTCTTCCCCACCCTGGCTAGGATTGTGTCATTGGAAATCCTCGAGACCTAAATGGAAAGAGTCAGAAAATGTGTCCCTAACGTTTTCTACTTGATCCCAGCAAACCAACCATATTTGGCAAGCGACCTGCTTAGCTAATGGGACTTGTTACCACTAAGGCAGGTCACAAACCAACTGTTTGATTTACTAGTTGCAGGTGGCATCACTCACCTCACAATTTACTACTTACATTCCCAATCAATCAGTGATGAAACCTGACTGATCCCAATTGGTACACTTGATAGTTAAGCACTATCAGTGCCCCTACTTCATCAGCAACTCCGCCAGATGAGATCCTAATCATCTGTCTAGATTGATCCTCAACGGATACAACCAGGCAAATATTATAATATCCCCCAAACATAGTTACTCTGAAATTAGGGTCCACTGATTTCCATTTCACCTCGCATTAGGAAATTATCCCCTAGCGATTCCTGGTAATCTAGCAGGCTGGTAATATGGACAAAAATCCAAACGCATGGTCCAGGAGAAAAGGAAAGGCTGTACCCTAACGTCACTTCATATAATGATAACCCTGTGGAGGCATGTGAGGCATTGTTGTAAGCAAATTGAGCCTCTGGAAGGTTATCCGCCCATGTATGCTTCAAAGTGGTGGCGTAACACTAGAGATACTGCTCCAGGATTTAATTTTTTTGCTCATTTTGGCCATATGATTGAGGGTGGTACACTGTACACAGGCATGAAAAATTTTCAGATGGCTAGAAGGGATGTCTAAAAGCGTGCTATGAACTGTAGACCCCTATTTCTTATTATCTCCTGGGGTAAGTCAAACATAAAGAAAACGTGGCAGACAAAAAGATGAGCAAACTCTATGGGGTGCTGGAATTTGAGAAGGAGATATACAGAGCAAACTTGGTGAACTGGTAAACAACAATCATTATTTCATTGTGGCCATTTGAGGTAAGTAGCTCAACTATGAAGTTAACAGACACTTATGTCCATTGATCCTTGGCCTGTTGCAGCGGGGGAAGAAGGCCGTTCTACCCATAAAGATCTGATTTTGAGCGTGCACAGATAACACAACTTGCTATCCAGGCAGGGATGTTTTTTGATATTTCAGGTCAATTGTATGTATGCTTAACAAAGTTAAGGCAATTTCCCCAGGGTTTAAATGCTGGGGGATCGTGGTGGGCTTAGATTTATAGCGGAGCTGAGGGGGCACTCACAATTGATACTGAAACAGAATCTCTTCCCCATCTAATAAATAATGACAATGCTTGTGTTCTGGGTCTGCGAGATACACCAACAACTAAAAGTCTTCAGGGAAAGTTCTCTAAGTGGCTAAAACTCAAGTGGACAAGGGAGTTGTCTGGTCTGAATCTGCTGAAAAAATTTTGGGTGAGGCTAAGGATAAAATTTGGGTCATAAAATCACTGCAATGAGCTTTTACTCCTCCACCTCTGTTGGACATAAGGCGGGGTTAACACTTAGGATATTAAAGAGAGTGTTTAACAACCCCTTCACAAATTCGTACTTAAAGTTAAAACTACATAGGTATTGGTACATCTGGGCTTGGTTGTGCACCAACTTCTGAAGTTTACAAAGGTACATGGGGCTTGATGGTCCATCTGTACTGTCACCTCATGCATGGCGCTCTGCAGGAGGTACCACTAATGGGTTAGCACCTACAATACTGCCATTAACTCCTCTCCATAAATGGCCCAGTTCAGCTCCATTGACGTGAGTTTGTAGGAAAAACGCTACTAAGTGCTCAACTCTTTCATGTTCCTGAAATAAGACTGCCTATCACCACAGAGGAAGAGGCGTCTCATGCAACAATGAAGGGTTTGGTTGCATCAGCAATCTTGAGCACAGGCGGTTACATGACACCCATTTAATAGCATAAAATGACTGTTGGCATTCTGGGGTCCAACTAAATGGGACATTCTTGCCAGTGAAGGGCTGCAGCGGTGCAGACATCTGAAAGAGTGCAGGAGAGAATTTTTTAAAAAATATTTAATTTATTGTGAGGAAGGCCTACCATGGGACTAACACTTCCGAATTTGAACCAAAAGAAACAAAACTTAGAACAGGGAAGGCACCCCAGAGAAGCGATGCTATCTCTTGTTGCCAGCGGGAACGCCACTTATAGGGAAGGGGAGGTAACGCGTGAAGGGGCCTTAGCCACAATTGAAAATGTGTGGAGGAAGGGGTCTGATTTGATGAACCAAACTGGGAACCAGGAGGATACCAGCTGTTGGCGGCGCAGTGGGAGGTATCCAAACATCCACGCTTGAAAGTGGTCCACCAAATGAGACCGGAATCTGTGGACAGCTTCTGGGAGGGTGAGGGTGGAGCCTGCGATGGCATCCAAAACAATCGTGTGGATAGCCCACATGGCGATTGCAACCACCAGAGCACAGAGGAAGGGTGGAAGGGGGAAGCCATTAATAGAGCAAACATATCTCTTGACAGACTGAAGGGATGTGTTTGATCCTGGCCCAGTAAACGTTGAACTTCGCGCCATATCACTTTAGAGGTAGGACACTTCTCCAGGCGGCGGAACAGCGTTCCATACTGGCCACACACGAGGCAGGATGAGTGTAAAGCGTTAGAGCGCTCAGCCATACGGTACACCCGCCTCAGGCAGCGCCACACATGGGAACAAATTTGAGGCTGCAACAGAGGATGGTGAGCGTATTTCCAGATGGTTTTTTGGGTCTCAATGGAGTAAGGGATGTCCATCATGTCCAGGTAGTCCACCCTGGATAGGACTTGGGGCAATATGGGGATCACGCCATCATGAATGGATAACCCCTGTACCTCTTGTGTGAACTGAGGAGAGGGGCGACCTCTCTCCTCTTTGGGTTGTATGTCCACTAATACGAATCCTCCACTCTGTGCTCTGCATGGAGAGTAGGATTCGTTTGTAGTGGGTTTTAGTACCTTGAGGACCTGTGGCCGATGGGTGTGAAGCCAGGTATTTCATCAAGGAGTGAGGGTTCGATGGATTGTTAAGGCCCAAGGCGCGGGAGAAGTTGGAGTGGGCCGCGCAGGACCAGTGTTGGGAGGGGAGCGTAGGGGCGGTGACGGCTGCAATCCAGGTGCCCAGGATCTTGGCAGCTTGGGCTTTGAAGTCAAGCAGGCCCATGCCACCATGATGATGAGGGCCAAAAATGACCTCTAGCAATACTGGTGGTAGGTGGCCTGACCAGAGCCATCCTTGCAGAAGGGCATACAAGGATTTGAAAAAGCTTGGGGGAGAGAGGGGATGGCGTGGGCTCCAAACCAGACTTTGGAGAGGAGCATAGAGTTGGCTAAAATAACCCTGCCAGTAAGGGAAGTAGGGTGGGCTCTGAGGGAGGCGGTGCGCTTTGTCACATTGTCTAGAATACGACTTTCCATTACTGCTGATGCGTACCCTCCTGCCTCCACCCACATGCCCAGATGGCGGACTGGCCCTATGGTAGGGCGTGGCACAAAGGGGAGCACCATTGGGGCGGTGTGGGGTGAGCTGGGAGTGCGAGCACATGTGCGAGAAGATGGGCCGGGGCTGGGCCCGGTTGCTGGGGCCCAACAGGTTTGATACTGACCAAGGAGGATGATTTCAGTTTTGGAAGCGTTCAGTGCAGCATTACTTACCCGGGAATACTCCTGAATGTGAGCTTTAAGTGCATGTGCGTCTTTATTATTAGACACCCCAACCACACAGTCATCTGCAAACGCCATCATCTTGACTAGGGCTTGGCCTGGTACATGGACCCCAGTGAGTTGGGCATTCACATTTCGAAGTAGTGGGTCAAGGCTGAAGTTGTATAAGAGTGGGATAAGGGGGTCCCCTTGTCGCAAGCCCCTTTGAGGGCGGACTACTTCCGTTAGGAAGCCAGGGCCATGCACTTTCATTGTTGCAGATTCTGTGAGCAGCATTACCCAGTTGATGAAGCGAGGGGTAAGCGGAATTGGTGGAGGCAGGCCCTGAGGTATTCCCAGTTTACTCTATCATAGGCCTTCTGTTGGTCCAAGAATACAGGTGCCCCAGAGGCTGTGGACTGGCATGCATTTGCCACAGAGTGCACGTTGTCCCAAATTGACCTTCTGGGTATAAAACTGAATTGTTCTGGGGAGATGGTGGCAGATGCTACAATCCCTAAACGGTTAGCCATGATTTTAGTTAAAATTTTTGTATCCGTGTTAGTTAAAGAAATGGGGCTCCAGTTGGCTAAGTCTAGCTTGTCCCATTTCTTGAAGAGTGTGATGGTGAAGGCCTCTTGTCCTCCTGGTAGGAGGCACATTTCCTGAAGGCTCTGGTTGAGTGAGGCAAGCAGCAGTGGGGATATATATTTGAAGTACTTTTTATAGAATTCATATGGAATGCCATCTGGACCTGGGCATTTCTGATTTGGTGCACCGCGGATGGCTGTCCATAGTTCATTCAGAGTAATCAAATTCATTATTTCTGGGTATCAGGAAATTGTGCAGATGTGGGTTTAATCATAAAATTCTGCCACTTCGGCTGGCTGAATTGGATTGGATCAGTATAACTCAGAGTAATACCTTTTATTTCGATTGCCACTTCAGCTGGCATATCCATGACAGAATCATCCGATCTTTGCACCTGTGTGCAGGCCACGTTCTGGTGTGGTGCAAATATTTTTTTAAAAAAATATGCGGTGCATTTGTTGCCCTCTGTAATTCATTTGGCCCTGTATTGAACACAAACCTGATGTTTGTGTTGTCTTTTGAGTGCGTTGAGTAGGGCGGCAGCTTCCGCCCACTTCCAGCCCCATGCAGGGCTGTAGCCTGTTGCTGGGATATTGGACTCCAGGTGTGCCAACTCTGCTAGAGCGTGCGAAATGATGGCCAATGTGGCTTGTGAGCGCTGGGAGGAGAGGTGGTGAGAGTGGTGGATGGTATCCTCTTTGAAGGCTGACCATGTAGATATGGGGTCCACGCAAAACAGTGTAACAAACTCTTTTGCCAAAGTTGTTGATTCAACCCAAGTGGAAAATTATAACGACGCAAGTTTGGGGGGGCAGAGTTTGCACCAATGTGGGGCCTTAGCCACTGTGACAGGTAGGCAGTAGGCTATCAAGACCAGTCAGTGGTCAGAGAACTCAATTCTTTTGTTTTAAAGTGGGAAATGTGGGGTTGAGATTTGCTGGTGTAAGGATAAGGTCAATGTGGGTCATGGACCTTAATTGGCTGTTGTGGACGTGGGGGCGCATCATGTTTTTTAGCAGCGGGGCTTGCTGTGGCAGCGCATCCATTTACCCAAGAGTGGCCTTTAGAACGCGAATTTCTACGTGACCCTGGGGGGCGTGGGGTGAGGAAGGCCACCAGTCCGTTGGAGTGTTTAGCCAACAATTCATGTCGCCAACTAGGAAAGAGTCTGGGGTAGCGGGAGGGATTTGACCAATGAGAAAAATTCCCGACGCTTGCATGCACTGTTTGGGGCATAGATGTTGACAATTGTGTGCACTACGTTGGCCCATGAGAAAGTGACAACAAGCACTCAGCCATTGAGGAAGGATTCTGACAATAAAATTTGAAAAAATTGTTTTTAAACTAGCACCCCACAGTGCTCTGACCAAAAGGATAGGGATGGGCGGAGCATGTTTTTTAAGCATCCTTGGAACCTCGTGGACAGTGGGACTCCTGAATGGCTAGGACATCCACGGGTAAATTTTTTTGTAAAAAACTCAGTTTCCTAGCCCGGGATGGCAAGGCCTTGAGTCTGGCGATATTCAACGTCCCTAAAGTGAGGGCTTCCCCCATTGCACCTTAGGTGTGAGGGGGTGGACACCTGGGCCCACTAGCCTCCTCTAGATCCCCATGGGCCTTCACGGCAGCATGGGTGTTTGCAGCATCGCTATAAGTAGTTTTGTTAATTTTAGCAGAAAGGTTCGCGTTGGCTTTTACCTTCACTTTTTGTTTCCCCAACGTCAGGCGAATTTTTTGTGGTGCAGATGAGTTTGGTGCACCAACAATTGGGTTGAAATTTTTTTTCAGGTAGGTTGAACCCCAAGTAGGTTTCAACCAGAGCTTGGTTGCAAAGATTGGTGAGATTGAGTCACCCATCAGATCCTCAGATTGGGTGGCCCAATCGGCATGGGCTTCCCAATCTGATTGGTTGATGGATTCCCAAGTTGCTTCCACCGCGAAGGTTTTGATGTACTCCTGGTGTTGGGAGTGTGGGATAGTGGTGGTGACTTTGGCCACTTCCTTGGCCGCAGCCCTGCGGGCCTGCTTGGCCTTCTTCCACTCTTGCGGGGAAATAGGTTTTACCAGTAGGTAGCAGCCTATTGCTCCTCACGGGAAAGCCTCTTTGGTGCTTGCGGTTGGTTTATAGTGCTCCTCTCCGCTGGCCATGGCTGCTGAGGGGTGCTCTTGGAATGTGATGCCCTCCTTGGTGGGTCATGCATGTGCCTTATGGCCAAATGCATCACAGTGGATGCAGATGGGGGGCGCTGTCCATGGTTACCCAGAAAGGGTGGGTGGTATGCCCTTCAATATCAATATATGTGGAGTGTGGGATCTGGGTTAGGTCCTTTGCAATCTCATCAGTTGGGGTCAGAACTTCTATGGCTTTGTCAGTGCACAGGTGTGGCATCACCGTAAAGCGTTGCATCTTAAAAGATTGTATTTCGCCGTAAATGGTGAGACCATCTTTCAGGTGCTGCTCCAAAATGGCACGTTTTACCGTAGTAGGCAAAAAGTCAAATGTGAGGAAAATTTGGTGGATTTTGCCCATCTGGTGTGTTTGGTTTTGATGACTTATTGCCCTTTGAAGAGGTCAATCACTACGCGCACCACAGCAGCTTTGTCTGCTGGCTCCTTGTTTTTGAAACTGAGCTCCAGTTGATCACATGACATGGAGTGAGGTGCAATGTACACCGCGGTCAGGAAAAAAATGTGCATATCCCCACAAAATTTTTCCCATAGAGCTGTTTGTTGGATGTCCAGAAACACACAGACTCCATATTTTACCGATGAGAGTGGTTGGGAGTATGGCGTGTTGATGTACTGGTTGCATCGTGCTTGCCAAGCGAGGATGTCTGGGGAAATAGTGACCGCCAGTTTTTTATTTTTTTCTATTCTGCCAGTTTCTCTGGAGCGTTTTTCGAACACTTGAGGCCACGGGCCTACCACCTGCTCCTCTTACCTTACTTGCCCAACTGCTCCCTGACATGGGCACAGACTAATCTCCTCTGTGAGATTATCAAACTAGAATCAGACTTGAATTAAATAAGTTGCAAAAGTGATTGCAACAAGAGAGAAAAGTTCTTTTTAAGAGAATAATGATGCCCAAAAAGCTCTGCAATTGCTTCTGGGTCATTATGGTAGGCCACTCAATAATGGCCTCGAGTTTACAGGGTGGTTTAGTATAAACATTCTTTTAATAACAGTTTACTCATATAGTAACTTCGCCATGTAAGAACTCACACTTTGATAGCTACATAAATAGTCCTGCCCTGTTTATAGTGGCAAGCACAGTCTCCAGATCTATGGCGTGCTCTTTGGGGGTGGAGGAGTGGAAAAGGATGTCATCAATGTAAGCAACCGCAAACATGCTGCGCAGATTTCCCAAAACATCATCAGTCATCTACTGGAATGTGGTGGGCGCGTTCTTTAACCTGTAAGGCATTATGCGTAATTATTTTAACTTTGTTTTGTCCAAATATCAGTAAGCCATTACTAATCATTAGCTACCCAAATTTGGTTAAAGGCGTTTACCAGATCAAGTTTTAAAAGTACTTTCAACTTTGTAAATTGTTTGCAAAAGTTTGTTCCAGAAGAATTGGATAGGGCCATGAACTGTAATGTTGAGATGACCATAATACATGCAAGGATGCAGTGTGTCATTGTCTTTTTTTGTGAACACAATGAGGAAGCCAACTGGGGAGGTCTCTCTAAAAAGACACCCTTCTCATAAGCATGCCGTAAATCCACATTTCCAAGGCTGCATTTTCTTCTGCCATATGGGGGTATATTATAAAATGATTTTGACCACCTATAGGATCATGTAGAACTTGGTATTGTACTTCAAGTGTGTCTGGAGTTGAATAGCTTTCTCCATATCAAAAATATCCCTATACACTATCAGGGATGGGGAGAAATCATTAGGCAAGCCTGTGGGTGTAGCGAGTGTGGAAATGGCACCTCTAAACTGCAGTTTAACCAAGGTGTTGAGGAGTGGGAGCTCACCACCACCATGAGATTTTTAATTGAGTAACATGATTGAAGCCAGGTCGACATTCACTTGTTGGAATTTCCACCAACACACATTAATAATAACTGGGAATACCAGTTCATACATGGCTGAGAAATAATCACATAATTTAAAGTTGCACACTAATAATGGAACCAGGCGACGCAATTTGTAGTTTGACTGCGCAGCTGAAGATGCAACTACCGCCTCTGGGCCTACATCCAAGTAAACTCAACTGGAGCGCCAACTTAAACTCATGAAATTTCATGCCAACCCATGTCTACCAGAGCCTCAAATGATACACAGTGTGCACCTAGATGGATTTCCACTGGTAGAAAATAATAGGCGTGATCCTACTTGTAAGTGAGCGTTTTTGGTATTGCTGAGCTAAAGGAAGTAACCAATGGAAGAAGGGGAAAGTCAGAAATTTAACCAGATGGAATCCTCCAATGATTATTTGTTATTTGAGAAGATATGGCCAATCCTAACGGAATTTCTTATCAATAAAATTTTATGTGTGGTTTGATGTAATTTCTAAGATCTTTTCCCCAAATTGGGTTGAGCCAAATCCAAGTATTCCACCAAGTTTGGAAGATAGTATCGAGCGGACAACATTGCTGGCCTGCATTATTCTAAGTATCACCAGCAACTAAAAGCTGAGGATAATCCACTTGAATTAACTAACCAATGTCAGCAGATCTGACAATTATGAGTTTGAGGCAGCAGAGGTTGTTTCTGGCAACTCATTTATTATAATCAATTATCATCTGAATAAGGCAATTCTCAATCAATCAGCTGAGACAAGTTGAGATATGATGCCAGTGAGATGCCAAGATATTCTGAGTCAAACACAAGCAACTGAAGCTGTTTCCAGCACATTATTATCAACTTAAAAATCAAATCCAAATTTAACTCTTATATATATTAATCAATTATATGGCTCACCAGCAACTTAAGGATGAGGATGATTCAAAACTAATAATTCAGACATCAGGAAGGATGGGTCTGGAAGTTTTGAATTACGCTTCCAATGAGGCAGGTTGTATCTCAAAGTTACACTGGGCGGATTCTCCAAAAATGCAATGAAGTAAATAAGTAAATGCAGGTTAAACTCGAGCTAATTTTTATTTTTGAATAGAGGAAATATTTATAGGCTTTTTTACAGTTTGTAATCTATCAGAGTGAATTAATCTCTGCGCGATCAAATCTTCAATAGGTTGATCAGGATCTGATTGGTCATCAACTTTGATAGATTGTGATAGATTGCTCACTCCTTCTGATGATGTCAGGGGAATTGAGGAAGGGGATTTTTTGGAGATATGAAAATTTGGGGAACCCTGACAATGGGGCTAGAGGGTTGTCACAAGAAAAGAGAATAGCACAGTGGAAGGGTGAGATGAGTGGTTGGCAGGAAGACATATTTGAAGAGCTGATAGAGGGCATTGGGCTCAGTTGCCCTTTTGTAAATAGTATAAATACCTGTCACTTCCCTTTGCCCAATCTACATTTGTTTTAAAGTTTATATTTATTTTGTTGGTTAGGGATTAGGCTGGGGGTTCAAATGGCGCGGTGACATGCCAAGCGGTCATCCAGCACTGCTGGCCCCATGCCTAAGGTAAAATGGCAAGGGCCAATCAGTTTTCATACTGGTTGCCCTGCCAACTAGCAGAGCCTATAGTCGATTTTCTGAAAGTGGTGCTCACTACAGGGGACTCTTATGATTGGTGACAGAGTAGCTGATGGGTTAGTGAGGAGGCGGCGGGGATGTGCCAATGTGGTTTGGTTCCAGTGAATGTTGGTGGCGGGGAGGGGCAAGCCCTGAGCACCCACTCCACATGCTTAGACAGGATTTCAGGAGGATCAGCATCTGGTTAAATGGGGGGAATGTTAGGTTTTGATAGTTGACTCAAAAATAATCTCTTTGAGAAAACCATCAATGCTTATAGATTACTCCCATTGATGGATCCTTTGATCCTTCCCAATTCATCTGCATAATATGATAAATCAGATTTACCTCATAACTGCTCTGATTGTGTCTGAGATACCCAATTATCGTAGCTAATAATAGCTATGAGATAATCATATTATGGCCAATTATGGGTCCACTTGGGTGCAAGGTGGTCCCACTGCATTAACTAAATTGCACCTCCTAAATTAGTTCACTAATCCTAATTCACTAAGGCGGAAGTTGGGTTTGATTAATGAAATCGAGCTATTAAGCACTTAAACATAGACATCCCAAATAAGGGCGTACTTAGTGCTATTAAGAGGCCTATTGACGTCCTGATTAGGGGTGCATCATCTTATATGTTCATATAAATTTTATTCCCCACTTATTGTAGTTCGTCAAGTTATGATGTAGCTCTAATCAGGAAGATTTTGTTGTTATGTTTGCAACCCAAAATCGTCCTGATTATGAGAGTAAAATTGCCTTCAATTGGGCTGAAATGATTGTTATTTTTAGTCAATTCCTGGGCTGAATTGACTTGGGGATTTTTCATAATTATTGCCATGACAGCAGAGGATTAGCATAATATGAATGAACTCATCAAATAGATGAGTTTGACCAGGAAATGCCCTAGAGGTATATAATACTGGCGCCTGGACAATAAATAAATCATCATTATTTACCATTTAAATATTGATCATTAATAAGTACTGTCACTTAGTTTATTAATTATTGTTGTCCAACTGTCATCTATCTGATATTCATATCTGTTGCCATTATGTCTATATTAGATAGTTGTGTGTGTTTAAATTTCCTAAAGAGAAGTACTCAGTTGCCTGCTGGAGAAGTAGTCCCAATTATAGAGGAATGTTTTTCTAATTTTGTATGAAGACAGAAGGTCTTGTAATTGTTTAAATTTAAATTTATTGTGGGGAAGGCCAACCATGGGACGGACACTTCCAAAATTGACTTGACCAAGACAACACTTAAAACAGGAAAGGCACCCCAGAGAAGCGATGCTATCTCTTGTTGCCAGCGGGAACGCCACTTATAGGGAAGGGGAGGGAACGCGTGAAGGGGCCGTAGCCACAATTGAAAATGTGTGGAGGAAGGGGTCTGATTTGATGAACCAAACTGGGAACCAGGAGGATACCAGCTGTTGGCGGCGCAGTGGGAGGTATCCAAACATCCACGCTTGAAAGTGGTCCACCAAATGAGACTGGAATCTGTGGACAGCTTCTGGGAGGGTGGGGATGGAGCCTGCGATGGCATCCAAGACAATCGTGTGGATGGTCCACATGGAGATTGCAACCACCAGAGCATGGAGGGAGGGTGGAAGGGGGAGGCCATTGATAGAGCAAACATATCTCTTGACAGACTGAAGGGATGTGTTTGATCCTGGCCCAGTAAACGTTGAACTTCGCGCCATATCACTTTAGAGGTAGGACACTTCTCCAGGCGGTGGAACAGCGTTCCATACTGGCCACACACGACGCAGGATGAGTGTAAAGCGTTAGAGCGCTCAGCTGTATGGTACACACGCCTCAGGCAGCGCCACACCTGGGAACAAATTTGAGGCTGCAACAGAGGATGGTGAGCGTATTTCCAGATGGTTTTTGGGTCTCAATGGAGTAAGGGATGTCCATCATGTCCAGGTAGTCCACCCTGAATAGGACATGGGGCCGAATGGGGATCACGCCATCATGGATGGGTAGCCCCTGTACCTCTTGTGTGAACTGAGGAGAGGGGCGACCTCTTTGGGTTGGATGTACACTAATACGAATCCTCCACTCAGTGCTCTGCATGGAGAGTAGGATTAGTTTGTAGTGGGTTTTTGTCCTGTAAGGACCTGTGGCCAATGTGTGTGATGCGAGGTATTTTATCAGGGAGTGGGGGTTCGATGGATTGTTGAGGCCCAAGGCGGGAAAGAAGTTGGAGCGGGCTGCGCGAGACCAGTGTTGGGAGGGGAGTGTAGGGGCGGTGACAGTCGCAATCCAGGTACCCAAGATCTTGGCCGCATGAGCTCTGAAGTCAAGCAGGCCCATGCCACCATGCTGATGAGGACTAAACATGACTTCTAACCGAACTGGTGGAGGGCGGCCTGACCATAGCCATCCTTGCAGCAGGGCATGCAAGGATTTGAAGAAGCTTGGGGAGAAGGGGATGGCGTGGGCTCCAAACCAGACTTTGGAGAGGAGCATAGAGTTAGCCAAAACGACCCTGCCAGTAAGGGAAGTAGGGTGGGCTCTGAGGGAGGTAATGCTCTTCGTCACGTTGTCTAGAATATGACTCTCCATTACTTCTGATGCATATCCGCCTGCCTCCACCCACACGCCCAGATGGCGGACTGTCCCTATGGTAGGGCGTGGCACAAAGGGGAGCACCAATGGGGCGGTGTGGGGTGAGCGGGAGGGCGAGCGCGTTTTTGAGCAGATGGGCCAGGCTGGGCACTGGTTTCAGGGGCCCAGCAGTTTTGATACTGACCAAGGAGGATGATTTCTGTTTTGGAGGTGTTCAGTGCAGCGTTACTTACCCGGGAATGCTCATGGATGAGAGCTTCAAGTGCGCGTGCATCTTTAATATTAGACACCCCCACCACACAGTCATCTGCAAATGCCATCATCTTGACTGGGGCTTGGCCTGGCACATGGAACCCAGTGAGTTGGGCATTCACGTTTTGAAGTAGTGGGTCAAGGCTGAAGTTGTATAAGAGTGGGATAAGGGGGTCCCCTTGTCGCAAGTCCCTTTGAGGGCGGACTACTTCCGTTAGGAAGCCAGGGCCATGCACTGTCATTGTTGCAGATTCCATGACCAGCATCACCCAGTTGATGAAGCAAGGGGGTAAGCGGAATTGATGGAGGCAGGCCCTGAGGTATTCCCAGTTTACTCTATCATAGGCCTTCTGTTGGTCCAAGAATACAGGTGCCCCAGAGGCTGTGGACTGGCATGCATTTGCCACAGAGTGCACGTTGTCCCAAATTGACCTTCTGGGTATAAAACTGAATTGTTCTGGGGAGATGGTGGCAGATGCTACAATCCCTAAACGGTTAGCCATTATTTTAGTTAAAATTTTTGTATCCATGTTAGTTAAAGAAATGGGGCGCCAGTTGACTAAGTCTAGCTTGTCCCCTTTCTTGAAGAGTGTGACGGTGAAGGCCTCTTGTCCTCCTGGAAAGAGGCGCATTTCCAAAAGTCTCTGGTTAAGTGAGGCCAACAGTAAAGGAGACATTTATTTGAAGTACTTTTTTGTAGAATTCATATGGAATGCCATCTGGGACTGGGCATTTTCATTTGGTGCACCATGAATGGCTGTCCATAATTTGTTTGGAGTAATCAAATTCATTATTTCTGGGTATCAGGAAATGGTGCGGATGTGGGCTCAGTTGAGAAATTCTGCCACTTCAGCCGGCTGAATTGGATTGGATCAGTACAACTTGGAGTAATACTTTTGTGTTTCAATTACCACTTCAGCTGGCATATCCACAATGGAATCATCTGATCTTCAAACCTGTGTTCAGGCCACGCTCTGGCGTGGTGCAAAATTTCTTTAATAATATATGCGGTGCACTTGTCACCTTTTGTGATGCATTTGGCCCTGTACTGAACACAAACCTGATGTTTGTGTTGCCTTTCGAGCGCGTTGAGGTAGGCAGCTGCCTCCGCCCACTTCCAGTCCCATGCAGAGCTGTATCCTGTAGCTGGGATGTTGGACTCCAGGTGTGCCAACTCTGCCTGAGCACACATAATGACAGCTGATGTGGCTCATGAGTGTCTGGAGGAGAGGTGGCGAGATTGGCAGATGGTATCTTCTTTATAAGTTGCCCATGTGGAAATGGGGTCCGCACAAAACGGTGCAACAAACTCTTTTGCCAAAGTTGTTGATTCCACCCAAGTGGAAAATCCTGGCGACGCAAATTTTGGGGGGCAGAGTTTGCACCAATGTGGGGCCTTAGCAGCTGCGACAGGTAGGTGATAGGTTACTGAGACCAGTTGATGGTTGGAGAATTCCATTTTTGTTGTTTTAAAGTGGGATATGTGGGGTTGGAATTTCGCTGGAGTAAGGATAAGGTTGATGCGGGACATGGACCTTAATTGGCCATTGTGGACGTGGGGCGCATCATGTTCTCAAGCAGTGGGGCTTGCCGTGGCAGCACATCCATTAACCCAAGGGTGGCCTTTAGAACGCGAAGTTCAACGTGGCCCTGGGGGGCATGGGAGGAGGAAGGCCACCGGTCCATTGGAGTGTTTAGCTAACAGTTCATGTCACCGACTATGAAAGGGTCTGAGGGTAGTGGGAGGGATTTAACCGATGAGAAAAATTCCTGATGCTCTTGTGCACCGTTTGGGGCATAGATGTTGACAGTAGCATGTACTACATCAGCCCACAAAAAAGTGACAACAAGGACTCAGCCATTGAGGAAGGTTTCTGATGATAAAAATTTAAAAAAATTATTTTTCTGAAATAGCACCCCACAGTTCTTTGACCAAAAGGATAGGGATGGGAGGAGCATTGTTTTCCAAGCCTCCTCGGAACCTCGTGGACAGTGGGACTCCTGGATGGCCAGGATATCCACGGGTAAATTTTATTGTAAAAAAAATCAGTTTCCTAGCCTGGGATGGCGAGGCCTTAAATATGGCAATATTCAACGTCCCTAAAGTGAAGGTTTCCCCATCACACCTTAGGTGCGAGGGGGTAGGCACCTAAGTCCACTAGCCTCTTCTATATCCCCATGGGCCTTCACAGCAGTGCAGGTGTTTGCAGCAATGCTATCAGTATTTTTGTTAATTTTTGCAGAAAGGTTTGCATTAGATTTTGCCTTCACTTTTTGTTTCCCTGACGTTGGACGAATTTTTTGCGGTGCAGATGAGTTCAGTGACCACTGAGTGGGGCAAAAAAAAAATTTCAGGTAGGTTGAAGGCCAAGTCAGTTTTGACCAGAGCTTGGTTGCAAAGATTGGGAGAATTCGATTTGCCCATTGGATCCTCAGATTGGGTGGCCCAATCGGCATGGGCTTCCCAATCTGATTGGGTGATGGATTTTAAAGTTGCTTCCACCGCGAAGGTTTTGATGTACTCCTGGTGTTGGGAGTGTGGGATAGTGGTGGTGACTTTGGCCGCTTCCTTGGCTGCGGCCCTGTGGGCCTGTTTGGCCTTCTTTTGCTCTTGAGGGGAGATAGGCTTTACTAGTAGGTAGCAGCCTTGTGCTCCCCACAGGAAAGCCTCTATGGTGCTTGCAGTTGGTTTATAGTGCGCCTCTCCGCAGGCCATGGCTGCTGAGGGGTGCTCTTGGAATGTGATGCCCTCCTTGGTTGGGCATGCATGTGCATTATGGCCAAATGCATCACAGTGGATGCAGATGGGGGGCGCTGTCCACGGTTACCCAGAAAGGGTGGGTGGTATGCCCTTCAATATCGATATATGCGGAGTGCAGGATCTGGGTTAGGTCCTTTATGATCTCCTCAGTTGGGGTCAAACTGTGATGGCTTTGCTGGTGCACAGGTGTGGCATCACCATAAAGCGTTGCATTTCAAAAGATTGTATTTTTCCATAGATGGCAAGGCCATCTTTCAGGTGTTGCTCCAAAATGTCACATTTTACCGTAGTAGGCAAGAAGTCAAATGTGAGGAAAATTTGGTTGGATTTTGTCCATCTAGTGCGTTTTGTTTCGATGACCTGTTGCCCTTTGGGGAGGTTGATCACTACACGCACTGCAGCAGCCTCGTCTGCTGCCTCTTTGTTTTCAAAACCTAGGTCCAGCCAACTGCATGACATGTAATGAGGTGCGATGTACACCGCAATCTGGAAAAAAGTGTGCACATCTCCACAAAATTTTTCCCATAAAGCCGTTTGTTAGATGTCCAGAAACACGCGGACTCCATATTCCACCAATGAAAGTAGCTGAGAGTATGGCATATTGATGTACTGGTTGCATCGTGCTTGCCAAGTGAGGATTTCTGGGGAAATAGTGACCACCAGTTTTTTGAGATTTTTTTCTATTCCGCCAGTTTCTCCGGGGCGTTTTTGAACGTTTGAGGCCGCGGGCCTCCCACCTGCTCCTCTTACCTTACTTGCCCAGCTGCTCCCTGACATGGGCGCAGACTAATCTCCTCTATGAGATTTATCAAACTAGATTCAGACTTGAATTGAATGGGTTGCAAAGGTGATTGCAACGAGAGAGAAAAGTAGGGTCTTGTAATTGTTGTTGCCAGTAGACTTAAGAACGTTGAGAGTACCGGAGTTACTTGGCTGATATCAAGGAATATTGGAGAATCTACATTACAATTACAAGCAGGAGTTTTAATTGAAAAGTGAGTTTTTATCCTCAAATTCGTTGTTAAGTCATTTTAGCTTGCACCATCAGCTGAAAACTTAACATTTTGGTGCTTACTACAGGGGGTACAACTGTCTAATATGGTTGTGGGTAATCAGCTTTCAGAATTTTTCAGAAAATACAGCGACAACAAGATGGAAACAAAAGGTGTATAGTTCATTGGAATTTTTATATCAAATCATTCTGACAATGAGGAGGGGAATGAGTACTCATTAGAGCTAATATTGACAGTGCTAACAATTCAAATCTCAGAAGAGCTTTATTGCAAAATTTATCAACCTTGTTCCTTTACTTGACTTGAACCTAATGTGGCGCCTGGGATAATTATTCCTGGACATCAAGAAATTATTGTCCTCTATGCAAACATGCAGAATCGGCCAATTTTTATCAAAAGGCACCGGGTGGTTGCCTATCTTTATTTGATTCCTATAACGGAGATTGAATCTTTCCACAATTTTGGAACCATGGATGAGCTAGGACTTCCTGATGTTGAGTTGGATTATGTACATAATGTCATACCTGTGACTGATTTAGGGGAAATAAATGATCAGGAAAAGGACTGAGTTCGAGGATTATTTTAGAATTACCATGAGATATTCGCCAAGGATGATTTTGACCTGGGATGTGCGAGAGGAGTGACCCATATGATAGATACTGGGGACCATTTACCTATCTGATTAGAGCAAATTAGGCGTTTGAAAACTGCTGAAGGGGTTGTTTCAAAATAAATAAAGGAACTTTTTGATCATAGTATGGTGATGCCATCTATGAGTCCATGGGCTACCCCAATTCTCATTGTAAAAAAGAAAGATGGGAATAACAGGGTTGTTATCGGCTACTAGAAAGCTTAATAACATTACCAAAAAGGATTCCTATCCTCTTCCACGTATTGACGATGCCCTAGACAGGATTGGGGGTGCAAAGTTCTTCTCAGCAATGGATTTAATTAGCGGGTATTGGCAAATTTATCTGCCCAAAGCTAAGCAAGAAAAGTGCGCTATTATTACCTATGAAGGCTTATTTCAACCAACGCGGATGCCCCTAGGACTCTGTAAGCTCCAGCAACCTTCCAGAGAGCGATGGACACTATACTGGGCGATCTTAAATTTTCATGTGCACTAGTATACCTAGATTATATAAATGTATTCAGCTGCACCTTTGATGAACATCTGGAACATCTGGAAGAGGTTTTCAAGAGGTTAGCTGCTGCAAATTTTAAGATCAAGCCTCAGAAGTGTCAATTCTTTCTAGACCAGCTGAAATATCTTGGGTTTGTATTTGATAAAGAAGGTCTTCGGCCACAACTGGCCAAATTGAAAGCAATATCTAAAATAAAGAGACCCAAATCCAAGTGGGATAAACAAATATTTTGGGTATGATTGGGTACTATCGCCAATTTATTGCTGACTTTGCTCAAATAGGAGAACCTTTATTTTATCTATTTAAGGATAAGGTCTCTTTTGAGTGGACTTTGGCCTGCCAGGAGGCATTTGACCAGCCTCGTTCAGCCCTTTTAGTCACACCAGTGTTGCGCTATCCTGACTTTGACTGAGAGTTTATTATCCAAACTGATGCGTCATTAACATCAATTGGAGCCATTTTGTCCCAAGTTGGAGAAAATGGTGAAGAGCACCCAGTAGCTTATGCTAGTCAGACCCTAAATGCCCATGAAAGAAATTATACTGTGACAGAAAGAGAGTGTTTGGTAATTGAATATGCCTATAAACAATTCTGAGTATACCTTCATGGAGTGCATTTCACCGTAGTTACTGATCATGCATCCCTAAGCTGGCTTAACAACTTGAAGGAGCCAGAAGGACGTTTGGCTCGCTGGGCACTTAAGCTGCAGGCTTATGACTATACCATCAAGCACCAGGCTGGTGCTAAGCATCAGAATGCTTATTGTTTGTCCCATCTGCCCATTGTGGCAACCCTCTGCCGGCCTGTGGATGCCTTGTTTCAGAAGATGGTTAGTGGAACTTTTGCTGATGAGCCCAAACAAGTGCAGAAAATTCTCTCCGAATTAAAAAAGAATACATACACTGAAAAAGAAGTTTTATTCAAGGTTATTGATGGGAAGAAATATATATTTCCATGTCCCTTGGCTTGAGAAGATCTAATTATGGCTGCTCATAAGGCCACCAGCCACGGAGGCTTTAAGAAAACAAAGGAGCAGCTCAAGCAAAATTACTACTAAGAATCAATGCATTTTGACACCCATGAAACTTTGAGCTTTTGCCAAGAGTGCCTAGGGGAAAACCCCTATAAAAAGCTACTTTGTACCAGTTTGTTTGGCCCAAATTTACTTGGAACACTATATCCATATATGTGGTTGGACCCCTCCCAATTAGCAATGCAAAAGCCAAATATATTAATGTGGCAATTGATCACTTGACAAAATGGGTCAAATCCAGGGCTATTCGGGACTTAGGAGCCTCAACAACTGCTAAATTTATCTTGGAACAAGTTATTTATCAGCACAGATGTCTTCAATTCATATTAACGGATAATGGCACAAATTTCACCGCAATTATTCTCCAGAAGCTTAGTAAATTAATGAGGGGTGCGTGGTGTTCTGTCAACTCCATACCACCCAGAAACAAATGGTGCAGTGGAACAAGTTAATGGAACACTTGTCAATATCCCAAGGAAACTGACTTCTCAGAAGCCCTCTGAATAGAGTACATTCCTCATTTCGGCCATTTTTGCCTACAACATCTCTTACCATTCGGCCACAAAGATTCTCCTTTCCAACTTCTATATGGGAAGCATCCCGCCTTACCACCATTGTTGTATTCCTTGCTCCAAGAACCCCAAGAATTATGCTATTCTCAGTATCTTGAGAGGCTTACAGAAAACTTAATTAAACTGTAATCCCAGGCTTTTGATAATAACTTTAAACTTTGTAAGTCCCAATACAAAAAAGATCAAAAAACTCGATATGTACTGCCCAAATTCGCTGTGGGGGATAAAGTATTATTTTGTAATACCCATGGTTTGGGCCAAACGCACAAATCAAATTGCATTTGGGTTGGCTTATTCAAAGTTATAGAGAAAACTTCAAACTTTTCTTACACTATTAAGGAGAAAAAATTGGGCATGTATATAATCAAGTCCATGCTAAATTCCTAAGGAAGTTTAAAAAGCGGCCTAATTAGAAGAGAAGAATTCAAACATAAGTATATACAATAAATTGAAATTAATTGTTATAAGAAAAAAATAATATTAATAAGAAAAAATATATAGTAGTGAAAGAAAAAAAGAATAAGATTTTATATTCCAAGTTGTAAGAAAATTGTAAATTTTAATAGATAAATATGAATTTTATTCCTCCACTTTGAGGGGGAGGCAACTCAGAACCCAATCCTTCATCTTTGTGTGCCAATATGGCCCAATCTAGTTGCTGGGTGACAAGAAAAAGGGCCATAATGGCATAGAGCTAGATGCGCCGCATACTCATTGAAGATGGCTCCCAGCGAACAATGGGGAGAGGAGGCACAAACCCGTTGTTAGTTATCTGATTGAGCCTGAAATTGGGTGGAAAACAAGCGCCTAAGAGAAGATAGTCGACTAAAAATCAGTTCAATACTGATATATCTCTGGGGTTGATAATCTAATGCAATACACCTGGGTTTTCCTCCACTTGATAAGAGGGGGAACATGCAATAAACAACCTGAAGGCATCTGGTTGGGGAAAATACGCATAAAATGGCTGACTAAGGCCATCCTGGGAAGGTATTAATCAGCGTTATCCTGATGAAGGGCCTCAAAAGCTGTTCAATTAGCCGAGTGAAAATGAACATCTTGAATGTCATGGGTATTCTAACCCAAAGAGGAAGCAAAATTGGCCTGATTTTCAAGCGGCACAGACCAGGAACCAAGGACCTCATCCACAAAGCTGTCAACCTGAACAAAATCTTCAGGTCAAAGAGAGGGATCTTCATCAAGCAAAAGATGAACGAGGTCATAAAGCTGATCATAATCATCCTGAGTTTTGTTGATTAGTTGGCCCCAACAAAAATAGTTGGATGACCCCAACACTGCATTGTAGTTTTGAGCCATTGGAAAATGGCTGATTACAAAGATTAACTCTGCCAGAAGATCGCCACCCCAATAAACTATCTGGAGTGAAAAGGTTGGCTCCCTCAGATCAAAAAAGTGTCCAAAGAAGTTTGTTGAGACAATTGTGGAGGCATGAGACCAAAGTTCATACCCTATTGATCCTTGGGTAGGATTTACATATAGGACAACCTTCTCCTCAATGATGGTTTCAGGCTAAGTAGACGTCATGATGGTTGGCGCAGGAAGAAGCTGGCCCAACTCTGCTGCCCGGAGAGAGCCCAAGAACAGATGCATGTGCATATTTCTGTTCAGATGAGTAAACTGACGCCGCTGTTTGGGTTCAAGGGAAGCGATGAAATTGCAATATGCAGAGGATGAGCTGTTTTCAGACATTAAGGATAGTTTTTAGGAAATTTCAGGGTTTATATTCCATTCAAGTGGGGGAAATGTTAGATTTTGATGGTTGACTCATATATAAACCCTTTGAGAAAACCATCAATGCTGATAGATTACTCCCATTGATGGATCCTTTGATCCTTCCCAATTCATCTGCATAATATGATAAATCAGATTTACCTCATAACTGCTCTGATTGTGTCTGAGATACCCAATTATCGTAGCTAATAATAGCTATGAGATAATCATATTATGGCCAATTATGGGTCCACTTGGGTGCAAGGTGGTCCCACGGCATTAACTAAATTGCACCTCCTAAATTAGTGCACTAATCCTAATGCACTAAGGCGGAAGTTGAGTTTGATTAATGAAATCGAGTTATTAAGCAATTAAACATAGACATCCCAAATAAGGGCGTACTTAGTGCTATTAAGAGGCCTATTGACGTCCTGATTAGGGGTACATCATCTTATATGTTCATATATATTTTATTCCCCACTTATTGTTATTCGTCAAGTTATGATGTAGCTCTAATCAGGAAGATTTTGTTGTTGAGTTTGCAACCCAAAATCGTCCTGATTATGAGAGTAAAATTGCCTTCAATTGGGCTGAAATGATTGTTATTTTTAGTCAATTCCTGGGCTGAATTGACTTGGGGATTTTTCATAATTATTGCCATGACCAGCAGAGGATTAGCATAATATGAATGAACTCATCAAATAGATGAGTTTGACCAGGAAATGCCCTAGAGGTATATAATACTGGCGCCTAGACAATAAATAAATCATCATTATTTACCATTTAAATATTGATCATTAATAAGTACTGTCACTTAGTTTATTAATTATTGTTGTCCAACTGTCATCTATCTGATATTCATATCTGTTGCCATTATGTCTATACTAGATAGTTGTGTGTGTTTATACTTCCTAAAGAGAAGTACTCAGTTGCCTGCTGGAGAAGTAGCCCCAATTATAGAGGAATGTTTTTCTAATTTTGTATGAAGACAGAAGGCCTTGTAATTGTTGTTGCCAGTAGACTTAAGAACGTTGAGAGTACCGGAGTTACTTGGCTAATATCAAGGAATATTGGAGAATCTACTTCCCAATTACAAGCAGGAGTTTTAATTGAAAAGTGAGTTTTTATCTCAAATTCGTTGTTAAGTCATTTTAGCTTGCACCATCAGCTGAAAACTTAATAGGGAAATGTCAGATTTTTTAAGCAGATGGAATCCTCCAATGTTTAATCGTTATTTGGGATGATATGGCCAATCCTAACGGAATGGGTTATTGAATAAATTTTAAATGGTTTGATGTGATTGATAGGATGTTGCTTCCCAAATTGGGTTGAGCCAAATCCAAGCATTCCACCAAGTTTGGAAGATATGAATGAGAGGAGCCAATTTCTGGCCAGAATTGGTGTAAGGATCACCAGCAACTTATAGCTGAGGATGATCCACTTGAATTAACTAATTGATGTCAGCAGATCTGAAAACTATGAGTTTAAGGCAGCTGAGGTTATTTCTGGTGCTCATTTATTATCAATTATAACCTGAATAAGATGAGTTTTAATCAATCAGCTGAGACAAGTCAAGATGAGATGTCAGTGAGATGCCAAGATATACCAAGTCAAACCCAAGCGACTGCAGCTGTTTTAGCACATTATTATCAACTCAAAGGTCAAATCGAAATTCAACATTTATTTTTATCTTTATAAATTAATTATATATCTCACTGAAGACTTAAGGCTGAGGATGAGTCGAAACTAATAATTCAGACATTGGGAATAATGGGGCGAGAGGGTTGATGCCAGGGAAGAGAATACCACAGCAGAAGGCTGAGATGAGTGGTTGGCTGGAAGAACCAGCGGAAGAGCCAATAGGTTGGCAGTGGGCGCAGTAGCCCTTTTGTAAATAGTATAGATACCTGTCACTTCCCTTTTCCCAATCTACCTTTGTTTAAAGGTTTATATTTATTTTGTTGGTTAGGTATTAGGCTGGGGGTTCAAATGGTGCAGGTGACATTCCAAGGGGTCAGCCAGCGCTGCTCATGCCTAAGGTAAAACGGCAAGGGCCAACAAATCTTCATACTGGTTATCTTGTCAACTAGCAGAGCCCATAGTCGAATTTCTCAAAGTAAAAATATGCTCTGAACTCATTGCAGACATCTCCAATGTCATCAGCGGACAACTCAAACACAATTATGGATTTTGAACGTCATGACCTACTAGGGCCAGGATTGAGCTGGACTCAGCCAATGTAAACTTTTATGATTTTTTAAAGTAAACCCTATGCAACACCCCACCTAAAGGGCGAGATGGAAAGGGCTAGTGTTAATGGTCACTCCATTATGTCGTGAAGCGTGATGAGAATAATGATTAACCAACCTGGATCTCCAAGTGAGTTAACACCCAAAACCCAAGCCAGAATGTCGCAGGCACAGACATCCAAAAAGACATGTAAAAAATGAGTAAACTGGCCATGAAGACCAGCCATGGGATGCTTAGACCCCAGATCATTGCACTTTTATATTTAAAATAAGTACTTAACCAAAATTTGGGTTTTTATAGATTTTTATGTTAAATTAAAGGAGGGTAAAATTGAAAATGGAGCGACAGCAGTACTTTTTGGGGACAGCTGCTTATAAGCCCACTGAAAAATCACACTTCATGTACAACTGCCATCAGAAATAAACTTGTTACATTCTAGCGAAATTGACACACCAGACCTATTTTCTTTGGCTTGGGTCCAGATTGATCAGCTAAAATCATTTTGGATTATTGCTCAAATTTTTTTTATATTGCGTGCATGCATTTTGTGCTGTTGATGTTTTGGGCGGCTGGAAGGTAGCGCCCAGAGCAAGGCCACATAAAGCCAAGCTCAGTTGGTGGTGAAGTGGCTGACCGTTCCCATACCTGTCAGGAATGGGATGATTTTGATGCAATGGTGGATCTCAGCAGGCTTGGGGTATTTGCTAAATTTCATCACTAGAGCGTGTTCCTCTTTGGACTGTGAAACAGCCTCTTCAGCTAAATCTCAGGCCTTTGCCAGCTCATGGCAAACCCTCCAAATAGTTTCATCAGCTTGGCGGAGTATAAAGTGGGGAGGGGAATTGCAACCCTCAAGGGTACGCCGTAACTCACATCTCATCCACCACATGGGCCATATTGCCCTGAAATATGAGGGGTACAGGTGCCAGCTTACTCCCCTTTTTTGAGCGGAACATGAATTGTTCCCAATCCAAACAGAGGGGTTCCAGCCCAAGACTTATAGATCACTTTACAAAATTCTCCCTCTTAATTCCATTTATGTCTACCATTTCTCCAAAGAGATGGCACAGCTTTTTGCCTTCCATGTTTTATCAATGTTTGGAATACCCCAGGTGGTGGTAAGGAATCAGGGACCTCAGTTTACAGCTCATCCTTAGACTGCCATTTTAGTTATCTTGATGATCCAGCCGTGAAAGTCCACAGTGTACTATCACCATTCTGACAGGCAGATGGAGAGGGTCACCAAATCCTTAACCATTACCTCCGCTTCTATTCCTCCATTGCACAGGATACCTAGGCCACTGATCTTCCCATAACGCAGTTCACATACAACAATGCCACCCTTTGTCAACGGGAGTTTTTGACTACAAAGCTACCCTAGGGTATAACCTCTCATTCCTTAATAGTCCTTATCTTCTCCCTAAAGTACCTAACACTGAGGAGCGGCTGAAGAATATACAGATTACCCAACCTATGGTTCAAGGGCACCTGACTGATGCTAAGTGATTACAAGCAGTGTATAGATTGTAAACGCCTTCCCACCCATATAATTGAGGTTGGAGTCACTAGTAATGCTAGATATTTGAAACCTGCATTTGAAGTTCCCTTTGCAGTTGTTCGCAATCAAGCATTCTGGTCCTCATGCGGTTAAGGATAATTTAGGCAGTGGGTCCTTCCAATTGGTCCTTCCTGCGCATTGGAAGCAGCACCCAGTCTTCCATGCTTCCCTGTGTTGCGAATTTTACCAAATTATGATTTTTACCAATTTTTTCCAATACCAGTGAATTAACCATGGATAATCACCAATATCATTTAATAGTTAATGGTCATAGAGTTCTGAGGGAGAAAACTATGATACATTTAAAAATAATTCAATTTTTGAGACTTCCTTATTTGTCAGGGATGATACACAATAGTTTACCAGATCGAGGGAAGGATAGCCTAGCCTTGTAAATCAATTCAAAGGAATATCTGGCTATTGGCATACCAAAGCTGCAGGTCAATGAGTGCTAAGCTATTCTCTAGCAACCAATGCTGACGCTTTGGTTAGAAGGGCAATATGATGCCAAAATACTATATATGGAAGTGTTCCCTAGTAAAGAGATCTTGTCCTTGGTATACTAGCTTTTACTAGTAATTTAGTTTTAGTTGATTTAGGACGGAAGTGCCTATATTTTATAAGTGTGAAACGATCAAGTGCCAACTAGACCATTATTGGCTCATATTAGTGCTCCCTGTCATCATACAGGAAAATTGTGTTAAGTTAGGAATATCCTTGCAAACCTGTGCTGTGAACACATTTCGAAAAATGGTGCTCACTACAGGGGTTTATGGGATGACGTTGTGCATAAGGTATTGAGTTTAGAAGAAATGAGCGGAAAACTGATGAGTAAAAAGGGAGTGGCCAAGTTGTGTTTGAAGCGTTCTGAACTCCAGAATTGTGGACCTAGAATATGTGTGAATGGAATCAGCTGTGAAGATGTATGAGTCTATCTTTTTTTAGTACTAGATGGTCCCAATGATGTATGAGTCTATCCACTATCTCATAAAGAAGAATAAGGATGTTAATGAAGAAGTCGCAAAGCTAAAATTGTTAATCAGTTACATGAAGACTCACAACCAACTTAAGGTTAAGGGAATCTGGACTGAGTTGTCAAGCTTGAAGTTACAGCATTGGATTCCATATCTCAGAAGCAAGTATAAGAATTAACAGGCCAAGTTGCCGCAATTGAGGGGATTATGATGAAGCAGGGCTCAGACATGACCAAGCCGCAGTATCAATCCATGCTGTTAGTAAAAACCGTTGAAAATAATACTGACCAAATCAAACAGTTTACCAAGAAACTAAGCGATCTACGTCGGATGCACCTAAAATTGAAGGGCATGGAATTCTAGTTGCAAGAAGTATAAAAAAACATCAAGGATCAACAATCTATGTTAAAAGGGAACACTGGCTATAGTCCTAAGGGTCTTAAATGTGGATCCATTTTGATCTAGAAAAGCTCCTCATCTGGGGCTGATAGTTCTATTAAATCAAGTTGAGGCAAACTAAGAAAGGTATAAAGTCGGGTAGCTTATCTTGTAAAGCATTTTCCTCTTCTGTGCAAACTGTTGGCCAGTGGTCAAAAATTTGTAGCAATCCCCCTGAGATGCTGAAATGTTAGACAACTCCTAAACTGACAGAGTTTCAGCAGAACAATATCATGGCATTCTTGAAGTTGTTTGAGATATCCATGATGGGATTCTGAGATCACCATGAGGTGGTCACTTTGTCAACTACCTCAGCTCTGCCATCCAGAATATTAATCTGCCCCATCTTGCTGCCAGCAAATGTTCTTATGCAGAAACAGAGGCTGCGATTATAGGGCAGTTCTGCAGTCTGGAGCACTTTGATAACCATAGCAAGAGTTTCTCAGCATTTAGTTCTAAGGAGATGAGTCTATTAAAGCCTGTGCTATTCGCCCTATCAGGAAGCACATATCCTTAAAGTTGCGGGAGTGCTAACTGATTTTGATGCTTGGACTGCCATGAAGTCAACACTGCAATGACACAAAGAGCACAATTGGGTAATGATCCTCATGCTGACTGCGGATACTAAAACAGATTAAATTGTCAAATTCTTGCACATTGTTAGGGCCATTTTCAATGCCCTAACAAGAGCTTTTGCAACGCCAATATTTCTCCTATGGGTTATGAGGGGAAGTCCCCTGTCATAAATTTTTTCCCTTTATTGGGAAGCCCTGACTAGGGGTTGCGACTCACCTATGAGAGAATTCTGAGTTGAGCTCCCCATTAACATGCGTTGAGCCTGACTAAAAGTATCAGGGATCACCCTTGTTTAATTGTAAATTAATTTAATAGTTGACACCAGCGACTAATACCAAGGATGTCAAATAATCAATTGAGTTTGTGGCAAATTTCCATCCAACGCTAACTACAATCATAATACTCCTTTGTATTTCACTGGAAAATTATTCTGAGGATGATCCCAATTTCCTTTTGTAATAATTAATATTTTATATTTATCTCACCGTTGGCAATTGATGCCAAGATTTCCCTAACCTAGGCTGGTATCACCTAGCTCCCTCCTTTCCCAATTCTTCCATTTCCCATCCCTCTTTACCCTTGAGGTCCTATAAATACCTCACGGCTTTCTTATAATAATGTACCATTTATTGCAATCTCTTTTCCTATTTTAGCTTACCTTGATCTTTAAGTCTATTAACTCGCTGGGACTTCAGGGCCCTGGTTTAATAAAGGCCATTTTGGAGTTGCTCCCCCATGTCTTGACATCCCCTAGAAAGAATGAGTGGGGACAAATCCTGAGGGTCAAGTAAGTTCATTCAAGAAACTCCGCAAAAGCAATATGTTGAACCAGGTCTACTGCTAAAAGTGCGTAAAATATGACCATATCTCGCAGTTCTGTCATACTAAACCTGACAAAACTAACTTAAAAGTCCCCACCAAACAACAACTATCCTTCACTGGCAAAGATTAGTTTGTAGATGCAGAACAGTCTACCTCTGCCTTCAACAATTTCCCCCCAACCATGTTTTTGCAGTTACACACTCATAAGAGAGGTCCCCTTTTTACAAAATGACTGAAAAAATGTCATGTCCCTATCTGAATAAGCTGAACATCCCACCAGCACAGATGAAAGCTAATAGAACGTTAAACTATGTAAATGCTTGAATCCCCATGGCTACTATAAAGGAACAATTCCCCAAGGTAGCTGAACAGCTTTTGCAATCTTTTGATTCAGCATATGATGCTGCCTGTTTATTGAGTAGAAAAATATTTCTTCCCAATTACTATAACTTTTTGTAATATGATTGAATTCAAACAGCACAATTTGATAATCAACACCAGGTGAGATAAGTATGAACAATAAAGTAAAGAGCTGGGCAAACGTGGTAAAGGGCAGCAGACCTGGACCTACACTTCCCAAAGGTACCAAGCGCACAGGTACAAACAAAAAATCTCAGAAAAAATTAAAAAACCTGGGGTGGCGCCTTCGCAGGTTTTGTTAATTTTTTGGTAAAATACTGCAGCTATTTGGAAGTATCCCAATTGCAAACAATGTCATTAGTGGAATATGGAATACAAGTTTTCCTGGGTGTAGAAACACCGATAATGTGGGAAAAGTTCAGCGAAGCCCAACAAAAAATTTCTCTGCATGCAGTGTACTTAACAACCCATACTATCCGCAGAGGTTAGGTAGATATTGGGTTCAAAACCACAGAAGAAGCGAATGAAGCAGCAAAGGTCAGAGTGGTACTCAACCTTCCCGATGGACAGCAATTTGTCCCAACCAAATGCACACGTTGGACTGAATCCAAAGACATTTTCATAATTTTCAATTATCTTCCAACCACAATGGTGTGCACAGTAGTCAAAAGATATATCCAAGAAGGCTTGGAAGCCTATGGAGAAATCAAACAATTTGAATGCAAAATTTTCCAGCTGATGCCAACCCTTATCACAGGGAAGGCAATAGCAATTATTTCACTGAACCAGGATGTAATAGAGGATATTACAAAAATCTATAACATCACATCCTTCACCATTGATAGGAAAAAATCCCAGCTGTTCCGCGCAACAGTGGAAAGTGCAACCCCCCATATGCAACCACTGCATGGCCTTTGGGCACAAGATCACGCTTGCCCCATAAAAGAAGGCCT
>JAKSZP010011939.1:0-189228 GCA_022478985.1 Massospora cicadina
GACATAGCATTATATAGTTCCTGATATTGGTTTGACAGCCGCTGTCAAAAATATACTGATATCCTCAGCAGATAAAATGTTAGCTCCAAGTAGGATATGTGCTTCCACCAAAAATGCTCAGATAATTCTAACAGGGTCTCATTTTGGTGAAACTGTATAGTCATAAAGTTGGCTTTCCATTGGGACATCTTAGTAGCGCCCCAAAACAGCCAGAGAACAATCAAAACTCTTCTTTCTAAAGATACTGAGTTATTTGAAAGATAGCAGGTAACTTGATCAGCGCTTTCCACATCTAGAGCGGACAGCAACAGTTTCACTTTTTGTCAATCAGTAGCCCCTTCCACAGCAAATTTAAAACGCTTAAATGAACCATGTAGATTCCCATCACAACTGAAAGGAGAGAGATATTTGATTTGAACGACTTCACCTTGATCCAGGTTCCTGCTGCAAGGAGCAAGCGAGTTGGTTTTAAAGCGATTATGAGAACCATCCCTTTGTGTGTTATTGTACAGCTGACCGGACAGACTCAAATCCATCAAAAAGGACTCAGAAGAAGTGGTATCACATGGGGGGTCCATTGTAATGCCTGAGGGAAATTCGTTTGCTGATTCATAACATTCTTCCCCCAAATCGCCACTAACTGCCCTACTTCCCCCAGCTCCAGAATGCCCCACAAAATTTTTGTTGACCAACTGCTCCACTTTAACCAAATAGCATTTACACCATCCATCCTGAAATTCCTGTTGCAGCGTTTCATACTGCTGTTGCAACTTCCTGCAGAATTCCTTCTCAACGTTCAGTTTCTGTTCCATGGCTTTCAATCGTGAGAGGACCTCTTCAATTATGTTTTGCAGTTGGGTGTGCTGCCAGCTAGCGTTATCTGCTTGATGTTTGACGTCATTTATTTTTCATTGAAGGAGGTTTGTTCCCATACCAATTCCTCATTGGCCCTTCAAAGGGTATCAAGGTGCCCTTGCTTGTCTGCATACTCTCTTGTCTCACCAATCAGAAGAAGATAGGCTTGTTAGCGCTTATCCTTACTAAAAACTTCCAGTTGTGTCACACAACGAATATGCTGGAGATATTCGGGAAATTTTGACCAAAGGATAAGTGCGTTATCTTCAATTTTCTGGGTACTTCATTTGAAACGAAGTTGGGTTAATTCAGCTGATAAGGAACTGACTTGATCCGCCACTTGCCATTCCATAGGTGTCATTTTTCCTTAAGCTGAGCAATCATGGCTTTGAGAGCTTCCGAACATTCAGCTAGATCATCATAAAGTGCTTAATATTATTCCTCAATGTTGTTACATCCTAAATCCGCTCCACCAATAGGCCATGCTGATCAGCAGTTCTCTTATTACCAAAGGTAATTCTAAATTTAACTATGGTACTAAAATGTCCAATCAACGGCGGACGTCCCCAATGCAATGATCCATCTGTACCAGTACTCTTTGTACCTCCAAAAATGAACAATTGAAGCAGTTGAGCAGGAGGCGAGTATCATGCTACTGTGCTTGAGCAAACTGTAATACATCTCCAATCTCAATATTGTGGCGAGCCAGTACACAGTAGCTGGTAAATTGATGGTTGCGCATAAGCGACTAGATATTTCTTGATTCTGTGGGTACCAAGGCAGCGAGCCAGCTCCGTTGTAGTCATGTACAAATAAGACATGTCAGGGCGTAGCAATTTTCTTGGTTGCATTGGTTATAAAATAAACTCAAAGCATTTTCCCCAGACTCATCTTCGTATAGGCGAAATCCACACAACAGCCACTCCATAATATCTCACAGTTGCTGAGGAGTCAAGTTTGTGGAGCATCCTTGTTGTTTGGTCGTCAGTTCAGGGCAATTTCTAATTGCAGATTGATCATAGCTTCATCATTCCCCAGTTTGTCACAGTAAATAATGTCAGTTCGTTGTTAGGTGCCTCTCATGCTTCCTCAGCATACCGTGCACAGAATCTATTCAAATTATATCAGAACAAATGAGGTCCCAACATTTTATTCTATTATTGAAAAACTACAGTTGCTTAGTGGCCCTCTGTAGTGAGCACCACTGTTAATTCTCAGTGTATAGGCTCGATGCTGCCAATTTGGTTTGCACATGGTATTAGCCTCTGAGCAACCAAATCAGATGTTATGAAAATCGCTGACTTACTAATAAAGACTTGATAAACTATATATGGAGCTATTGCCCCTGGTTTTGACTTTTATTTAATATAAATTGCAGACTTATCTGCAATCACTTAATCATCTCAGAAAAGACCCCCTTCAATCTTCCATGTGAATCTTTATATCTCAGTTCCTCAAGCCGGATGTATCCTCAGCTTGATAGTCTCCTATTCGTCTTCCCTTTTCTATATACTCTCATTTATATCAAATCTTATCATAAATCCCCTCAATTTGCCAAATGGTCATCATTTCGACTGATTATAATTTGTATAACCTTTTTCTGTAAATCTCAAGGCTTGTCTTGATTCTCCATCCGTCGTTATGAGTAGTGTATTGTCCAGTCATATCAACTTCCCAACAAGGATCAATGGATCTGCCCACCACCAAAACCGTTTTGGTAAGCTCACTGGAGATTCAGTTAATATGAAGATGCACATGACTTTGGCGGTCAAGAGTGCAATGTCCCTTAAAGCACAAAGAAGCGCTAGATATACAAGGGATGTACCAATCTGATTTAAATTGATGGCACCTACAACACCGCTTTGATGAGTCAGTAAGGACAATTATGTCAAAATAAGGGTGAGAAGCCCAATGAGAAGAGCAACAACCCCCTGAAAGTTTGCCATGGTAAGAATTTAAGTTCCATAAATGTCACCAACCTGGCAACATTACTCAATCCTGTCCATTAGTTACAGCGAAAACAAGGAGCAAATCTCAAAGAAGAACACACCTAACACCATAAATTGGGTTTACCTCCACTCTGAGGGTGAGGGCGACCATGAAGATGAAGACTTAGCTAGTGCGGGTTACCATGTGTTAGAGGCTTCTAGCACAGTAGCTGTACCGGCTAGATTGAAAGTTCGTGGTGCTGATAGATCTGTATCATATGATACTATTTGACCAAGAAAATAAGCCTACCCAAGTGATCAGTTCTATTGAAGTTTCATTTGGTCACATCTACCTTCAAGAGTATGGTACTAATGTTGAAGAACCTACCAAGGCCAATACAAACGCTGTTACTTTGAAGCAATTTGAGGACTCTGCCACTGACGTTCTGGCCACTGGAAACCCCTTCAGCAAGAGCGTAACGAAGGTAGAGGTTACCATCAGAAGGTGCGTGTACTAGAAGTGGACACCGGGGCTCCAGTTACATTATTTCCTCAAAACTTTTAAAGAAGATCAAGTTTATGCCTGACAAGGACTACAATGTGAAATACCGTACTGCAGGACCTGACATCACCTGCGCCTTAGGCGCTTATTTTGTTTACCTTTATGATTTGGGTGCATGGTCCTGACGGCACCCACAGTAGTGTTGGACAACGACCACTACAATCTCTAATCAGGATACAGTTTCTTCTGGGTTGGGGCGAGCGTTGACTTCACTACAGCACGGTCAACATTCTGAGCTACCAACTCCCTCTAGTGTTCAAGGATGAGGGCTTCCAACCTCAAAAATAGTATACTTGTTTTGTCAAAACAGACCAATCAATCTATCCAATTCATTACATCTTAATTGAGAAGGGTATAAAACAATTAATGCTAACGTGAGCGCTGAAGAAGGTCCTCTATGAATGAAAGTGAAAGTATATAAAATTCAACTAGGGGCCAAGAAATGTCTTTGTCAATCAGTGATAAAATTCCTCCTTTAATATTTGAAGTGTACAGTCAAGACGGAATCTGATAGCAAGAGCCCAGAGTTTTACCAGGATTATTCAATACAATATAAGAGAGATGAAGCCTTGTTCTAGACATTACTCCCAAAATGATCAAAGTTGAGAAAATACAAGTTGTGGCATTAACCTGCTTAACCAGTTGCCATAGTATTGAGTCCATACATGCAGTTAAAGGTTTGAATGTGCTTGGGTTTGGGATGTAACCCTCAAGTAGCAGAATGAGTTGGTTGAACTTTTGTTTTAGTTCAATGACATCTTCAGCACTGGCCCCAACTACATAGCCTGCCAAGGGGAGGTCTATAAGATGGGCACCGGTTTAGCAATCCCCTTCAAGTCCAAACCCTACCGACATTTAAGACAGAGGATGCAGTAATCATGCAAGAGCTCAATCAGTTATCTGAAGGCGCCTAATCCATCCATTCAGAAGCCAATGGGAATCTTCTTTGTTGCAGGTGCGCAAGAAGGATGGGACCCAGGGTTGTCATGGACTACCGCCTAAAAGAGATTAACAAGAAGGACTTGTACCCTTTGTTCCGCATTATTTATGCTTTGAATCACTTGGACAGCTCGAAATACTTTATATCCTGGAACTAGCCAGTAACTACTGGCAAATGGGCTTCTCCCTGAGGACCAGGAGAAATGCGCCTTAATCAGCAGTTAAGGGTTGTTTGAACCCATGAGGATGCAGCAGGGTCTCGCAATGCCCCTGCAACCTTCCAACAAGCGATGGATTGCATCTTCAGCAATTTTGATGTTGTTGTGTTGATATACATGACAACATCACAGTGTTCAGCCGCATATTTCAGGAACATTTGCAGCACCTCTGGGTGGCCTTCAAGCGGCTGTGCGCTCCCAATTTGAATCTGAATAGAAGAAAATTCACTTTATTCGAGATGAAGCTTGAGTTTTTGGGACATGAAATTAGCCCGGCAGGTATTTAACCTCAGGACAGAAAAGTGAACGTTATTGCAGAAAATAAAACCACCCAATGGTATGAGTTACATTCTTATGTTCCTAGGAATGGTGGGGTACTACAGAAGTACATCCCCTGCTTTGCAGGCTGGCAGCGCCCCCTTAACTAACTCCTGATTGAAATAAATGAAGTTTTGAGTGGATCCTGGAGCAGAGACAGGCATTTGCCAAGTTAAAGGCATGATAAAAGAAACACCAATCTTGGCATACCCAGACTTCAATAAAAAAACTTCTACATGTACACTGACGCCAGTGACGTGGGAATTAATGCAATATAGCACAACTAGATGAAGGTGAGGTAGAGTACCTAATCAAGTTTTATAAAAAGTATTTAGAAAGGCAGAAAAGAATTACACAATTACAAAAACATGAATGCTTTGCAGTAATCAGAGCAGTCAGGCACCTTAGGCCCTGCCTTATGGAGTACACTTCAAAGTAGTTACAGATCACGCGTCACCCCGCTGTCTAAGGAACATGAAGAATCCAGATGGATGCCTTTACCGTTAGGCTGTCCTCCTGTAAGGATATGATTTAAAAGCATACATCGAGAAGATAAACATTTCAACGCGGATGGTGTTGCAAGTCTACTGTATTTAACCTGTATGCTCCAGAGAGATCTCCTGAATGACCTAATTGGGATACCTGAAAAGGCTTGGCATGACGAGATAGAAGAGGTCAATAACGTCTTGCGCAGATGTTTTAAGACACCCATTATATCAATGAAAATCTGCAAAAGAAAATTCAACACAAATGGTATTCCTACATCAGGACCAGAAATCTAATGAAGATATTGATGGAGGTTCACAAGCAAGTGGGCCATGGATGATACCAGAAGGCGTTTGATTACCTCAAAGGTGAGGTTTTACTGGTGTTGAATGGTTGACTGTATCTAAATAGTCAGAAATTATAAACTAAAGATATCTAAGTATATCCAAACTTGGGATTCGTGGCCTAGTGATTTCACTTAATAATATTTGACTATGATGACATGGGCTTGAGGGCTTTGTTGATTAGATCAGACTTTTTATAAAGTATTGACTCAATAAATCAGGCAAGTGGCTTCGTTGGTCTATGTCAAAATTAGTTTAAATGTCAGTAAAGTTTTTGATTGAATTAATTACTAATTAGTGGTACAGATCGCCTTAGTATGTGTTGCCAATTCCTTGTGAAAAAGAATCAGTTCAGCTATTTGCAGACGCGTCTAAAAGTCCATCTTGAGAATATTGACATTATTTACACCGACCATGAGGCTGTGCAAGATGCCCTGAGTTGAAATATTTGTAGACCCTCAAACAAACATTTTACATTTTCCTCTAGCCAAGTGCCATTGAAAATGAGATGTCATGGGTAAGATGTGGTGAACATCAAACCCTATAAATTATCTCAAGTTGATACTGATTAAATACAATCAACTATTACCACTAGTTTATAGTTTAACTTATAAGCTTTTTGTGTTTAAAACTTTAAGTTTTATTAGGATGAGAATTTACTTGAGATCAGTAAGATCAGGGCAGCATGCCATTGTCCAAGTAACTACAAAAGAATATGAATTTCAAGTGCTTTTACCAAGGAGTTATATATTAACTATAGTCACCATCTAGTCTATTGTCATATACAATAGACGTTCAAAACCCCAAATACCGCAGAAGAAGAACCAGCCATCCAAAGTAAACCAAAATTCAATGACTGGGATGCATGTCTGATGAAGTACACCAAGCATTGGAGTTGTGTGTACCCTGCGCCACTTTTCGCCCACTGGAATAGATATTTGAGTTTATGCCATTCCACCTGCTGCACCGGTCAACATTGTCCCTATGACATGGTAAGACCATTGCCAAAATCATCCAGTGGTGCCAAGTTCATCATGGTGGCTATTGGCACTTCACTAAGTGGGTAAAAGCATCTACAGTCAAAATATATACAGCAAACTCCACTGCCCATTTCTTTTACAACCGGGTGGTTACAAGACACAGATGCCCTCAAGCTCTTTTGTCAGACAATGTCAAAAACTTTATCTCAGATGTGGGTAAGAAACTGATGGATTTTGTAGGATGAAACAACGGTTCACTACCTCCTGAAATTCATCCTCCAAAGGAAGTGTCAAAAGAGTCAACGTGAGCCTGGGATGCATTTTAAAGAAGATGGCCCTAAACTACAAGTTGAAGTGGGACCAGTTGCTCCCCTCAGCGCTGTTGGCTTACTGGTTAAGCCACCACCACGTGCGTGGAAAATCCCCTTCAAGACCAATTATGGACAAGAGGCTGCACTTACTACCTCTGGCATTAGTAATAGAATCAGATAGAACTAAATCTACAACCTGGAAGATACCAACAGGAGTGATAGAAAAGTTAATCAGAATTCAGTTAAATGCTTAAAGAAACATTAAAATAGCCTCCTCATAGCCAAAGAGAACGTCAAAGAAGAACCAAGTTACCTCAACATAGGTGACAAAGTGATGTTCTAAATTTTGAGATGAACACAATCAGAGAAATTCAGGCCATTTGGATTGGGCCTGAAACCATCTTAACCAAGAAGAGCGGTTTACTTTATTTACAATGATGATACTAACATTGTTTCAGGGGATGGAAGGCGAGTTGGTAGGGTGTATGGCTACCAACCTGAAGGTTGCAGGTTCAATTCCTGCCCTTTGCACATCGATTGGGGTGCCAGCTGAAGGAAGCTATTGGTGGTTAGTAGGTATAATAACACGAAAACCTTACCCATGATGTAACCAGAAAAATCTGAGTCCCGATCTGGAGGTAAAAAACTTTCTACAACAGAGTTGACCCTGCTCAGGTTTCATGGCAATACTTTCTCTATTTTCAGTAATGTCAATCCCCTGGTCAGCTTGCCTCAAATAAATAAAATACTAACATTGTTTTTAACAGAGTACATGCTCGCCACCATTATGCATTCCCCAGGTCTCATCTTGGAAGGAAGAGTGTTTCAGATGAGCCCACAAGTGGTGCTGCTTATCTGTCCTCAACTTTTGAAGTTAGTATAAACAACAACTCCCAAACTGGTAGTGGCAAAAGGGAAAGCAGGCATTGTGGATGTGGGCGATCAAGGCCATTTTATAGGCACAGACAAGCAAATGATTTTTCACTCCAATCACAACATCATGCAAAATAATTTTTGCTCCACTGAGTCAGTTGATTTATTATAAGAGAATGATAACGCCACAAAAATTCTTATAAAATTTGACCTCCTTTTTATACCTTTGGGGGTCCAGAATAATTTGAAATTCACTGATGACGCCACAATAAGCGGACTGAATTACACCAGCAACAGTATCAGGAGTTTCAATGAGAATATTACCAAATTGGGCAGTCATCAAATTTTGAAAGCAACTCAAAGCCATGATGTGAGGCACATCTTAGGAGCGCCATTAAATGACTCCAAATGTCAAAGCGCATATTACCAGATATTGTAATCAATTAATTTTAACAGAAGTGACTATGACCCAGAACCCAGAAGTGAGACCTATGACAAAGGCAACTGAACATCCAGGTTCAGTGCAACTGCCATGAGATGGAGCTCATGCATACAGAAATTTTCCTGAAAAGGATGAATAATCCAAAGCAGCAGTCAGACGCCATCTGACTAGAGGATCACAAAATCCTCAATATCAAACCCAAAATTCTTTAATATTTCAAATATCATAGTCAACTGTAACATCTTGAACTTCCCCTAGATATTTTAAGACTTCACTTTTAATTAACAACAGACACTGAAATCTTAATTCTGCTTTCTTCTTTTGACATTTTTGTAAGGTCATTAAGCGCCTATATCCACTCTGGGATTAAACAATCTGGTAATCACCAGTTTTCAGTTTGGAAGTTAAACCATTTTGAATAGACACTACGTCAAAGATATCTTGGTACTGATAACGCCAAGGAAGAGTTTGGAAAGTTTCCCATTGAGTTGCAAAGGCCAATGTTTGTCAAAAATGTCCAAAAGTGTCAAAGAGCTGCCAAGAGAGTAAGCAATTGTCAAAATTGATGCACCAGAGGTAATATAAGGAGGGTTGCTTAGTTGGATCTGTTGTGATGTTAGTGAAGGCTGTCAGGTGCCTAATATGCGTGTAGTAAGCCCCTGAGCAGCGAGTTAGCCTCTAAAGTTAAGTGACCTGAGGTTGGCGCGCTAACTGGGCATTCCTCTCTGATAAGTATCCATCATATGAAATTCACCTTCTTCCCTTTCGATGAAGCCACAATCATATCCAGAAATTAATTCTCAACCTCAAAATGAAATTTTTTCAACAAACAACAAAGTATCCTCAATAACAATTGAAATTCAGATTAAAGAATGCGATTTATGTATTTTACAAATGCAATGACCCAAACTACTTTTCAATTAGTCAGGATGTCATCATCCGAAACTACAGAAAACATGTAAGATAAAATTTGATAATGGAATGATAATGATGGATTCAAGACATTTGATATCTTACAAATAAATCAGTTTTGAAAACACCAAATGATGAAGGAATCACAATTGATGCTGGTGATGATGGAATAATTACCAATGTCTCATCTGATACTAGTTTACTCATCTGAATAGTCAATATGAATGTGATAAATAAAGATAATGACCAATTTTAATGTGTTGGTGCCTGAATCTAGACACATCAAAACGGTGCTACCAACTGGACCACAAAGCTCAAGATAAAAAAGAGGATATACCAATAACTGAAAGTGATATTTACATACTGATTAAAAAGTGGGGATTATATTAGGAGAGACCAATTTCCTGATAAAAGGATGTCTACCCTGAAATGGATCTCACATATTATAAAACTTAGAAAATTGCCATGATTAAAGCAGATATAAGAGCTTCACCATAAGTTACTGAAGAAGATACATTATTGCAGCCCCATTCCTTTTATTTTTAATAGGGTATCCTTAAATTGAAAGTGATAAAATATTTGTTTTAATTCACTAGGGGTATTATGCCAAAAAATTCAAGTTCTATACTTTATTTCATATAATTTGAAATACGCTGATATGAAAGACTAGTTTGGGATTAGTATCATTCAAAAACCGTCGTAATAGTCTAAAATCTGCTAAAAAAGATGCAGACAAAGAGGACACCTTGGCTTATAATAACGTCAAGGGAAAGGTCAGTCAAGAATTAAGTTGTGTCATATATAGGAAAAATACCAAGTATATTTAGATAAAGCAATAAAATTTTAAGCAGATATTGATTGGTAAACAATTGATACAAGCTGCAACAATTGGTAATTTAGGTATTAAAAGAAAAGTTGCTCTACAAGGATTGTATCACACTTTTATTGCATTAAAAACCACTTTTGGTGCCTAATTTGTGTGCTCCATATCCTTGATTAAGAAAAATAGCCACGCCATCCACCCAAACTTAGTGAGCAAATGCCATAATGTTGTCTGTGAGCGTAGCCTTATCTTATTTTATAACTCTTAGAATATGTAGAGAAGATCAAAATGCTCTAAGAGCAAGAACTATAATCTGATACAATGTAGTGGCCAAGGCGTTGACTCAGTTGATCACTACAGGTGTGACACCATTAGATTAAAGGAGAGAAGAGCATGTGACGCCTCATGAGATAAAATGGCATTGAGAACATAGAGTCTTACCATGGAGAAGAATTTTCTGAACTCTTGGCAATGTAAGAGGACAACATTAATGAAAACTCAGATTACTGGAATTGAAAAGTAAAAGATTTATGAACGTAGCTTGAGAAAGTCAAAGGAAACTGTTTGAAGAGCATGCATTGCTGCTACAAAGGTTTTTATAGAACTTCCACTGTGAGGAATATTAAACCCATTTAGAAGGATATTAAGGCAAATAATATACCCCCCAAAAAGGTAATTAACATATGTACCTTAAACAAATATGGAGAACACTTTGTCTAACATTAATCCATAATGCACTCCATTGACAGGAATTTAGAAGAATTGAAATATCAACTACAATTGTGACCACGACCAGAATTAACTCTATCCAGAGCATCTACCCATCTTTAGACACCAATATTGGCCCCCAAACTGGCTGCACCACTGATTTACATCATGCAAAGAGAATCAGTTGAAGAAGACCTGAGATTAAAACCCTTATTTTAGCGCATGTTTACTCCTGGAATAGGCCCACTTCAGGTTTTCTGAAGATGTATGAGAATATCATGAATGGCGCAATTGATCACCAGAAAGATTACCATGTGCAAATTTTAATGAGTTATGAGGTCCAAAAGATTCTTAGTAACAATCTTACACCTGGGACCAACTTGTAATGATATCAATAGTATACTCTTGGTTATATCAGAAAGCAATTAAATAGTCAAAAACATGAAGTAGAACTTATAGGTATTGAAGATGGGAAGGAATGAATTAGTCACCAATTATATTGCTTGATACTATCTCAAAGTACAACAGTTATGGAAACTGTGGCAAAAGACTTTTTTACTGCTAAGAAGGTGCTACTGGGTTCTTTAGAGATGAATCTCACTCTGAAAATGCATAGATCCCTTAGACATCAGAGCTGTAATGTCACTAAAGGCCCTCAAAAAAGCGCTACTTAATGTCCAATGGATCTACAAGAATAAATCTAAACCATCAAGCAACAAACTCATAGAATAAGAAAAACTGTTTACGCCATTCATGATAAGAGTGAGAAGCTAGAGATAAGAATCCAATTCCAGTATAAAGTTAAGCTCAAAAGGAACTACGTGAAATATGTGCCACAAACTAGGACACTTATGGCGCTATTGTACAATGAAAACTACCAAGAAAAATGATACCCTAACTAATAAATAACTACTGAATCTATTAATTGACTGGATCTCAATACATAATGAGATTAAAACTACAAAGAAGATGATGTAGTTAGTGCAGGTACCACGTGCAAGTGTCACTTAGTGCTGTGGCTAAACCTGATTGACTACAAGTACATGGAATTGACAAACATATCAAGTGACACTTACCTGACTCTGCTTTCATTTTTAAGGATCAAAACTGTAGAGGAGGGAAACAGACTATAATGAATACATTCAGGAACATTGAGCCAACTACTTAAGAGACCATCAACTTCTATATTTCAAAGCCATAAACTCTGAAGCAGTTTAAGGAGTCTGCTACTGACGTTCTGACAACCGAAAAAATGTTTGGGAAGAGCGTAACAGAAGTCAAAGTTTTTTAAAGAGAGTTCATGTCTTGGCTGCATTTGAGACAGGAGCTCCTGTCAGCATGATGTCCTTTAAGCTTATAAAGAAACTAAAATTTAGACTGGAAATTAACTATAAGTCATTTTAGAACATCTGGACCTAACATCATGCGAGCCTTGTAAGCATACCTGCGTTGATGTTACACTTTGAGAATGGTTTTGATGGCTCAGCTGTGGTTCTGGACTGCTACCACTATGACTCCTTATTTAGTACCCGAGTTTCTCCTTAAGTTTAGCAAAAAAAATTTGATTTTACTACATATACTTTGAGTGTTATTTAATCACCAAATGCTTTAGTATCTAAAGACAAAGACGTCAATCAGTGTAAGCAATGGTTTGTGCTTGGTAGATATTAAACAATCAATATACCAAGTCCACTAACTCTTAAGGAGAATTATGCTAAAAAAACTCCCTCCATGGTCAGCACTGAAGAAGTACAACCGTTGGCAAGAGTGAAACTGTAGAAATCTGACCCATTAAACAGTAAAAGATATTACATCAATCCATTAAAATTAACTCATACATAATGCTTGTTTTACAGCCACAATGGAATCATAGAGAAGAATAAAAAGGAATTTTCCTGGGTTCATTTATCCAAGTTTCATCAAAAGAGTTGGCTGCCATATTGGGAAATATCAACAACTAGCCTAACTGAGTGGAGATAGGACAAGTTGTTGCTCAAGCAAGACTATCAAGTTGTGGAGCAATTGAGACAGTGCTTGATGAAGATTTCAAAACGAACTTTAGGTCTTTCAAATTAATGGACAAAGAGAAGAAAAAGTTGAATGACTCCTGGATGAGTTTAGGAAGCATCAGAACTGGACTACATGACTATATGGACTTTATAGAGTAGAGCTATATAAAATAAATACTGAGCTAGTTATATTCTTCATGTTTAGACTGTGGCACCAAATAAAAAATGAAGATAAATTTTTTCAAAGGAATTGAATCAACTTATCAAGCCATCCTATTAAGATTTATAAAGAGTTCATGGAATTTATCACTGAATTTAGTATGTAAATATGAAAACACCATGTAGCTATGGACTACCGTTAGTTGAATAAAGTCACAAAAAAGATTTGTACTCCTTTATAAGAATTGATATACTTTGAAGAGATTAGGAGCATTAAGATAATTTTCACCATGAACACAATGGTATTTTGGCAGTGAAACTGTCTTTCTGAGCAGAAAGCAGGAAAGTGCACTTGTGAGCAGGGTTCGTTTAAGCCAATGAAAATACAGCAGGAGATCTGCAATGCACCTGCAACATTAAAAATTTTGATAAGCAAGTCTTTGGAGTACTGAAGGTATCAAGTTTAATAATCCACCTGGACAATATCACCATGTATAGTTTTATATTCCAGGCTCATCTCAGCACTTGTGCAAAGTGTTTACCACATCTCCATGTTTAATTTGAAGATGAAGTGCAGCAAGTGTACTTTTTATTGAAGCATGTAAGTTCCTGGTATGTAAGATTAGCACTAGAGAATAAAGCCACATAAAGGTAAGATCTGATCAATAATGGATGTGGACCTAACCCAAATTATGCGCAACATCCAATGCTTTCTCAAAATAGTGGATACTATCAGTTTATACCACATTTTGTAGACTTGCTTTGCAAAATTAAAACACCCTGTTATTGAAAAAGGAACCCAAGTTTAGGTGGGGCATTGGCAGGATCAGGTATGTTAGGACTGAAAGCTAGATTGGTAGGCACAAATTATGACCTACCTAGACTTTAATAATACATTATATTTATATATGCATATAGTTTATCAAAAGATATTGGTCCCTAACTACTTACTCACAAATAGATGAAGAAGATACAGAAAATCCATAGATAACTACTACAAGATTTTTTCATGGGCAGAAAAAAACTATAAAGAGACCAAAGGTGAGTGCCTGGCAGACATCAGAGTAGTAAAACTTTTGCCCTACTTGTATGAAGTGAAAATAAAGTGGTGATGGATCATGCGTCACTCCACTGGCTAAGCAATATATAAGATCTAAATGGAAGATTTTCCATATGAGAAGTTTAACTCTAAGGATATGACTATGCAATCATCCACAGGGCAAAAACAAAACCTAAATGTTAATGGATTGTCTCGATTTGCTTGTTTTTCAACTTTACGCCTATGAAAGCAATTGACTATATGCCCCTACCCCGATGTTGTCCGCCATGGTCCACCAGCTAAAGCGGGAACTGGACAAAAGTTTCCCCAAAGCTTCCTCGCCATCTGATATGGCTTGCTAGGCTGATAACCTGGGGGCTATATTAGAAATTTTTTTTAATTTATAATAACTTCTTTGTTTGGCCCATTTGCAAATAAAGATGTGTGGCATTCCCGCACGTATTTGGGCACCACTAAGTGCTAAAAGCGTTGACTTTTTCTGATCATACTACCAACAAATAGTGGCAGGACAATACTAATGAAGTAAAGACTGTCTTGAGAAAATGTTTCATCGGCATATTGTTGACGTCTTAAGAAGAATATGGATGAAGTGGTGTCCCTAAACTGTCTCTCTATTCATTTCTTTGTTATTTTGCTGATGCTTTCCGCGCGCGCGCGCGCGCGCGCGCGCGCGCGCGCGCGCGCGTGTGTGTGTGTGTGTCATCCTTCAGATCAGGCATCAGATAAATACAGATGTCTAATTAAATGTCAATTCAGTGTTCTTCAATTCTATGTTTCTTTGTCATATATTCCATTTAAAAGCTTCTTCTTTCCCATGGTATTGGCTCTGAGGTAAAACTTCCTTTTTTCGTCTTCCATTTAATTTGCTGATGTCATTGGCTCTTTGTATTGTTTTCCTCTGTATTAATTCATTTCACTATACATTTTACTGTGTTTTCTCTTTACCTTTTGTTTATAAATGGAAATTCTCCCCTACATGTAGGCATTTGTGTTCTAGTTGTATTAATAAAACCCCAATTATTTAAATGTCACTAGTCTTTTCTTTATATTCATCATCAATCCACTTTAGAAATGGCATATACTTGTACATAGTACAGATATTTTGAAAAATTTGTTTTGTCAGCAAACAATTGAGATGAAAGTTTACTGGGCAAATGACTAAATTTTAATGTTATTTGGGATTGTAATCTAAACAGCAAAATGTCGCTACCAACTGGACCTAAAGCTTGAAAGCCAGAAAAGTAATATGCTTATAACTAACATCGATGAATCCCCCCCCTTGGGTTGGGACCATCTAATACTAAAAAAATATGCTTATAACTGAAAGTGATATTTTAAATCTTGACCATGAGGTGGGATTAAACAAGGAAAAGCACAATATCTTAATCAAGGAATGTCCACCATTAACTGGATCTGACGCATTATGGAACTTGAACAAATAGATACCTCAACTAAAGCAGAGATTATGAAGCGCCTAAGAAGAAGTTTTTTGGAAAAATATTATTGCCTATGCCTTATTTACCTTCATATAAATCATTTGCCTTTTTTAATAGAAGAAAAAGGTTTTTGTTAAAAAATAGGAGTTTTACAACACAGAATCCAATTTTTATTTTCATTATTTCACTTATTTTTTGAGTTAGGTAAGTATGCCTCCAGAAACCATTATGGGATCAATATCAAGATGAAGACGTCAGTAAACAGTACATATTTTTCTCATACGTTACCCCACAAAGAGAATACCATAGTTGGTAGTAATTCCAAGGGAAAGGTTGTATGAGGATTCCATTGTGTATTATTCAGTAGGCTAATGTATCAATTTTTATCCAAGAAGGCAACAGAGTGTCCAAGAAAGAGATTTTCAATGAGGCAAATAACTACTGAAACCAGCAACATTTGCTACATATGTTATTAAGAAGAGTCACTCAACAAGGATTGCATTTCACCCTCTATCGCATCAAGACCACTTTTAATGTCTAATATGTGTACTTACATCACTTAACCAGAAATTAGCCTTCGCAATTGGCAATAAAAAACTAAGGCATTGACTTGCTCTTCTGAAATTTACTTATACTAAGAAGTTTCTGCCTTCACACTAACTAATTAGGGAAAATCTCCAAAGCCAGAAGTCTTTTATGGACTCCTTGGAGACCGTTAGAGTTCCACCTCGCCCCATCTGTCTCCTCACACTATCTGCAGTTATCTCTCTTCTGCCATGGAGGACCATACTAGTATGGTAGTGAGTCTCTTTCTTACAAGTACCTATATTAATTTTGCATAATCACTATCTTTTAAATGTTTCTACTTTATTAAAAAATACACTATTATCTTGTATTCACATGTCATCTATGCTCAGGACTCATTAGACAATGTATTATAAAATTGCTTCCAACAAAAAAACTGAGGTCTCTAGACTTTATCTCATGGTTCTCTTCACAATAATAAAACTACTTGGCCCATATAGATTGCCCGCCATTCAGAGGTCATAAAAGTTTATTGATAAGTTCACAACTTTATTTAAGTATAAATAGTTATTACCAATACTAAATACTCTGTAATCATATGTTATATTGGTAGCAGCTTAAAGCTTCTCAGATTATTTAGACCTAATTGCACTTACCTCACAAATTATATAAGTAGTTTAAGAGCTTCTCTACACAATCTTATCAATGCTCCTTCTTCCATTCAAATATTAAAATCCTTCAAGATCTCATAGCCTACTAAGGACCTCTACATGTGATCATTAAGCATTTGCTTATTCATTAAATTGTTGAAATCATAAAAAGGTCAAAAATCCCAAGAGGATCTCAACTAAACTTATTAAACAAAGAAAAGAGAGTTGGGTCACTTGAAATTATCACAAAGTTGACTTTAAGTCCAAATGAGACCAAAATCGGCTTAAACCAAAATAGTAAAACACTTAAGAATTTTAAAAAAAACATATTATATATAGGGATTGCCTTCTTCCAATGGGGCTCAGAGTGGCACTAATTTGTTTAAACATCATATTGTTAGGATATTGCTTAGCCCCTAGGGATATATAAAAAATTGGGGGGAGCTAGGTAAGGTAGGATGGGGCCTTCACGTGGCATGACTTAGGAAAGACTGTGGAAACATGAGTGAGTAGCAAACACAAGAACCCAGAGAGGCACCACAGAAGGGTCCATTAATGGCCTGAAAGAGGTGTGAGATGGAAGCTAATGACTGTGAGCCACCCGTTCTTGAGGGTGCTTCCACTCTTCTTTGGGGGGAATATGGACAAGAAGGAAGGGCAAGAGCATGCTATTTGTCAGGATTTTGCTGATTTCTTCCATTCCCAAAACTTTTGTCCATATCCCCAAATACTATCAGAGGAGGAACTCGATGAATCTAAATTTATCAAGTCAAAAAAGAATGATCACGCTTATCCCAATCAGGTAATATATGAAGGTTTGAATGCTCAGCGATTAAAGAGATCTGATAAACCCCAAACTACTTTGAAACCTATAAATATTCAATTCTTTTGATAATAAAAGATAGGTTTATTACAGCCTTATATTTACTTTCTTTCAAATGTTTTTGGAAATTCCATAAAGTAACTTTGAGACTTACCTATCTTTTTGGAAGTGCAATTCAAAATAAAAAAAGTGGTGCTCACTACAGGGTGCTCTCTGAGTTACTCGCTTGTGAAAAAGTCTTTTGAAAAGATGAATTCTCCTTTTTCACCTGAAGATTCTCAAGGCCATGAGCAAGGCAGTATTTTGCGATGAGTCTGTTCCACTAGAATTGAAATCCCAAGGGTACCATCTACATTGAAATTCTGTGCCAACTTGGATTTTTTATGGTCCCAATTTAAGCTTTACTATGAATTTTCAAATACAACCTGAGGTTTTAAGGAACAACATTAAACAGATTCTTGAGGGGGTTTTAATTTCTGGAAACCGTTCTACCTAATCTCAGACTAATGCTGTACCCTCTACAACGAGGGATTTATATCAAACTTCTAAACTACTGGGGATTAAAACTGAGCAATATTTACACCACTTTATACACCCTACTTTATACCACTTATTACAAGTAGTAGGAATTCATCATAAAGGGATGCTTAATTTACTAGAAGGATTTCAATCCTTGAATAATTATGTATCTGAGTTCTTCAAGTCTGCCTTTGAGTTTAGTAAAGATAATTGTGATGCCATTATTAGTAATCAAAATCTTTTTAATAAAGTGCAACAACAACTTGTTCAGCTTAATCACAGTATATATATTTTTGTTGACTCATAGTTAATGAAGCGAGTCCAGGAAATTTAGGTTTAATGGAGAAAAACTTTTCCTGAATCTCTAATCATAAAAATTTATGGAAGAGGAAAAAATCGCCCCTTCCAATTAAAACAATTGTACTCTGGAATTTAATTTTGAGTTAGCAAAGTAGAAAAAACCTTGGGAACTATGGGTCCCCAGGGGGAGCAAGGTCCTCCTGGTGTTGAAGGACCTCGTGGGCCACCTGGGGGTGAAGGGCCACGTGAAACTCCTGGTGCTGATGGATCTTTTGGACCCCAATATGCTGAAGGGCCTTGTGGATCTCCAAGTGCTGATGGACCTCATGGACCCCCTGGTGCTGATGGGCATCCAGGATCCCTTCAGCAATCTGACACTCTTTTAGCATGAATGACTTCTTGTGTGAGCAGTTTTAAAAGTTGCCAAGGACTGTAATATAACTCCTAATGGGGTACCTATTGATCCCCTGTTAGCGCTTCAATCCATATCTGACAAATTGAGTAATCTGGGAAAAGGCAAAGGATCTGACATTCTGTTACAGGCATGTAAATCTAAAGGGTATATGCTTAAAACGAAGATTGAAACTTTGGAACTTAGATACCATGCACAGCGGGAGAAAATATTCAAGTTATCTTACATATTGGACGAAAAAGTGAGGCATTCAGATCTAAATTGCAAGATTAATGAAATTCATACTGAGGCAGCTAGTTCTTCATTTATTCAAGGTAAGCTGACCAGGGGACGGACACTACAAAAACTAAAATTAAAAACTAAAAACTAACATAACTAATTGATTCAAACAAAACGCCCAAATGAGAGGATTGAATGAAACACTTTGAATGAAAACAATCAATCAGGTGGGCAGCGGAAACCGCTTATCCCTCCATGGTGGAAGGGGAGAGGGGATTGGGTGGCTCATCTTTGGCAGCAGCTTCCTCCTCCCAGAGTAGGGTACATGTCAAGGCGGACAGCAAGGGAGTCAGGGCATTGGCGGCATGTGGTTCAATATCACTTACGATTGGTATTTATTGGAAATTGGCAGCGAAGAAAATGGCACTGATATATTCAGCTAAAGCTTTTTTGGCTTTAATGCGGGCAACTGGGAGTCTAACAAATGTGGCGATATTGGTTGAGGTAATCTTAGATTTAGGATTCCGCGCCACAGTTAACACGTTCTGGATAGCATCGTTGACATTTTTGTGTAACTGATTCACTGTGATTTTACTTTTTGGGATGAGGGTTGAGGGAGAGCAGGAGGGGGAATACCTCCTGTGAGCATCGGCACTGATTTAACAACAGCTTTGCTGAGGGGATGACAATCAGGTGTTGCAGCTGCTTTGACTGCAAGCTGGTGGTCACTGCAAAATGACGCAGCATTTGGCTGTGGGGTATATAGATGAGGGGGTATTTGGCGTCTCATTCTGCATTAACAAACTGCTCAATTTGAAGAGATAGTTCTTCAATGAGCTTAACTGATTTGTCAATTTCTGCCAATAAGTCCCATGTGTTCTGGTTGTTTTGAATTGGGAAATCAGCGTATAGTTGAGGTTTGGCTGATTCATTGGAGGAAGCATGGGATCAAACAGGGGTCCAAGCCGGTGCTTGATTAGAGGAATTATGTGTGGCACTGGGGCAAGGAGGAGGCAGATTGGTGACTGCAGGTGCAGCTTCAGCCTCAGGCTTTGGGGGAGGGGGAGGTAGGATCATACCTCATGCTGGAACTGGTGTGGGATGGGCAGTAGATTGGAGGCTGGCGGACAATTAAACCAATCTATCAGAAGTGGCTAAGGAGGGGCACTTGCGTTTTGAGTGGTTCAACTCAAAGCAGAATGGACAGAACGTCCACCCACCCTCAACACGGGCTTAAAACAGATGGTCAGGGGGGCAGAAGGAATAACGGTGTGAAGGGGAATTAACATTGCAATTTTACTAAATTCAGGGCTGATTGTGGCATATGCCTGATGCCCGGTGAGGCGTGTGGCCCCATTTGGGACCACATAATGTAAGATGGGGTAGGAGCCATAGGCTGTAAAATCGTCCATCAGCTCCTGGTGGAACACCGCAGGAGGGAGATGGGTGGGCAAACAAGAAAACTGGACCACCAAAGTGGTGTCCGCCGGGAGCCAGGTCTGAATTGTGAAGAGGGGTACCCTGAAATACCAGGGGCAGTTGCCGCAGTGGCAGCATCAGCTTCACAGGTGAAGCTGAGGTCAAAATACCCCTTATAGGGGCGGAAATCTATGATTCCGGTGGGGGTTATCACCGCCTGTGCCATTTCAATAATGGCTTGGTCATGGTACAGGAATAGTTCCCATAGTTGACCCTTAGGCCGTAGCACATGCTGCTTCAAGGGAGCACCAGGGGGCAGCGAGGTACCACTTGGGTATGAGTGAGGTGGTCATCAAGATCCTTGGGAGGAATGAATCATCCCATGGGTTTAGAATGAATGGGTGAGCCAATACAAGCGCATTTTCCTGCCAGACGGAAAATGGGGTGGTGGGAGTTTCGCCGCTGCCCCACACTGGAGAAGCCAGCATAGAATCTGAGGACATTGGAGCAGAACTATGATGAGCAATTGTAACTTACTTTCTTGTTTTTTATTTAATTTGCTCAGAAAGTTATGCCAAGCAGAAAGAGAGGTTGATTGTTATTATTAATGGGAAATAAACTCTTTCTTCAGAATCTTATTTTATTTGGATTAATAATGTTTCATTGAGGATATACGACAACAGTGAGGAAGCTAGTTTCTATCCTCAATATTTTTCCCAATGTTCTGACTCTAACTCCTACGTCTCCACTCAATCAGAACAACCTGGAGTGCATGTTATAACAGACAATGCTCCTATAAATTTTTACCTGTATTCAAGGATAAGTACTCTCTGGGGAAGGCAGTATCATATCCTTCCTCTTTTTATATTATAAGGCTCTGAGTGAGGCCAAAGATTAGCAAAAAAGAATTATTTACCAAACCTTCTGATTTGATTAGCCCAAGGTATCATGGTACCTCATTTTATGAAATGTTCTACATGATCACAGGTTAAGAAAGCATTGATAAAAGAATTTTGGAGTGAACAAACCTTATCCTCTCAGAAACAGGCTTTTATGGGCATATAGCCCCTAAAATGAAACTATCAAAGACTTCTCACATCAATTTTATCAGGAATCTCAGACTTTGGTAGCATGTGGCCAGTTAAAATTGGATGATGCTATTACTGCTGTTATATATGCTTATACTTCTAGGACTCATATTCAAGTCTACCTTATTAGCGTAAAAAACTTTAGAAGTTTCTTAGACATAAAGGAGGCCTTGTTGGAATTGCCTCCTCATTTTTACTGAAACCCCCCAAATCTATAACTCTCCAAGACTCAGTCGTCCTAAAGTATATGCAGTGCTTGAAAATGCTAGAGCTATTCAATATAATTATTATCACTAATACTTCCATACATAAGACAGTTGTTGTAAAAAAGAAGCTTATGAAAAGAAAAAATAACAAAACCAATATGATTTATTATCTTGATAATGATTTAAGTATGCAGCAGTAACATCACACTTTGTGGAGTATAATAAAGATGAACTTTCTTTCTATTTCTTGCCCTCCCTGTTGGCTTTCCCCTCTCAATTTGGAAGTATAATCACCCATATTAATTTACAAGTGAATCAAATTAATGCTAAAACTATTATTTACACTAATCTCCTGTGAATTTAGTCTCATTGAGGTTGATCAAGCGTGTTAAATTAATGTTCAATATACACTTTATGAAGAATAAAGCACTTCTGGACCTCAGTGTTTTCGATCAATTGGAGTTTTCTTGTCACTCCCATTGAGAATTTGGAAGTTAACTTATATGGTACCTGACATCGTCCTTGATAACTTGTGTTATGACCTTCTCTTGGTGACTCAATTTTTACAGGAATTTGATGAAATTATTAATTACCCTGACTCTTCTTTATTCCTTTTCGGGGTATAGGGTTCCATTGCTTTATCTGAAAAGCTCATATTCAACATACTAGACGTCGGGTATGTCTGTTAGAGGGATCAAAGAGGTCCTATATCATTCAGTATCATGTTGAAGGCCCTAAAGTAGAATTACCCCCTAAGACAGCTGATATAGAAGAAGGGATGCCTATTTTCTCCCCTAAGATAGTGATTATTTCGCCAAAATCTCAGGTTGTCAATACATTTTTACATTTTTCAATCCCCAAGGGCCATTTATTACAAGTCCAAGGCATTTCAAACTCTTCTGCTAAAGAGATCTTCTCTTTCCTGGGGTATTGGATTATGCATATTCTGGATTGCTACCTTTTTTATTGGCAACCTTACCAATGAATCAAAAACTATAGATCAAAAATTCAATAGCCTATGTTATATTATTGCCCCTATCTCATATCTATGATGTTAAAAACTTTAGAAGTCTATAATACTTTGTGTTGGAAACCAATCAGGAGATTATTACTGTGTGACCTACAATAGGGAAACACCTTACTAAGGAACAGGAGAATTATGTACTTCAATTATTGGAAGAATACTATGACATATTTGCCAAGAATAATTATGATTTTAATAAAATTAAGGAATAATGCATACCGTTGAAACTGGAGATCACCCTCCTATTTGTGCCAAACCCTATTATAATTCAAAAGTGGTGGAAGCACAGGTCACCAAAGAATTACATCAACTACTGGAGGCTGGATTATTAAAACATTTCAATACTCCCTGGGCCTCACCTCTGTTATTGGTGAAAAAGAAGGATTGCTCACATTAGGTGGTTATGGATTTTTGCCAGTTAAATGCAATTACTTATCAAAAAAGCTACCTTTACCAAGGATTGATGATTCCCTCCAGTTGTTAGCTGGCTCAACCTATTTTTGAAAATGGACTTAGCCAGCAGATAATGGCAAATCGAGTTAGCACCAGAAGATTGAGCTAAATGTGCCCTAATATCTAGTGAGGGCTCGTTTGAACCAACCCATATGCCACAAGGGTTGAGCAACGCACCAGCAACATTAAAAAGGGCCATGGATGGTATGTTACAGAATTTAAAGCTGTTTTGTGCCCTGCTATATTTGGACGATTTAACGTGTTTTTGAAAACATTTGCTGAGAATCTGAATCATTTTAAAAAAGTTTTTAGACAAATATATAATTTTTCACTAAAGCTCAAACTCCCCAAACGTTCCTTTTTTCAGAATTAAATGGAGCTCTTAGGTCAACAGGATTCAGATCAAGGATTTAACCACTTTTGGATAAAATCCAAGTTATTATATGAATGACACCTCTAACCCCCTTGTGGGACATACAAGTCTCAGTTGGTATGGTTAGATACTATAAATCTATTTTACCCAAGTTTGCTTGTATGGCAGAGCCCTTATTCCATTTATTATAAAAGGTGTGCCACTTGATTGAAGCTCAGCTCAGGAACAGTATTTTAATTCTCTCCAAACTTCCCTAAGGCACCTGTTTTGATTATCCTCAATTTGATAAGCCTTTTATTCTGCAAACTGATTCAAGTAATGTAGCTATTGGGGCTATTCTATACCAGTGAGATGAAGAGAAGATAGACCATCCTGTAGCGTTTTACAGCAAAAGATTATCCAAAACTGAGTTAAATTACAGCGTAACTGAATGGGAGTGTTTAGCTGTAATTTTAGCAATTAAACACTTTTGTTTCTTCCTATATGGCAACCATTTTACTGTTGTTATCAACCATTCTTCTGTAAGATGGTTGCAAAATATGAAGGATCCTGATGGGAGATTAGCACGTTGGGATTTAAGACTGCAAAATTATGATTACTCAACTGTACATCGCTCAGCTATCCTACACCAAAATGCTGACGGCCTATCCCAATTGCCTATACTGACCTTGGATTCTGGAAAAGAGGAATTATTATATAATCTAATTGGACGGCCTGAGTTGTGAGATTGAGAATCTGAAGAAGAACGTGCCTTCCTAAAAACTATTACTAAAGATACCATGATCTGGGAAGGATCTATGTATAAGAAGGTCAATTACAAGTAATTACCCTTTTTGCACTTAAATTCAAGATATCAAGCTATCATGGAAGGACATAGACAAGTGGGTATTAGGTTTAAAGAAAACTCAAGAGTAATTAACAACCTGATACTATTGGAATAATATGACTGATGTCCATTAGAGAGACACTTAATCTGTGTCTCATCTGTAAAAGTCATGGTGCAACCAACCCTACTTATCAGCATCAAGTGATTCCAACGACTAAGGCATTTGAAGTGGTAAGTATAAATGTTGTGTGACCTTTTCCTCAGGGGTTGCATGGACACCAGTACATTATCATGGCTGTCGACCATTTAACTAAAGGGGTTAAGCCCTTTTCAAAAGCTACTCCCTCTCCTAAGGCACCTGCCTTGTTCTTTTACCGCCAAATCATCACTCAACATGGTTGTCCTAAAGTACTTATGTCATACAATGGAATGAACTATACTTCTCAACTTTTATAAGAGCTGTTAAAGTTATTCAATACCGCCCAACAGTTAGTCATTCCTTAGCATCTGTCAACTAATGGGGCCATTGAACAAGGCAATGAAACTTTTAGTCTCTAATTTTAAGGAAGATGGCAACAACAGACCCATTGCGGTGGAACTTCTATTTACCTAGTACTTTTTTGCTTACCAAATAAGTTATCATCAAATTATCAAGATGTCACCCTTCAAATGTATTGATGAGCAAGATCCCTTAGCTCCGTAAAGCGTTCAAGCAATACTTGAGGAAAGTAAACAAGAAAACTATGATTTAGTTATGAAAATCTGGCTGATGATATTATTCGCCCTAAGCTCAAGCCATGGAAATAATTGAAGTAACCACCAAAAGGGAGACTCAAAAAAGTAACCAACGTAGGCCTGTTTTGCCTGAATATCAAATTAAAGATTATGTTATGTATTACCACACCTAACCTGGTTGACAAACCGGGGAGTTGGGATCAAACTGGTTTGGTCCTTATTATGTACATTCTGAAAATGGTGGTAGAATATTCAATTGTCCATGTAGATAAGGGTATAATTGTAAATTGTATCCACCCTAAATTTTTTGAGGTTTCATCCTCCTCTGTGATTGAATCTTGAGGGGGGAAGTGTTGGGATTTCACTTTATTCTTCCGTTCCCAAAACTTTTACCCCAAATATTCACCAAGTATATTGGATGGGGAAATCAATGAATATAAATATATCAAGTCCAACAAGAATGATCACTCTTATCCCTATCAGGTGATTTTGAAGGTTTATCCACTCAAAAATTGAAGAGATCTGATAAACCCTGAACTGCTTTAAACCCTAAAGATAGTCAATCCTTTTAGTAAAAAATAGGTCTATTACAACCTTATATTTACTTTCTTTCAGATTTTTTTTGGAGATTCCATAAACTAACTTTAAGACTTTCCTATCTTTTTGGAAGTGCAATTCAAAACTTCAAAACCATTGTCTGTCAAATGCTCTCCTATGAGTTAGGGCGCTGCAAAAGCACGTCCTGGCAACAAAATTGGGAAATCCTGATTGGTTGCACTTATACACTTGTATACAATAATCACTACGGTTTTCTAGGTGTCCTGAGACCTGGATAGCGGTCGTGGCTTACATAGACCTACACTGGTGCAGCAAATGGCAAGAGCACACACATAATAAACTAATGGATTGACCTGAAAGGGCTGCAATGCTTCCTCTGAATAGGGGCAGAGAATCTAACTCCATTACAAAACAGTCTGGAGAGACTAACTCTTTTTATCAAAATAAAAACAGTCATGGTTCCTTTCATAAAAAGGCTTTGGCCTCCTGATTCTATGTTGCTGCTAATGAATTTAAGGACAGATCTAAGCTTTTTGAAGTGGAAAACTCTGATATCTCAAGAAATTTGATGATCAGCAAGGTGGATAGACTCAAAAGGGTTCATGGCATGGAGGTGAAGACTGGGTTTTTAAAGGAGATGCTCATGGGCCACATGATTAAGGGTTGTGGGGTTGCTGTTAAGAATGTTAAACATATTATGGTTCTTTTGATATCAACAACTGCAATTTATTATTTTAGTACCACTGTTTTTTGATTTATCTTTTTATATTCTAAAATTTACTAATTTTATTAATTCTGGCAGATTGAATAAAGTTGAGCACCCTTGCCAAATATTTCAATTTAATTTAACTTTTGGTGCTCAGTCACAATTTAGCTCTTTATTTCAGTTGAAGGTTATCTATTTCAATGCATCAGCTGTTTTCAGAGTATTGGAATTGTCCCCAATAGTGTTTAATATTAAATTTACTAGTGACTAATGCCAAGGATAAATTTGAAGGTTTAATTTTGTAAATTTATTAGGATTTACCAGCAACTAAAGCCAAGGATAGTTTTATTTTAATTAATTATAAAGGTTTACTGGTGGATGATGCTTAGGATTTTATCATTATGATTGCTGGCGGATGATGCCAAAGTGCTGTGATCTATGGTTACCAGCAGACAATGATGTAAATTTATGAAAGGATAAATTTTGAGTTTCAAGTGGGCGATACTGATGACGTTTAGTTATAGCCTTGCAGATATATTATGTTTTATACTACCCTTGATTTAATATAACCCATAATAAGGGGAACAAGTAAGTACATTTTTTCTCCACCCTGTGAAATAATATAGGTGGGTGTTAAAACTGAGAGCTAGCACTTGACTTCCTCTTCTGAAATGAGAACCAAATGGTAAATAATTAGAATACGTTTACTCTTTTCAGATAGTAACTCGCTACAACTCCCTTGTTTAACTACACAGATTCCTTGTATGTGCGTTGTTCAGAAGTTGATAGTAAATTATATGGTGAAGTTATACTATGAAGACTAATACTCTAGTTGAGTTTCTTTTAGCCAAGATGTTTATTAGATTAACGCCAAGTTAGTTAGTGCATTTCTTAATCTTAAATGGTACTCTGGAACATCTGTAAGGACTTCTTCCCTCTTCATAGAACTTAACTCAGCTCAGGTTTGTTGGTTCTTCCCGTCACTTATGTAGAAATTAACCTAGAATTAAGGTTCAGTGGTTCTTCTTCCTTCTCATCACAAATTGTCCACGGAGATAGAAATAATATACAAAGCATCTTCTTTTTATTTAAATAAGGTAAGACAATCAGGGGATGGAAAATACCAAAACTGAAACTTTGAAACTAAATAAACCAAAAATCATGAGCTGACCGCCCTTATCGAGCAGCAAAAACACAAAATAAATGGGAAAACTACCTACTAGGTGGCACAGCGGCGAGCCACTTATCCCATCCTGGCAGGGGGGAGGGGGGATCATGTGGATTATCATCAGGCTCAGTATTTTGGAGGCGGATCAATGCTGTGAGCAAGGGGGTTGGGGAATCTTTGGGATGAGGGTCGAGGTGAATTAGATAGTTGTTGAGATTGACAATTTGGGCCTGGGTCAAAGCCCCTATGAGCTCAGCAACATGGTGTTTAGCCTGGATGTGGGCGTCAAGAAGTCGTTCTAATCCTGCATTATTGGCTCTTGTGGTACATGTGGATAGGGAAAAATATTCCAGTTAAGTGACATCCTTGACAGCAATGGTGGCAGTTTCATAAAGGCGTTGGATTTCCTCTTTTGTGGTAGGAGAAAAATCGGAGGGGAACAAGGGGGTGAAGCCCTTTTTTAAATTCTGCAATAGATTTGCACACATTCTGCAAAAACGGGAATTTTTGGGTGAGGCCACCACAACCTCAACAAGCTGATGGTCATTTTGGAAAAGGGTAGCATTGGGTTTGGGGACGTGTTGGTTGGTTGGGGCTGGGGCATCATAGTATGAATCAGATAAGGTACTAAATCAATTGGATAGCCTGGTGGTGGGACAACTTCACCAGAATTGATCACTTCATCCAATAAGTTCCAGGGATTTAGGTTGACTCAGGAAGATAAGGTGGTAGGTGACTTTGGTTGTGTAGTTTTGGGGCGGGGGATTTTCTGGAGTGGACATGGGTCCAAACCTGCTCCTGATTGGTTGACCTGGGTGTGCATTGGCCGGCTTGGGTTTGGCCATCTTGGATTTGGCAAGCTTGGATTTGGGTTACTTGATTTTGTTGCTGATTCATTGAGCGCTCAACCTGAGGGGTGAGGCAGCCAAAAAAACACTTGAACACTGTCGGTGTGGCATCATGGGTGAAGTTGGCCATATTTTAAGGGTTTAAATTATATTGTCATGTTTTTTGTGTGGCCCAACTCATGGCAAAGGGGACAGATAGTGCGATCATTATCAGTGCAAGCCCAAAAGAAATGGTCAGGTGCAGATGTGATATAGACATGCGGTGGGATTTGCTGGGCCATGTTCAGCTGGTGGGGGGTAGTGGTGGCCATTGCCTAAGGTTCCTCAGGTGTTCAGCACCACTTGGGACAATAAATTGGAGGATAGGATTTTTGCCATAATTGGACATCCCTGACATCAACTCCTCATAAAGTGTTTGAGGGGGGAGGTGTGAGGGGAGGTTCACAAAGGTCACCACAAGTGTGGTATCATCTGGGAGATGCGTTTGGGTGGTGGTAATGGGGGTGTTTTTGTATATTAAGGGCATAGTGCTGCAGCAGCTGCATCCTCTTCAATGGGGAATCAAATATTGAAATAGCCCTTGTAAGGGCAGAAATAAATAAATTTGATGGCGCAAAAGTGGCCGTTGCCAGATCAATTATCACTTTTTCAGCATATGGGAAGAGACATCCATAATTGACGCAGAGACAAACGCGAATATTGGATTGGGGTAGGGCTAGGGGGTGGGGGAAGGTTGGGTGGACTTTTGCGAGGTGCAGTGCTAGGTCCCTTGGAGGGACATAGTGGCTGAAGGTATTTGGCGGATTGGAAGATCCAGTCCACACATGTTTGCCTGCTGGGCAGTAAACGCTAGTTGGTGGAACACCACTGTCCCATACTGGAGCAGCTTGTGGTAGATCTGAGAATACAAATTTAGAAATTAGTTTGGTGAGGCGGTGGTAGAAAATCTGCTTGTTTTAAAAATCACTTAAAATTGATGTCAAGGGTACAAAAGATCTTCTTGTCCATCCAACTCTAATCACAAAAGCAAACAGTTTAATTTTATAAAAGTATTTATTCTGTAGATATACTTCTATTTAGTTATCTGTTTATTATAAAAACAAGGGTATTTATATGGGATTTCGACGCCCAACTCTTCACTTGGTGCCCCAATTGGAAACGGCAGCCGCTGCTGATGAATTAACCCTCCAGGGTCACATGAAACAATAATCATACTTATAGGTTCTAAGCAGATTCTCCCATTGAATCTCAGTGTGACTCTTATAAATTGAAGCAAAGAAAGTGTTCCATAGCCTTTGCACAACTCTCATTATTACCCTTTTTAGTAACAACCTGATTAGATAGTGGGACTTTTACCCATAAACAGCAGGTTGCAATCCCTAAAAGGTTAACTTTTAAGTTGCCTTACTAAAGATGGCATTAATCGCCTAGCAACTCATAACTCCCTTAGTTTATTGAAAATTGAACCCAATTGACTCTTTACATGCTAATTAAGTTATCAATAGTAAATTTGGCAACATAATCACTTATTTATTGTCAGGGATCACCCCTGACAAGTGTTGGTATTATCCCTTTATTGGGGAAGCCACAACAAGGGGTTGCGACCTGCCTACAAGTGGATGCCAGATTGGGCTCTCTATTAACTTGGGGTATGCCTGATCCAAAGTATTAGAGAGTGGCGCTGGTAATATTAATATTAATAATAGATTAATAGTAAATTTAACACTGGAAACTAATACTGAGGATGTCAATTAGATAATTGGGTCTTGGGTAATTACTGTCCAATGATGACCCAATCAATTCACCCTTTTGGGATCACTGGTGACTAATGCTAAGGATGATCCCACTCCCCATTGTATTATTTAATTATTTATTCTCAGCAAATGATGCCAAAAATTTCTATTCCGAATATTCCCCTGCCAATCCATCTAGGTACTAGAAATACATCAAAGATCATATCAATAAACTACAAGTTCTCGCTTATCTCTTTTTCTCTTTAATTTACTTAAGGCCTTAATGGCCTATCAACTCGCTGGAGGCTTCAGGGACCTTATCAATTACAGGCTCAGGTTGGAGTTGCTCCCCAAGTCTTAAAAAGTGGTGCTCCCTTCTAGGTGCCCCCAAGTTCCTCATGAGAGCTAATTCAGGGAAAAGAGGAGGAGCAGTCGCAGCTGAGGGCCAATAGCCTGAGGCATATACCCAGGCCTAAACAGCCCAGGAGGTATGACCTGGCCTGGCCCCAGCCCCAAAGAGGACAAACCAGGTTGGAAGTGGTAGGGTCAGTCAGGGAGGCCCCAGATGATCTGATTCTGGATACTGGGCAGACAAGCCCAGGATACCCTGGCCCCTGCCCCAAGAGGGCAAGCCAGGATGAGGAGGGACTAAGGGCCCCCCAAAACTAGCCTGGGCGACCAAGCCCAGGCTATTGGGGTTTGATTACCATTGACAGCCCCAGCACTGATGCCAGGTGTCAATCCCAATGCCAGGACCTCCTCCTGATGCTGGCCCCAGAGCTGATGCCAGGTGTCAATCCTGATGCTGGGACCTCCTCCTGATACTGGCCCAAGCACTGATGCCGGGTATCAATCCCAATGCTGGCCCCAGCACTGATTGCAGCTCTTACGCTGATTCTGGGGCCACTCCCTAATGACGCTCACCAGATCCCACCATTGTGTCTGCACTGGCTACCTTGGCCCATTCCACCCTACCACCCAGATCTGGTGCCCCCACCTTGGCTCTGACCCCTAGCCAAGGCTTGGAGGGGGCTCTTTTGGGATTCTCCCTTTATTGGTGAAGCCCTGACTAGGGGTCACGACCTTCCTACAGGCGGATGAAAGATTGGGCTCCCCATTAACTTGGGGTAAGCCCAATCCAAAGTATTGGGGGATCAGCCCCAATAACATTAATATAAAATAATAATAGTAAATTTGACATCAGCTACTAATGCTGAGGATGTCAATTGAACAATTGAGTCACAGGGAATTACTCTCCAACGTTGACCCAATCAATTTACCCATTTGGGATCACCAGCGACTAATGCTGAGGATGATCCCACTTCCCATTATATTATTTAGTTATTTAAACTCAGCAATTGATGCTGAGAATCACCTATTCTAAATATTCCCTTCCCAATCCATCAATATTTTATAAGTACCTTGAGAATCATCTTAATAAACTACCGTTTCTCACTTTTCTCTTTTACTTTTTCAGTTTACTTAAGGCCTTAATAGCCTATTATCTCGCTGAGGGCTTTGGGGCCCTGATTAATTGCAGGAATGGGTTGGAGTTGCTCCCCCGTGGCCCAACAACAAGGACAGGCAATCCAGAATATTGATCTAATGTATCAACTCTGGCAAATTAACTAGTATTCATTCAGTGTATTACTCTGAACAATAGTCATTGTACATAATCAATAACTTCCACGTCCACTAGCGGATATATCCCCTAGTGGACAAGCAGATGAATTATAATTGTCAATCTGGGTAATGTGGACATATCAGAATTTTAACACATCCCCCCGCTTGACCAGATTATCCAGCAATAAAGATTGTCTGGGGTATACAACGCTTCAATTCTGACTGAGTTCACCAGCATTTTTTAAATTGGAGTTCTCTGGTTTTATCTCCTTTCCTTTCTTGATGCAACTCTGGTTAGTCCTTCTTCTTAGCACGTTTCTGTTCTATGTACTTCTTGCTGCCACCTCCGCAGAGCGCAGTTCCCATAGCTCTATGCTATGCAAGCCTAGTTTAGGTGTTCTTGCTAATAAAAGGTCTGGAAAACCTATTTTCCCCATGTTGGGCTATACAAAACTTCTTGTTTGAAAGATATTCTCAGGCTTCTCCGATTTCAGTTCTCTGTATGCTCTCAGGTTGGGCTCTCCATTTTTGATCAGAGCGAAATTTTTTCTAGGGGACTACTCCCAATGAATCCAGTTTCATCCCGTCCTGATTCTACTGATATACTTGCTTCTTCCAGCGCCTTGGGACTACTAAAAAGTGGACCCAGTTTCAACGTGAGTTGGTCCTAATGATAACATAAGGGAACATCACCAATATTTTTGGATGATGACAAATTAAAATTGAAATTTAACATATCTATCATTTTTATTTTTATATATCTTTTATCTTATATCATTTTATATTTCTTTCTATTATGTTATCTTTTGCAAAGGGACTTAACTTACAAGTAGGTTTAGAGGTCCACCTTTTCGTTTTCCCTATTCTGGTTCAGCAGTTTTTTGAACAAATCCAGTTATTTTGGTTTAGAGGTCTATTATAAGACTTAACTACCTCTCATGTTCAGCATTCCCCTCCTTGGACTTGAACAAATAACATGGTTCATTGGTCACCTCTTGGGACTTGACCAACACTAAGACTTAACTTATTTTTTGTAGGTTCAGTGGTCCTTTGGGAACATTGCAACAAAATTTTCTCCCCTAGTTCCAATACTTGAGATATTTATTATGGACCAGTTCACTATCCAACCACTCGTGAGGTTCTTATATTTTATAGGCATCAGTCGCCATCTTGGCGATCACTTCAAAAGGACCCAACCACAAAGCATCCAGCTTGTTTCTTCATCCAAACTCATGAGTGTTGCAATAGGCTACTATAACACCCACTTTTTGCTCTTGCATTGCTGGTCATTTATTTTCCATTGATTTTGCTTTAATCTTTTACTTTAAGGTATTATCAAATGCCTACAATTGCAGTTTAATCATAGTACTTTCCAGTTCTATCAAGTAGTTTTTGGGTACTCACTCCCAATACTGGTTCTATGGTAGAATACAAAGTTGGTGGTAAGTCTTCTTTTTGTCCATACAGGAAGCTAAACAGCAATTTTCCTATTGCTGTACGATGACTGATATTGTAGGCAAAGGAACTGAACTTAGGTAAGTTCCCAGGTGGAATTTTTTCCCACAATTAATTTTCTTGGCATTGAGGCTAGCATTACAGTAATTAGTTCCACCATTCCATTTATTTCTGGATGATATGTAATGGATACCACTCCTCAAATTCCCATCAATTCATTTAGCCTCAGAATCGAATAGGAGGTAATATTGGTTCCATTGTCACTCAATTATGCTTGTGGGCATTCATGTCTCACACGACTTGGTCCAGGATGAATCTTATCATGCTTGCGGCATCCACTTTGCAAAAAAGCTTTGGCTTCTACCCATCTAGTCAGGTGGTCTATTGCCACTATGATGTATTTTGTTCCTCCTTTACTGATACTTAGGTGTCCCATCATGTCTATTGACACATTATGCCATAAAATCCAGGTAGTACTAGCCTGTATCCTGTTACATTCTTATGAGGCTTGTGAAGTTGGCATTCCACGCAACAGGCCATGTAGTTGACAAACTATAGTTGGTTGATTCCCAGTAATATTACAAGAGAATATGGTCCTTTGTTTTGCTTAGGCCACCATAACTGACAACTTCATGCGAAGCCCAGATAATTTCTTCAGGTTTTCTGGCTTTGGGAATAGAAAAACATCTCATTTCAATCATTTTGTGTAATTGTCCATTTTCTATTTTGGTGTTTTCCATTGCCCTGTTTAGTGCGACTTGAATTTCTCAGGGCTCATTACCAATATTGCCTTTGATCATCCTCTGGAATAACTCATTTGCTTGATGATAGACAATTTGGACAGCAGGCAATCTTTATAATCTGTCAGTATTTTAATGTGCTGTTACGGCCTGATGTATTATATCAAAGTTATAGGCTTGTAATTTTAAAGATCCATCGGGCCAATCGCCCTTCTGGTTCCTTCAGGTTATGGAGCCAGCATAAAGAGAAGTGGTCAGTGACCACTTTAAGGTGTGTTCTTTGATTATACACTTGGAACTGCTTGCATAAATAGATCAAAGTGAGGCATTCATGCTCCACCGAGGTATAATTTTTCTCCGCTGGTGTTAGTGTTCTTCTCACATAGACCACCAGATATTATTCATCATCTTCATCCACTTGACTCAAAAATAGCATTGATCACCACCAACAAAGCATCATCTTGAATGATGAATTGCTAATGGAAATTTAGGTATCTTATGACAGGACTAGTCATCAAATTTTAGCATAATTTAATAAACTACTCTTGGGCTTCTTTGTTCTACACAAATCCTTTCTTGGATCCTTCAATAAGTGGAATAACGGCTCCACAATTCTAGCGAAACTTTTTATAAATTTTTGATAGTAGCCAACCATACCAAGAAATACCTGGATATCCCAAATGCTTTTTGGGCTTGACATCCGTTTGATTGCTATAATCTTATGCTGATGGGGTTGCAGCCCTCTGAAACTTATCACAAAACTCATTTACTCAAGCTCTTTCTTGAGGATATACTTATTCTCAGCTTTATTTTAAATTTGCCATAGCTAGGTGCTTGAACACTTCTTCTAAGTGCTCCAAATTGTCCGTGAAGATCCTCCTGAATAAATTGATATCATCCAAGTATACTAAATCTTAGGATAGCTTCAAATCACTGAGGATAGAGTCTATTTTTCTATGAAATATCATTGGCGCATTACACAATCCTTGGGGCATTCAGGTAGGCTGGTAAAGTCCTTGTGCAGTAATTACCCCAGGTTTTTATTGATCCTCTTTTGGCAAATTGATTTGCCAATATACCAAAAGAGTCCATTGATAAATAGTATTTGTCATTCCCTAGGCGATTGATCACATTTTTTATCCTCAGAATTTGTAAGAGTCCTTTTTAGTGATTTTATTCAATCAACAAGAATCAATTATTATTCAATTGGATCTGTCCTTCTTTTTTATAATGAGAATTGGACTCGCATATGAACTTGATATGGACTGAGGAGCCCATGATCAACTAGCTGCTGAATTCTTCACTGACCACAGTTTTAGCAGCTCTAGACCATCAGACCATTCTCATCCTTATTGGTGAGTAAACCCCAGTGTCAACTTTGTAATATCATGCTCTTTGTGCATCCCAAGTTGTGGTCATCTTGGTCAAATATCTCCCTATGTATTTTGAATAATCAGAGAACATCTGTTTGTTGCTGTGATAATAATTCATTCAGCTGCTCTCAATTGACTAAAATGTTAACACCTTCTGCAGCTTCTGCCATTACTACCGACTTGGTTAACATTCCAAAATCATGGAATTTATTGATCTGCCATCAGGATTAGATGTAGAAACACGATAATTTGATTCTTTGCTATTGTTGGGACTAATTGGTTTTAGACCACTTGTCCCTTTAAATTTTGGAGGCCAGGAAACCTGAAGTTCATAGCCGCTGGATTCATATTATTTTTGCTTCTTTGGCTGGAAAGTCTTTTAACATTTAACATTCCTGGAGCTGCAAATACTAACTATTTGTTTTTTTTTTCTAAATAAATAGAGCAGTTCAATTTAACTTAATTGGAAAAAAGAGAGTAAAGTTTATTTTGCTCAAAAACGGATTATAAGGGAGTTCAGGGAGGCATAATTGGTAAATCTCCAAGCGGTTAATCTAAGATCTACACTTGTTACCAATCTGGGATTCTACATAAGGCTGGTCATCTTGGTCAAATAGTATTTGCTCGCCATATAAATAGGATTTTTAACCATGATATTAGGGTGTTTTGGGCGATTAATATGTGAATGCATTAGTTGGGGATTGTCCCTAATTTTAGGAGGGCTGTAAATTCGTTGGGGATTATCCCCAAAAATGGTTTCATCTATTTTGACAGCTTGGGTTCAATTACCATCATTTACCTTATCTAAATCTACAATTTGGGTAGAATCCCAACAACGCCCCATCTAGATCTTGGCATAGGGGAGAAAAGGACGGAGAATATGAGTATGTACACTATTTACCATAGCACCCTGAATGATCTCTACATTTGAGTGTTTGTTGCCATGTTTATAAATGACTTTAAATGCCCTGACCAGTTGGTGCCCAATTTGTTATTATGACCCCCCAGCTGCTGGTGATAGAAAAAGACTAGGTCACCCAGATGGAAGGTGTGCAGAGGTTCACATTTATCATTGAAGTGGCTTGTTTCTCTACTAGTTGTAACAGATAAGTTCTCAGAAGCTAGAGCCTGGAGTTGGATTATTTCATTGGCAGTGCTGCACATAGTAACCTCAGGGGCATCAGGTAAAGCTTAATCTAACATAGCCTGCACTTTAGTTGGCAACCGTGGGGTTTCTTATATACAAGGCCTGGAAGAGCAACATCTTAGTTATTCAATGATAGCATTATTTTTTAAGCCAGAATTGCACTAAGCAAATATTAGAGCCTTTAAAGAGGTTTGGTCGTGGCCATTTTCTGGAGGGTGGAAGTTGGGATTCCATTCGCCAGCTCTACCCTTCCATTGGTTGCAGGATAATATGGAGTGAAAAATATATGGGTAGATCCCATCAGTTGGCTAGAAAATTCACCAGAAAAGATCGTAAGTTTTGACTATTATTGGAGAGAATTATGTTAGTGCACCCATGCTGGGTGATAATCCAAAGATAAGAATGTAACGGTAGTTTTTTCTGAAGCGGATGGTAAAGATACAGCATCTATCCACTTAGTTAAATGATCCACTTCTATAAGGAGAAGCTGATGGCCATTAGAGTCTTGAGGAGAGGTACCACAACATCAATGCTGATAGTATGGAAGGGTTCACAAGGTGGAACCACTGGATGTTAAGATTGAGGATAAGTCCAGCTTGGTTTTTACATACCAGGCAGGACTCTACTACATCCTGTATTGAAACAAACTTTCCTTCCCAGTAGCATTAAGTACTGAGCCACTGGTAGGTTTTCTGAATTCCTCTCGTGGAAAACTCGCAAATGTCCCTCCAATATGACATCAGTTCGAGCCAAAGGTCATACATAGGGCAACCATTTTTGGGACACAAGTTTGTACAGTTGGCCATTTTTGACTTGAAGATTCTCCAATCTTTTTGCTAATTCCTTTTGAAGGGTCAGAATTTATCTTTCATCGTTGCGATTGAGTTAGGAAGTCTTATAGTCAATCCTCTTCAGGGTTGGTCAAGGTTAATATGGGAAGCTGGGATAGGCAATCTGCATTTTGGTGTATTGGTCCTGCTCGATGAAAAATGGAAAAGTTATAGGTTTGAAGTTTTAATGCCTATAGGATTCATCTTTCTTTGGGGTTCCTCATTTGCTGTAGCCATCACAAGGAAGCGTGGTTAGTAATTATGGTGAAAAGTTTCCCATATAAATAATGTCATAAATGATTATTAGCCATTATTACTGCCAAGCATTTGCATTCCATAACACTATAGTTGCTTTTGGCTCTAATTAGAGTTTTACTATAGTAGGCGATAGGATGGTCTACTAAGATTTTGTCATTTTGCGATAGTATGGCTCTGATGCCTATATCTATAGCATTGGTAAAGAGGAAAAAGTTTTGTCAAAGTTAGGATGTGTATGTACTGTAGAGTGGAAAAGAGAGACGCATAGCAGGTCAAAGGCCTGCTGTTGTTCTTCTTTCCACTGGAAGGGTACCCCTTTATTCAGTAGATATACTAGAGGCTCAGAGGTGTCGTCAAATTGGAAAATAAAATGGAAATAATATCCCACCATTACCAAAAAAATTGTACATCTCGTAGGGATTTAGGGGGGACATTTTGGAAATGGCCAAGACTTTATCTTCCATTAGGCATATTCTGGCTTTCCCTAACTTATGGCCTAAAAAATCCATTTAATTCTGAAAGAAGGAGCATTTGATAGCTTTAGTTTTAGCGAAGCTTGCCATAACTGCTGGAAAACTTTCCTGAGTTGATCTATGTGTTTTGTAAAGTTTCTCAAAAACGGTATTATTGAGATAAAAAACACACAAGGACGTTTTTAAATCATCTAATTTCCGTCCATGGCGCGTTGGAAGGTAGCAAGGGCATTATATAACACCTGCGGTATTTGAGTGGGCTCAAACAATCCTTCACTTGAGATAGGGCACATTTTTCTGATCCTCCAGCAATAAATCGACTTGCTTTAGCCACTGGCAGGATACATTGCAAAAATAGTGGGAACCCAACATCAAGCGTAAGGAGTCATCTATATGTGGCAATAGATAGCTATTTTTCTTTGTGATATAATTGAGGTGGCGATAAATCATTACAACATGGTGGACACCATCTTTTTTATAAATTAATAAGAGCGGGGAAGACCATGGGCTTTTAGGAGGAACAAGTAACTCAGCTTCCAACAGTTGCTGTAGCTTTAGGGCCACTTGAGCTTCCTTGACTTTAGATTTTCTGTATGGCTGAGATTTGAATGGAGGGTGAACCTCAGTCTCGATTTGGTGAATTACCCCAGAAAATTTTCCATAATCACTTGGTCTCAAGGAAAAATATCACTATACTCCTTGAGGAGGTCTTCAACGTTCTGGAGAACGTTTGGAATGAGATTGTCTCCAATTCTAATTTCAACCAGAGCTATGGTGGGAAGGGGATCGAACCCTAAATCTTGTAAAAAACCAAAACAACTCACATTGGTGATATTTTCAATGGGAAAACTTTACATAAGCAATAGGGGCATACTGATGAACTTGAAGGGTTTGATCCAAAAGATTCCCTAATAAGATAGATATAGATTTCCTGTAAGCAGGATTCAAAATCCCTAGACAGGTCAACGCTTCTTTGATAGACGGGTTTGGGTGTCCACTTAGCTCCAAATCTTGATTGGGAAGGGTGAAGACCTTGATCCCCATATCCACAATGTATTGGGAGCCAGAGGGTATTGTAATCAAATGGGGACATACAGGGGATCCCATCTTTGGCGTCTACCGCCTCAGGGGGTAACTTAGTTTTTTCTTAAGCCCTGATAATCAACTCTATAAATGGAGGACGGATATTCAAGGGTACACATTTGTATTTACAAGGCTTCTTTACTTTTTACTGGGAGGTTAAATATTAATGGGATATGATAACCTAATAGCAAAAGTACTTTTCTTATGGTTGTAATACAGTCAAATTCCCGAATCAGTTAGACCCCAATAAGCAACTTGAAGTTATTGTTTTCTAATGCATAGCGGGGGCAGTAGTTAAAAGTTTTCCAAATTGGAGGGGCAAGGCAGAATACGCCCCTATCGCCTTAGTATACTGACTACCTGCCATTCCATACTCAGCTTCATGAATCAAGTCTGGAGCAACGTTTATCTTCTGGATAAATCAGGAAGATATAACGTTAACCAGTGGAACAATATCAATTATTGAAAGAACTTTGATCTTGTGAATGACAACCTCTACCCAAACCACCGAAGTTCTGAACTAGGAAGTATTGTCTAGTAGACTGTCATTAGGAATTTTCAGCGAAGCAAGTGCATGATATTGCCTAGGTCATTCTTGGCGCTGTTCAATACTTTTGAAGGTTTTATCTTCCAGGGCCTTTGCTTTCCATAGAGGAACTGACCTCTTTGATTTAATGGGGTAACTGCACAATATATAAATTAGAAAGCTGAAGTTCTTTATTTCCTTGAATAGAAAGAGGTATATTGGCTTCTGCCAGGGCAGCTAACACAAAACATACCGAGGTGCTGGAAATAGAACTAGTGCTAGAACAAGGGTTTTGAGGCACCTGAGTGTCGTCATCATAGGGAGCCTCCTTCCCTATACTGAATGATATTTTGCTGACCTACGTATGAAGATGCAACAAGTGTACACAGTATGGTTGTTTTTCTTTCAAAAAGTGCAGTATAATTTGGGGGTAGAATACTTGGGGAGTGTAACTGCTAGTACTTTGGGTTGAGTCTTGTTATTTTTTTTTAAATGAGTGGTCCCGGTAGGTTTGAATAGATTGGTCAGAATCTCTGAAATGGCTTCTTTGATATGGAGGAGAGACGTCCAATTAGACTTTACCGCTTTAGGATAAAGTAGAATATTAAGCATATTTTTAAGCACCAAAAATGAAGCAGTGATAGCTTCATCTAAAGTAGGACGTTTCCTGCACTTAACGTTTAAGCCTTAAGTAAAAATGGTTAGCGAAATCTTCGACACTTTCTCACCAATTAAGGCTTATAACCATAAAAGTTTGCTTTTGGTTGAATAAAGCTGGTTTGCTCCCAAATTTCCTGAAGCAAAGCAGTCTTGGAGTTATCCCAAGTCTAACAATAAATTAAGTAAGGTACCATAATGTCTTGAGCTACGCGATTAAGACAGTTAGTTAGGTGTTTGAGCTGTTGGGTTTCAGTAGCTTCCTCCATGGAACTTTTATAACAAAATAGGAATAAGAAGATACTACCTTTGCCTGGGGCGTAATTCTCTTCGAACAACAGTTTGAACGTGCCACTGGGGGTTAATGGCTAAAATGACGTGAACTGACACCAGGGGGATGTTTTCACCTAAATAGGAACTGATAAAGCTGGAAGTTCGCAATGGTGGAGGGCGTCCACTTTATTTTGTAAGGCGTTAACATCCTCAGTTATTGAGTCTACCTGATCAAGGGTGGTACAATGGGCCTCTTTGGTGGCAATGAGAAGGATTAACTTCCAAATTTTGCTTTTAAGCTCAGTGGTTGCATCTCAAAGCTTTAGTTGGTGTTGCTCAAGATTAAGAATTCTTTTCTCCATCCCAAACAACATAGAGGGTAATTTGGCTAAGAGCTTAAGGTGTTCCTGATCTGAAGAGATCTGCCACCAAATTGCTCATAGTAATAATAGTTTACACTAAAAACTCAGGGTAAACCTGGCAAGGGAGCAACAGTTTTTTCAGGACCAAGGGTTTAGACCACTTGTCCCTTTTTAGTTATAGGCAAGGAAACCTGAAAATACTGGTTTTTGTATCTATTCGCTTGTGATTTCATTGGCCAGAAAGTCTTTTCTCAGGTTAATTTACCTGTAGTCGAATATCCTAACTATTATAATTCCTTTAAATTAATAGAGTAAGCCAAATTTAACATGAAATGATGAAAAAAATATTATTTATTTGCTTAGAATAGAAATTATAAGGGAGATCAGGGAGGTCACCCATTCCATTTCCAAGCAGTCCAAGTTAAGATTTATAATTGTTATAAATTGGGAATTCTGCGACAGTCTTAGTCGTCTCAGTAAAATAGGATTTGCTTGCTACATAGATCAGGTTTAAACCCCAATATTAAGGGTTTTGGGTTAGTAATATGACCACATTAGTTGGGGATTGTCCCCAATGTAAAGAGGGTTGGAGTTTTGTTGGGAATTATCCCCAATAACGGTTTCAGCTACTTTGATGGCTCAGGTTTGATCACCGTCATCTACCTTATCTAAATCAATAATTTGGGTAGGAATACTAACAGTGGTCACAACTATTCAGCTGATGAGATCACCCAGGACCTGCAAGTGATTATCAAAACTCTTAAAAACGCCTTAAACTAGCAGTTAAGGGGAAAATAACAAGGCAGGTAAAAGAAGGCAGGAAAATCCTGGTATGAAGTTAGGAAGCTATGTGTTAGTACACTCTAGGAATTACAATACCAAAGCTCCTCACCATAAATTTGGTCCTGTCTGTATTGATCTCTATCAGGTAAGACTTTGAGTGACTCCCTTTGATTTTGAGCTGTCTCATCCTGCAGAGTCTTGAGCGCACCCAAAAATTCGCATCTATCAGCTTAAGCTTTTCAAAGACAAGGTACAAAAGAGATTCTACCCTTTACAACTTATAACTTCTAAAATACCTATATTTAAGGTTGATGATATATGGACAGCAAAATAGTTTGGGGCAACGGAAGTATCTTGTCAAATAGAAAAACTACCCTAATGAAAAATCCACTTGGCAAACAGCTGAGGAAGGTATACGCTATCCAGAGAAAATCTGGGAGTACTTAGCTCAAAGGAGGGTGATATAACAGTCCAAATTATTAGAACATCAAATTATTCTATTTAGGAATAATATTAATTTGTTATGACTCCTAAATTGGCTCGCAATTTCTATAAAACCCAAAACCAATTTTCCTCTCAGATGATCGTTCAGATCCATGTCCAAACAGTCCATAAAATAAAATGGTAACAGAGGATCTAATAGGGTGAAGCATTAAAAAAGAAGGCTCAAACAAAGGAATGGAAGCTTAGCTTATAAGTGGGGATTACAAAATTTATAATAATTCCTATTTTATTGAAACTGACAAAAATGCATGAGAATGTCAGAATATAAAATGAAAATGAAAATGGTGCAAAATTTTTGAGGTTGAACTATTGAAGAGTCAATCAAAACCAAGTTTACCTATAAAAAGTCCTTGACTTGGGGATAAAAATGAAACAGCTTAGGAAAACAAACCTCTTACATATAGCTAACCAATTAGGCTTAACCTAGCTATGTGATGCTCAAATTTTATTAATATCAAGGTATTGAGGTTGTTGTGATATCAATTCTGGCTTCTTAAGCAGTATAAAATAGTAATAATCTTTACTAAAAATAAAAACTTTTATTTGTTTCTCTTTTAATACCATATGATTAACCCTTATATCCAGGGTTCAAACATTGAAATCAGCCACTTTAACTTGTCCTCACTCTCCTTTACTTGGAACCAAGAAGAGCTGCAGGGTTTGTGTATTACTTTAACAGTGGTGCAGGGGAAAATACCCCCATTAGTGGTGGTACATGAAAAACCGTTGATTTTCAGTAGTAATATCTCTTCTATGGTAATTACACGGTGAGTACTTTTAAACTCCTTTGTCAATCATTGGAAAGGACCAATCCATTATATTAATTAAGTAAGGTGACCTGAGTTCAGAGATGTCTGGAAAGACATTTTTTGAAAATGTGACAGACCCTAGAAATCTGTGCAGTTGTTTCTGCGTCACAGGAGTAGCCAAGGCCAAAATGGCATCCAGATCAGAAGACATTTTAGCATCTTTCTTCAATACCAAGTTCCCAAAAAATTGAAACTTTTACATATATAACTCACATCTAGTGCTTTTCAAATAGCCAGATTTAAAAGTGCTGCAGCCACTACCACTAAAACATTGCCGTGTTCCTTGGCGTTGGGAGAGTAAATCAGGGTATTGTTAATGTAGGATACCGCGTAAGAGATCCTGAGATTTCTCAGAGTGTTATCAACGAGGCGCCAAGTGAGTGATGTAGCATTCTTTAGTCCTGAGGGCTTTTTATACTGACTATTCCAAAACTTGTGCAGATTGCTTTTAGCCATCCTTGAACAGACTTAACAAACACTTGGTTGAAGGCGTTTACCAAGTCAAATTTTGAAAAAATTTTGATATTAAAATAGATTGGATGATAGCAGCCTTGATGGATAGAGGGTATGGATCTTGGCCTGTAACGTTGTTCTAGTGTTCATATCACATGTGAGGTCTTAGATGCCAAAAAGTTTCTAAGGAAAACCACCATAAAGGAAATAGTCTCTTGTGATCACCAATCCCTTCTCCATTAGTCATCAATCCACACCTTAAGAACTTAATCTCTTTGTCCATCTAGTTATATTATGAAAAAGTTGATTTCAATGAGGTCAACCATAAGCTGGAAGCTCAGAAATTCTGAGAATCATGGTAAATGACTAGGGCCTTCCACAAAAAATTCGGGTTTTAAAGGGTGCAAGAATTAGTGGTGTTGCAATTGGTTTGACCAATCATCTGGTTATGATATTTATATATATTTTTTATTTCAATCTATTTAAGGTACGCCAACCAGGGGATGGACAGTACCAATCACAACACCCAAAACGACAAAATAAAACTACTAACCAAGTGGGAAGTGGAAACCGCTAACCCACCATGGCAGAGGGTGAGGAGGGGTCAGGGGTTGGTTTTCAGAAGGACCCACCTCGATCATAGGATGTTGGTTACAGTACCAGACCAGAGCAGAGAGCCAGGGCGTTGGGGCATCCGCATAGTGGGGGTGGAGGTTAGCATAGTAAGAGTTTTCCACTTCCTCATCAAGATAATGGCGGGAAAGTGTTTCAACAAAAGCTGCGAGGAGAACTTCAGATTCTTTGCGGGCTTCAGGAAGTTGGGTGAAAAGGGAGATACTGTGGCGGGTGATTTTGGCTGAGGGGTTGAATAAAGCAAGTGTTGCGACATTCATAACAGCAACTTCAGCATCATCAAATAGTTTTGAGATGTCACTGCAGGCAGATTCAGGGAAGTTGGGGGGAAGAAGAGGGTGGGCAGGCCATGCTGGAACTGAGCCACTGACTGGGCCACCGCGGTGCGTAGTTTTGGGCATTGAGGAGAGGCCACCGCAGCTAAGGCGAGCTGGTGGTCACTTTGGAAGGGGGCTGTATTGGGAAGAGGAGCGAAATGGCGAACTTAGGGGTTTCATCAAAGTTGGGAAGGAAAAATTCTGCCTGACCATAATTGAATTGGCAGAGAGGTTGACCTGTATGCTTACTAATGAGGACATTACCTGATTTGTCAGTCTCAGCCAATAGATCACATGGATTTTGGTTCACTGGAATAGTGGCGTTCAAATTTGGGTGGGTGAGATTGGGCAAATGGGTGGCTGCTTGGGTGCCAATGGTGGTCCAAGCATTGCTCTGATTGGCTGGGGTGGATTTAGGTAGGAGAGTGAGGCTGGAGGTTTTGGGGGGGATGATTTTCCACGCAGGCCCACTGAATGAGATTGGAGGGTGGGAGGGGGCAGCAAAGCGCCCCATACTGAATCTCCAGAGGGGGGCTCAGAAGCCACAGCAGCGGAATTGGCCTGAGGGCACGCTTTTTTTGCATGGTTGAGGCCAAAGCAGAGGGAACAAATATGCCTACCATTATCGACCTGAGCCCAAAAGAAATGATCAGGCGCTGCAGCCACACTAGCGTCGGGGTGGGATTTGTTGGGTTATGGTAGGGTGGTGTGGGATGATGGTGGATGTTGCACGAGGAGCAGCAAGGCGCTCCGCACCAGATGGAATGGCAAAGATGAGGTTGGACTGAGTGCCATAAGCCATAAGCCCCGCGACCAACTGGTCATACAAAACCTGGGGTGGAAGGTGAGATGGGAGATTTGCAAAGGATACCACCAGCGTGGTGTCTGAAGAGAGGCGAGTGCAGGTTGTGGGAATGGGGTTTTTTTTATAAATTAGAGGAGTTTGTGCTGCCACTTCAGCGTCCTCCTCAGATTGGAACCCAACGTCAAAGTAGCCCTTAAAAGGGCGGAAGTCTATAAAGCCAGCTGGCGCAAAGGCTGCAGTGGCTAGGTCAATAATTCCCTTATCAGCATATGGGAATAAACGCCCATAGTCCACTCTTAGGCAATAGCGAATGGCGGAGTGAGGGAGGGCGAGAGGATGGGGGCGAAAAGGGCGGACGCGCGCCAGGTGGAGCGCTAAGTCCTGTGGGGGGACAAAACGGCTGGAAGCAGTGGGCGGGCTGTTTGAGCCCATCTGAACGCGCTTGCCCGTGGGGCAGAAAACACTAGGCGGGGGTGCACCACTGCCCCACACTGGGGTGGCAGGCGGTGGAGCCAAGGACATCAAAGAATAGGTTTGGGCAGACAGCTGTGGATAAATAAAGCTTAAATTTAAAATCGCTCAAAAGTGGCTTCAAGCGGTAAAAAAAGTTTATATATTATATATGTATATTTTATTTCATACTTTAATAATAAGACAGCGAATTTAATAGTACAGCAATTACTTTGCCATAAGGCCTTAGCTTTTATAAGTAGTGGCCTAAAGTATTAATCTACTATTAATTGAATCCAGAAAACCCTGACAACACATTTTTAATTTCCTAAAAATTGTCTTCTGACGCTGTGACCCTTTTTTTATATCACCTCCTATTTTAACTTAGCATGATACTTTACGCTGCACCCATGTTTCATAAAACTTTCAGTAATAGGGTCCTATAATTGCTACAATAATTATCCAGTAACTTGATTGCATCTGGAAAATTTCATCTTTATATGAAAATTCCTTAACCTTAGGTATTCACTTTTTAACCCAAATTAATTATTACAATTTTAGTTTACCACTTGGAGGAGTTTCTTAGTAACCAGGAAAAGCACCAATCAAAACTCTGGTAGGAATAGGATATCTGAGAAGGTTGCCAAGGGGAAGGGGATCTTTTTTTAAAAGAAGTTATATCAGCATTTCTGGTCATCTACTTAGAGCCCACGTGCCTCTGGAAGTAGTTGATACTACAGGGTGCTCTCTTGTTTTCTTAATATAGAAAATCTCATTGCTAAAGGTAACTTTTATCCTATGAAGTTTTTATCAAAGTCATTTTCATCATACATTTTATTCAAGTTTTTGGTGTAGTTACCTGTGCAGTTGAAATATGCCGCCCTAGTGCCAATTTCAACATTTTGTGTTCACTACATGGTCACACCCTGTTGTTCTGTTAAATATTGTTTACCAGTATTAAGTTTGGTAACTTAGTTGGAAAATATCTTCTAGAAGAGGTAGCGAAAATTACAACTAATGAAGTGCCTGGCCCTGAGGCTTTTCTAAACCGTTAAATAAGATTGATCAATCATGAGTGGAATTGAAGGCTCATGATGGCCTACTTTATGATATTATAATGGGCCATGGTCGTTAAATAAAAAATTGGAACAGCAAGTAAGGTCGTTAGAGGATTAAAATATGGCCTTAAGAAGCGGACTTTTAGTCCAATAATAAAATGATTAGCCAAATGGAAATTGCATTTCAGGTGGAATGCCGCCAATTCTTCTGAAGTAATCAAGTAATCTAATCTATAGACTCTTCAGAATTGTTGTTAGTGTCATCAAGGTTAAGTTGCTCATGAAACCCTTCTGACGAAATCTGTTACTAAGGTGAAGGTGCACAGGTTCTGTGCACTTTGCCAGTTGTTTCCCCCTCTTCTCTGACCATTGGAGCCTCCACGAAATTTGATATTATGGCGGCTCACAGTTGTATAGGGTCGTCACAGGTCCTTCAACCCTGAAGCAACGATAAACAATTGCTGGTCAGCCCAGTGAAATTACCAAAATTTATTAAAACTGTAAAAGTACACAATTTTTGGATCTTTTTGAAATTAAAATGGTCAGAGTTCCTAATACCACTAAGCTGCAGCGGTAATGAACACATTAGACTTTGAAAGTCAAGAGTTAATTATGCCCAAACAAAAGAAGGCAAGCATGTATTATAACGTGAAGGTCCTTCTTATCAAGGAGTTTGGCTGAGCTGAAAGGATGATCACTTGTAAGATATAAATTCCTCAATCTTCCTTTTTCTTTAAAACTATAACTGAAGCATAACTCAGATTTTTCAAAAAATATAAACACAACTGCTCAAATGAGCAAAATTAAAATGTCAATGATTTTGATGCCCGCTGCTCCAGAATGGGGTGGTGGTGCGCTGCTTACTGGTGTGTTTTGACTATCATCAAAGCATGCCTGGTCTGGATCTGCTAGCCCTCTTAATGCTACTGGGCGTTATGTCCCCCCTCAGGACTTGGTCCACCACCTCTCAAGCTCCCAAGTGGTGTTAAAGAGCCCTTTGGTGCTCCCATGGAGCAATTTGCATTTCAGCCTCCAGGTCAAAGATGTGGATTTTTTCCCATAGCATGTGCGGCCATCTTCAAGATAGCCACAGCAGTGTATAAATCCACTGGCTTTATCAAATTTCGACCCTTCAAGGGGTATTTCAATCTCAGCTTCCATTCTGAAGCTGATGCAATGTCAGCATCTAAGCTGCTGTTAATTTTTAAAAAGGTTCCCCTTCCTACCATTTGTACCCAGTTCCCAGATGAGGCCGCTTTGTTGGTCCAATTCACTGGGTTGCCCTCCCACCTTTCCCCTGAACGCCACCACCATGAGATCACAGAGGGTTTGGCCATTTACAGCACAGACCCCATGCTGCAATTCATGGTTCTAAATAGAGCGGATCATTTAGCAGGGCCGTATACCTTTGTGATGATCCAACCATTCCATAATGACACCCATCTCACAATTCCCCCTCGCATGGTGATCAGATCCTCCCATAGTCGCCCATTATGATCGCACATCAAGAATGGCCACATCATTTGCCCCTTGTGCTTTGAGCTTGATCACTCAAAGTGCAATTGCCCTATGGCTTCTGCTTCCACCACTTCTGCTACTCCCCCCTCTGTCATCAGCTTGGCTGCTGCCACGCCCCAAATTTTTCAAATGGGGCTTGATTCTCCTGCCCCCAACCTCAGTGAAATCTGGCATGGCTTCTGAAGCTGCAGCCAATCAAAATTTTAAAATTTTAAAAATTTGGTCGATTTACACCAACCTGAGCTGATGGCTGAAATAGTTTCAGCTGAGCTGCCATGGGTGACAGTTCACAGCCAATCAGGTGCAGTCAACTTGATAACTCTAGTGGCTGGGCCAGTGGTAGCTGAGTCTTTTTTTGTGTCTTGAATGGATTGACAAAAATGACCAGTCATATAACATTAAAGTGGATTTTGCATTGGAAGAGTTTTTCATCAATCCTCCCAAATCACACCCTGCCATTTGTATCATAAAACCAATTATTCTACTTTTAAAATATAAAAAAATGTCAGTTGAAGCTGCTGCAGCTCCTGCCAACACCCTACTCCGCCAGCAACTCCATGGGGCAATGGAACCCTTGGTTGAGGGTATTCTTGTCCCCAATTTCCATCATGATTTTGAGGAAAATGCAAAAAATTGAAATTGAGGAGCTCACTTTTGGTGCGAGCTGCACTTGCATTGATGCAGAAAAAACTTCTCTTTTATCCCTATTATACTGAAACCTGCTGGTGCACCAAGTCTTTCACTTGTGTGCCAGCTCTCATCACTTTTACTGAGCATCAACTTGCTCAATACATTGAGGCGATGGACACCGCTGGCATCATAAACGAAGAAAACCCACAACTATACCTCCTTATGCCCCAATTTGCTGATGCTCCAACCACAATGCTGTCCACCTTGGTCTGCCAGCTAAAGCAGGCGCCAGACAAAAGTTTCCCCATAGATTCCTCTTCTTATGATATGACTTTCTAGGATTTTAGCTGAGGTGAATATTAGTAATTTTTTATTTCAAATAATCCTTTGTTTGGCCCATTTTCAAAAAAAGATGCGTGGCGGCTCCCCCTTTTGGGTTGGGCACCACTAGTGCTAAAATAAAAAAGAGGAAATTCCTCAATACCTTTCTTTAAGAGAGATGAAACTATTCAAATATTTGTGAACACTGTTTTTTGGAGGAACAGACACTGTATGAGGCTAAAGTTATAAATGATTTCAATCACCCTCTCGCTTTTTGACACGCCTGTGAGCCCTACATGGAGCTGTATCAAGCTCTGATGCCAATTCTGAATGAGAAATATGATATCACTCACATGGTGAGTTACCTCCATTGTTGCAATGTCACTTTTAAAATAATGAATCCAAGTCTAAGGGAGCCATGCAATCAAATTTACTGTTATATCCGCCCCACTAAGAATTTGACTCAGGTGTATAGTCTTTGTTTCAACAATTTTGATACTAAGCAGGTCACTTGTTATCTTTATAAGAATTTGAAACATATGCCAATCATTAACTTAAGTCAAGTTTTAAGCCTAGGGTTCATTTTTTTAACTCACTATTGAGAAAGACTTGTAAACATGGCTGAATAAAACAGTGATTTTCTACCTCGCCTAATCTAAAAAATTCAAAGTACAAAAACATCTCTTAACTACACCTTCCGTCTGGAAGAAGGATGATAACGCATCCTTGTCTTCAACAGTTGAGCAAAAATGCGAAGCTGAGTTGGCACCAAAAATAGTAATGATGCTGTATGCTTAATAGTTAATATTACAAAATCTTGTGATCACATTAAGGAATATTTCCCAATTTAATATGGTCCATATTGCAATGCGGATTTAGCCTTGAATGGAATCCAGCCCTCAGATAGGCCTAGAGATCCAAACTTCCTAAGTTAAGCAGACCCTTTGGATGTCCTAGCATTGTATCTGGCGGATGCTTATTTTTAGGTATACTTATATTGATATTTCAGTAATCAAGGTTAAGTCCATGATATCTTAGACAGTGGAGAACAGGTTGATATTATGTCCACTAAACTGGTGAAGGGGCTGAGCCTAGCTTCAGACATAGATCATCGTCATGTAGATGGTATCTCCGGCCCCCAGACCACCACTTCTGAAGGAGCATATAGCACCTTACGCTGTATTTTGGCTCCTTAGTGATTTCTGCTCCAATTATTGTATCTCCTCAATCAGAATTGAAGAGTTCCCTTTTTGTGAGCTCTTTTATGAGAGCTCATGGAGTCAAGGTTGATTTCAGGGAAATATGTTGGAAATCTTTAGACAAACCCTTTTATTATTCTATAATCATAAAGAGGAGTCCTCAGTGCCTCAAGCTCAGGGGTTTGTCGACCTAGTTAAGTATAGTACAGTGCCCTTGTGTTTTCAGCATATTAAGGCCTGGACATGACAGTCACCTAACCAGATTGCAGAATCTAGTGGTATTCCGCTATATGCTAATCATAACCTAATCATTCCTCTGGACCATCAAATAATTGTGTGGACCAAAATTAATAAGGAAAATTTCTCAAGAATATATAATGAAATATGCACGCCATTCTGCCTTTCAACTTAGAGCCAGTCACTGCGCCTGGGAACATTCTCCTGGACCACGGCAAAATTCAGGTGTTTTTGTGTAATTTGTATGCATCCCCTATCTATATAAAGGCACCAGACTACTTTTGTGCATATGTTACTAGTCAAGAAAAAAGTCCGGAACATTGCTATTTTGTTCAATTAGATAAACTAGGCCTTAGTGGTGATACTGAGCAATCTGTTTGCTCTCTAGTACCTCAGGAAAGCCCATAAGGGTTAACTAGGGATGATAAGGATCAAGCGCTGGCCCCTTATAAAAATGCAGCATTATCTTGCAAAAGATGGCAGTGATTTGGGTTGTGTCCATGGTGTACTTCTTATCTAAACCAGAAATCATACGCTGATTCACCTTCATTTGATTAGGCAGGCAAAAGTGGCTGATGAAGTGGTTAACATAAAAATTGATCAACAGGTGCAACACAGGATGCTAGTACCCTCCAAGAGACTTTGAGACTCCCCGCATAGTTCATTTTAAGAAGTCGTTCAGTTCCAACTGCGTGGTTATAGACTACTGAAAACTTAATAGAATTACAAAAAATGATTCTTATCTTTTACCACAGATTGATGATGCTCTGGACCTCTTGGGTGGCGCTCAGTATTTTTTGCCATGTATTTTAATTTCTGGCTACTGGCAGATCTAGCTGCCCCAAGGAGGATTAGGAGAAATGCGCTATGATTAAATACCAGGGCCTCTACCAACCAACTAGAATGCTGCAGGGCTGTGAAATGCTAAGCGACCCTCCAGCAGGCTATGGATAGTATCCTCAGCACTTTAAAAATTTCCTGTGTCCTCGTTTATTTAAATGGCATCAATGTTTTCTATAGAACGTTCAATAAACACTTACAACACTTGGAAGAAGTGTTCCTCCGCCTTAAAAAGTCAGATTTGTAAATCAAGCCAATTAAGTGCAAATTTTCTGTAAGCAGTTAGAATACTTGGGGTTTGTCTTTTTTTAAACATTACGTTTGGCCCCAGCCAGCGAAGGTTGAAGCTGACAAGCGCATGATGCAACCAAGTATTAAGCGCAACATTCAAGTGTTCCTTGCTATGATTAGCTATTATCTCCAGTTTTTCAAAAAGTTTAGCAAAGTAGGTGAACCGCTATTTCACATCCTGAAAAATGCGTACCATTTGAGTGGACTGAAAATTGTCAACTGGACTTTGATAAACTACGGCTTTACCTGACCCAAGCGCCACTGTTAATGTACCCTAATTTTGAATTCATTTATCATTCAGACAGACGCTTCACTCACCGCTGTTGGGGCAGTGTTATCCCAACTAAAATATGACGGGATTGGGACTATGGATTATTGCAGCTGACCCTGGACATTTGTTAACGTAACTATATGTAACTGAGAAGTAGTGCTCAATGGTTATTTACATATGCAAATAATTTTTGGATTTACATCCATGGAGTACAATCTACTGTAGTAACCAATCATGCCTCTCTTCAGTGGTTACAGAATCTAAAGGAGCTGAAATGACATTTGGCCTGGTGGCCTTGAAATCTCAAGCATATATTTTCAGATTCAGTATCAACCAAGTGTTAAGCATCAAAACGCTGATAGGTTATCTTAAGTTCTCACTGTGGCCTTGGTAAATGATGGGCTGATGATATATTCTATAATACGCTAAACCAAGAATATGGCAACAAACTAATGAAATTTCAGCACTGCTTAGAAAATTTATTGAAGAACACGGTTTTCCAAAAATGGGAAGCTTTATAAGGTATCAGGTGATTAGCAAAAAATATTCCAATCAACGGAGCAAACTGATCTTATCGTTGAGGCCCACAAGGTGACAGGGCATGGCAGCTTTAAGAAAACATCTAAATTAATTTAACAGTACCTTTATTGGAAATCTATGAATTTTACTGTTCATGAGACTATCTGCTTTTTTAAGGAATGCCAGGTGGGAGGTCTTACCAAAAAACCACTACTTATCAGTTGGTTGAACCCAACATTTCATGGAATACTCTATCTATATACGTTGTGGGCCCTTGACTAACTGTCAGGAAATAAACCAAATGAATTTCTCCCCTAGTTTCCAAAATTAGGGTTAAGATTGATCAATCCTGGAGGAATGATCAGTTATCTTTTTTTGATAGTATTAATGATAGATGTGTCTATATGTGTTCCTCATCTAGTTGAATTGAGCTATTTTAATAATTCCGCCAAGGCTGGATTTGTTTGGGGCCAATCCTTGACAGAAATTATTAGTGATTTTTCAACCGGCAAATAAGGCTAAGGATGAATATTATAGTCATTAGTGTATAATTGGAAGGTTTTACTAGAAATTTATGCCAAGGATAATCAAAAGTTTAACTGACAAAAGTTCATTAGCGGAAAGCCAATTTGATGTTAGTATATCAAGATCACTGGTGAATAATGCTAAGGATGAACAATTAGTTATTTCATTTAAGGATTAACCGGTGACTTATGCTAAGGATATTTATTCTGCCAGAAGAATGCCAAGGTTTCCATTATGGGAGTGAGCAAGAGTGATTCCGCCGCCTCTGATTATAAATACTGGATCCTGATGCTAAGGATATCTGTAATAATTTATATTAGTAGTTGATATATGACTGACTGGAGACTGATGCCAAGGATGAATAAAATTTATATTCAGCTTTTGGGAAGGACAGATTATGAGGGAATGAGGCTTAGCAGAAGGAGACGATAGGGTGAGGTTCTGTAAGTGGATGCTGATAGGCTTTGAATAGGTGAAGTAACCTAGTATAAATAGATGGAGTTCCCTCATAGTAGAGATCTATCCTGAGCCCATCGTTTTATTATTGAAGTAGTGAAAGCGGCTTAGTAGTAGAAAATGGGACAGGAGATCTCATAAGCAGGTGCGGGGTGATGCACCTGGAGTAGCCAATGCTGCCAGCTCCCATACCTCAGCCCTACAAGAAACTCCCAATGGGAACCTGGCCAACTAGCCACCAACAACTATGGGCTGATGGCCGTCAGCTATGAGGATGGTGTAGCTAGGGAGCCATGGCCCCTAGGTTGGGGGATGGACTTGCCAGTGCACTCCCAAGAGGGGCTGACAATTGGTCATGAGGGAGAAGGAGCTAGGGTTTAGCTAATCAGGAAGGGGGCTAAGGACCACCAGTGCACTCTCAAAAGGGGATAATGGTGCTAAGGCGAATTTTTTGGTCTTCTGAGTTGATGGGTTGGAAATGGACTTGTAAGGGGTTGTTATGCCTATGAAGGCGAAAGAGAAAGGGCCAGGAATTCTCATACGTTTGTCCTTGCACACTGGAAGAGTCCCAATGTTTCAAATTTCAAAATTAGCGACGCTAACACTTTGTGTCAATCTAGATATATATTATTGTGACCATTGATCACATCACCAAATGGGTAAAGGCCAAAAGTGGTCCAAATATAGGCGCCACAACTAAAGTGAGGCTTATACTAGAGGACGTTATCTATAAGCATGGATGCCCTCAATTTCTGTTGATGGATAATAGGACTAACTTTACGTCCCAGAAAATTTCTAAACTTAATGACTCAATGGGTATACACGGGATATCAGCTACGCCCTACCACCCTGAGACCAATGGCATCATCAAACATGTGAATGGTACTCTTGTTGGAATTTTGCAATATTAATTATGGCTAAGGCATATAACTTGAGCCATTTCTTGTCTACCGCCATTTTTTTATAACATACCTTATCACTTGGACACATAGAGATACATTTGCTTTACTCAAGGAAACAACCAGCGCTTCACCAATTTTAAATTCTTGTGTCATTCAAGAAGACATGACTCACACGAATATTTAAAAGCTGGTATAGACTTTAATTAAACTGCAAATCACTGCATATTCCAGTGAACTGACTTGGAAAAGAGAATTCTGTGACTGAAATAATGCAGAACAATGGCCATTAACCCACTTTACTATAGGTGAACTCGTTTTATATTGTAATAATCATGGATTAAAATCAACTAGCTATCTGGAGAATATATAAAAGGCCCTTTCAAGATCATCAAGAAGACATCTACAGATGCCTACACTCTGAAAGATTCCGTATAAGTTCATTTTATCAACTGGGAGCATAGTAATTTCTTATTTAAATCATCAGAAGTAAGTCTGACAGCCCCATGTTCTCTATGAGTTAGTAGGCCCCCACACCTCTTAATTACCTGATGTTTGGTCATGTGAGGTGAGATGTTGTAATTGATTTGCCCAACAATCTGATTACAGTAATTTTATATATTTTTATACTATAACTAATAGTTAGACAGTAGATTCAATCAGTACATCTATTGCTTTGTTAAACGACATTAGCCTTTATAAGTAGTGGCCTAAAGTATTAATCTACTACTAATTGAATCCCTGAAACTTCATAACACATTTCTCATATCCTAAACATATTGGCTTCCATTTCTATGCCCTTTTTTGTTATATTGCCTCCTATTTTATCTTAACATGCTGCCTTATGCTGCCCCGTGCAGCTTAAAACTATTTGATATAGGGTCCTATATTTATTATGGCAAATAGCCAGTAACTCAACTGCATCTGGATAATTGCATCTTCATAATAAATTGCCTTGATATTAGTTATTCACTTTTTAGCCCAGATTAGATATTATGATTTTTGTTTACCATTTGAAGATGCTGCTTAGTAAAAATGAAAAGTACCAATGAAAACTCTGGTAGGCATAGGATAACTGAGAAGGTTGCCAAGGGGAAGGGGATCTTTTTCTAAAAGAAGACATATCAGTATATCAGATCATTTACTTAGAGCCCACAAGCCTCTGGTTGCAGTTAGTATTACATCATGCTCTCTTATTTTTTAAAGTAAAACTCTATTTCTGAAGATGTTTTTATTCTGTTATCATTGATCATAATCACTGTTTCATATAGTACTTTGAGTTATCAGTGTGGTTACCATTGCAGTTGAAATATGACGCCCTAGAGCCAGTTCTAACAGGTGGCATGGTAAGGAGTTGAGCAAGACTTTGTAGAGGAGTAGTCCACCGTTGACGCCACAGCGTTCTTTTTTGTCAACATCAAAAGGAGAGTGATTTCACCTGAATGATGGGTAAAGTTAAAGACAAAAATGTTACTTTATAGATTGATGTTTACTGATTGATGGCGCCGTCACCCTACCCAAAGATCAATGGTTATAGAGTTCTATTTTTCAAGATTTAAATTGATGAGTGAGTCAAGATCCCTACTCCTGGATAAAGTATTGGAAATTTGACTCTTGATCTCTAATGATCAAATACTGTCCTTGAAGCACCAATGAGATACTGATCAGGAAGCATCACACACAAGAATCAATGGAGGTGCCTTCTGGAATTAAACCTTCACTTTTCAAACCTCAAGAGGCGTGATTACGCCATTGTGGTTATGTGGGAGATGCAGAACAATGAGAGCATTGACCATACAGTCAATCCATAAGGCTTTAAATTATCCTGATTTCACGACGCCATGAAGGTCTCCTATGCCCAAGTTCCCACATACTTTATAATATTGATACGTTTTAACTTTAAAAGTCGTCTATTTCGCCCCATCTTTTTTGTCTTCATTGACCTCTCCGCTAGTTTACAGCTTTGAGCCCATTTTCAAACTTCAGCTTCAATCAATAGAACTGTTACACTGAAAATAAATGGTGCTCGCTACAAGGGGCTCTGAGAGGTCCAATTGAAAAACGTCTATCACAAAAAATGGTGAAAAATAGCAACCAAGAAAAACAACTTTCTGATTAGTTAAATAGCATAGCTTTATAGATTGATACCTCTCAGTAAAAAAATCCTATCCTACAGCCCAAAAGCTTAGAGTTTCAGGACCCCTTCCAAATTTACCTTACTATTCATTAACCATGACCAGTAACAAATCCAATTTGAGAACCTCAATGAGATAATTAAACAACTATTGAACATCATCTATTCTGTGGGAGCATTTTAGTCGCTCTGTCAACTCTTCAGTGCCTTCCACAATGCAAGATTTATATACCTCAGCCTTGATAGGCTTTGGAGAATTTGCTTTATTTACTATAACCTATCTCTGAAGCTTCATCCATCCATCCATACACAGCATATTAAAAAGTCAGTTTGCATAACCATGAAGTATCGTGACAGCTATGGATTACTTAAACCCTACACTGAAATTTTGTTGATTCTATAATGTGGCCTCCACCTTAGTTCATAACAGTCAGGAAGCCACTGTTGATAAAAATCAGTTAATTAATGAGGCTTGAAATCAACTCAAAGTATTAGATAGCGGAATTTTGGTTGCCTTAAGGTCCAGTTTCATCACAATGTGCAGGTACTTATGGCCTCCTGGAATCAACGCCTCAACCAGATGAGGATATTGTACAGACCCTCCAGCAGCACTACCAGGAGTTAGCCTCCCATGTTATCGCCTTTAGGGTGAAGATCCTGAATGGCCCATTAGACCAGAAGGTCCAGAAGGACCCAAAGAACCCAAAGGTCCCCAGGGCCACAAGGATATTTTTGGTCCCATGATGCCTACTCCTGGAGATCCTAATGACTTCTAGAGACAATTCATTCTAAGGGAGCTCGCTGCTATAAGGGATATAACACATAATGTGGCTCAAGGAAGCAAGCTCTAAGTAGATGGAATCTTTCTTGATCCCAAAGTCTTAATTGTGGACTTATCAGACAAGATGGATAATTTCTGTGCATTCACCAAGCTCACCAATAGTTACATCACCAAATTTGAACTAACATGTCGCAGGTTTGAAACATTTTTGAGTAATTTTGAGGGTCCCTGCTTCTCCCACATGCTGAAATTCAAGCGCTGAAGGAGAAAGTTGCCCACAAAGCTCTTATTAACACTCTAAACCAAAATTGGGCTTAAATTCAGGAGGATGCAGAAGGATTAAGATGACAATTGGATCAACGGTCCCCGCGCAATTATACAATAAACTGAAATTTCTGAGCCTGAATCAGTTCCTGGAATTAATACACTTTCCACCCCTCTTGTGACTAATTTTAAGCCTAGTTTATAGGAGAAATTTACCATAGGACAGGAAAACATTGCATCCTACCTATATATTTATGAGAGCTCTATGGAAGAGGCCATGATTTTCCAAATTCGATTCACATCCACTCCTTTTTTAGCACTGCTCAGGAGGTCATGACACCTCACTAAAAGATAAGCTAAACCTGGGAACAAATTTATATAGCCATATCCATGAATTTGGAACCAACAACACCATGTATGTTTAGGCGCAGGTGTTCATAGGCATTTGTCTGAACAAAGGAGAAAGTCATGTGGAGCTCGCCAGATGATTTATGCCCAAGCCCAACCTTTGGTAACCACTAATTGTATTATCTTATATAACACTAATACCGCGGTCATCTCTACATTGGAATCTTATCCTGAGGTTAAAATGAACCTGATTGACTATAAGAACAGCTTCCTCTGCATCTGTGAAATTGAGGAGGCATTTAATAAATTCCTGTATTTAACTTGCACCCCAAGTCCACCACATCCATCTCCTTCAGACAATCCATAAAAGCCCATTCTGTTGAGAACCAGAAGAATCATAAACCTCAATGCTCTTTCTGCAATGGATTCTTTCATAGCGCCAAGACTTGTTGGGAAAGTCTCGCTGAGGATGCTGGAAAAGAGTCATCATCATGAAGGACGATGCACTTCATGTTGACATCCATGTACCACTCAAGAATATTTAAAGTCCTCCAAATATAATTATCATTGTCATACCAGAAGAAAATGATTCAGCACCCATTGATAACAAAGATCCTTATGCAACTTACTCTTCTTCTAATGAATCTTCAGTAATATTTACTCTACCCCCTCAGTTCAGGAGTTTAGTTACACACGTTGCAGTTCGAGTTCATAAGATCCTTGTCCACGCCATTATCAACAGTGTTTCCCCAAAATGTCATTTTATCTAAATGATGAAGCGCGTTAAAATTGCTCTTGACTTGCCACATTACATGGAATATGGCACAACTGGGCCACTATTTACTAGATCAATTAAGGCCTATACCTCACTACCCATTTGCTTTAGAAGATTTTGTATTTACCTCAGCCATTGCATGAGACAACACAAGTTACACCTTCTTTTTGGGACTCAGTTTCTCTAGTAATATACTGCCAACATACAATATAATGAAGGATTTTTATCCCTTCTGGGGCACCATATCCCATTAGTTTTTGAAGCTCACACAACACCAAGATGGAGGTCAAAGCTCAGGCCTGCTTGTTGGAGAGCAAAAGCTGATCTGACTAGCTCAAATATTATGTAAGGGGTTCATAAGTATGGATACCACCTCTTGAAGTAGATGGCCAAGAGGGCATGCCTATTTATTTTACTAAGATGACTACTATACCGCTAAAGTCTAAGTCTTCATCAATCCCCAAGGTTCAAATCAATTTTTCTTTAAGTCAATTGCTTGAAATCTAAAGCATGGAAAACTTGTCGGGCAAGAAGGTCTTGACCTGTCTGGGTATTCTAGATCCCACCTATGCTGTATACATATCTATGTTGCTTGCTACCTATCTGATAAACCTAGAATAGTGGGCCTAATCTCCAGCTACTTATATTCTCCTCCTTCCTGTAGAGGCCATTGATGAATTCTGTAGATTTAAAAGTCCAAGAGATATTTGGTATAGAATCACCCCCATCACTAGCTCTAGTCAATACCTCTATTGAGCAAGAGCTTACCAATGAACAATAGAGCCAAGTACGAAATTACTGGAAAATACTTCTATTTCTTCTCTACATCTACCTACAATTTTGGAAAAATGAATGACGTTACATCAAGTTGTGACTTGGGATGCTCAACCCATCTGATCCCATCCCTATCAAAAAAGTAAAATAAAGAGTCTCATGTGGCTGTTGAGCTCAAACAATTACTTGAAGCTGGCTAATGTTGTCGTCACATAGCCCTTGGGCCTCCCCTCTTAACGGTTTGGAATAAGGATGGCAGTCATTATGTAATGATGAACTAATGAAGACTTAACTCCATTACCAAGAAGGACAGTTATCCCTAGCCCTGGATCTACGGCTCACTCTGCTTTCTTTCCAGGTCACAATAAATTACAACTATGGAATCTCACTAGCAAATATTAGAAAGTAGTGCTAGCACCTGAAGATCAGTCCAAATGCGCGCTTATAGCCACTGAAGGGCTAATTAAGCCAACGAGGATGGCATAGGGCCTTTGCAATTCACACGCCACCTTCTAACGCACCATGGACGGGATCCTATGGACTTATAGCTATCCTGTGTTCTAATGCACCTTGATGGTATCACTGTCTTCTCATAAACTTTTAACGGCCATGTGGAACATCTTTAGGAAACCTTTAATCATCTTAGAAAGGCCTAAATAAAGCTCAAAACCTTAAAGTGATTCTTCTTAAAAATTAAAATAGAATTTTTTGGACACAAGTCTTGAAACATGGTATTTAGCCAATCCATGATAAATTTGCCGCCATCATGAAGATGTCACGACCTCAGAGCCTTAAGGATATCTAAGTATTCCTGGGCATAGTGGGCTATTGTCATAAGTTCATATTCATTTTGCCAACTTAGCTAAGACCCTGGTCTACCTCATACAAAATAATGTGACTTTTTGAAACGCATCTGGAACAAGAACAGGCTTTCAATTTCTTGTGGACAACTTTTTTACTAAACCTATTTTTAGTTTATCATTGCTATGACTGACCATTTTTTCTATTTACAGATGCTAGCGATGTCACAGTTGGGGTCATCCTAGCTCAACGTGATGAAGATCTGGTCAATCATCATGTGGCTTACTTTAGCAAGACCCTGCTCAAGGCTAAATGGAAGTATAGATTAAAGAGATCAAGTGCTTGGCTGTCTAATTGGTGATAAAGAATTTCTGGCCCTACCTATATGCACCCATTTCACCATCATTGCTGACTATTCCTCGTATTAATAGTTGCACCAGACGAAGGACCTAGATGGCCTGTTAGCAAAATGAGCTCTAAAACTGCATAATTTTAATTTACTATTGTTCATTGCGCAGGAGCAAATCATCCTAAATCCAATGGTCTTTTGAGAATCCAGTAGTAGCCACCTTGACCCCAAAAAAGAGTGAATCTACAGTCTTATTAGTGGCCTGAGAGTTGAAAGTTAGAGACTATTGAGATTTAAGCCAATCTACAAAAAATGACCCATGACACTCAAAAGAAAGAGGGAATGATGTATAAAAAGTTATTAAGAAATGACTCCCTTATATCTGCCCTTATTCTTGAATTGATGTCATCTCAAAGGAATGTGACCGTGGGACATGGGGCAGTAAAAAGGCCCTTGTTCGGCTAAATAAACGATGCTATTGGAATTATATAATTGAGACCATCAAGAGAGTTTTAAAGGCTTGTATGACTTGTCAATCACAGTATCAGGCTAGTCTCAATATCAACATTCAGTTGTGGCTCCATCATGCCCCTTCAATGTCGTCAGCATTATGTAGTGGGCCCTCTGCCCACTGTGTTACAAGGCCATAATATCTTTTAGCCGTGGACCATTTAACCAAATGGGTCAAAGCAATTTCTGTTATCACTGCCACCATGAAAGTAAATCCCTATTCCTTATTCAATCAGTTTCACCCAGCATGGCTGCCCACAGACTTTACTTTTAGACAATGGGCAAATTTGCCTCACAGGTAGTAAAAAGACTTTATTCACTTTTTGGAACTGCCCATGGTTTTACCACCTCCTATAACCCCTCATTAATGGGGTGGTGGAACGTGCTAATGGAACCCTTGTCTTTATTTTGTGTAAGTTGACTGCCTCTGACCCTACACATGAACCATTGACTACCCGGCGCCTTTCTCTCTTACCAATAAGCTACTTTCAAATCATCAAGATTTCCCCCTTTGAAGCCCTATATGGCGTGCTCCTAGGATATTAAGTAGCATTCAGTCCCTAAATAATACCTCCATGCCTGTGAACTTCAATCTGGCCATGATGGCCTTAGATAATGAAACTGTTTAGCTTCAAGTCTAAGTTATTTAAGCATTTTTACCTCCACAGAATGGGAGACTTTCCGCTATAATGTCAGCTGACCTTCCTTCCCATTTCAATTAGGTGACCTATTTCTCTTTTATACCCATAGATCCAGAGTTCACCAGAAAAGGATCAACTTTCTTTGGTCCAGACCTTACAGGGTCTTTCATAAGGTGAGTTCTGAATACTCCATTGCTGATGTCAATCAAGGGACAATAGTGAACTAAGTACATGGCTGACTCCTATGGCCCTATACCCCCCTCTGACAGGATTTGAGGTAGACGTTGTCTGGATTTGAGATGATGAGCAAGTTGAAATCCCTACTCCAAAATCAAGCCTCAATAAGTCAACCCTTAAGCCTCACAATCAAACCTGTTCTTAAAGGCACCAGTGAGAATTTTGATTGGGAAGCATCATGCGCATGAGAATTTATTGAGATGCCTTTTGAAAAAATACCTCCGCTTCCTGAACCTTTATAAGTGCGACCCACACCATTGCGCATATATGGAAAAATTAGAAAGTCAGAGCTCAACTAGGAGGTCAATCTGGAAGGCGTTAAAAGATTATGATCGCATGAGGCCATGGAGGTTTTCTAAGCATTATGTCCTCACACATCCTATAAATATTAGCACTTTTTAACTTAGTAAAGTAGTCTATTTTTCCCATCTTTTCATCTTCATCAATATCTTTGCTAGTTTACAGCTTTGAGCTCATTTTAAACTTTGGCTACAGTCAAGAGAACTGTTACGCTGAGACTGATTTTCCAGAAAAGTTGCCCACAAACGACTGACAATGTGCAAAAAACCAAAGTGGGCTTTAAAATATGTAGAGTGACCATTGTTTGCGTGAAGCCCCCACAACAGGTCGTTCAGATGTGACTTACAGGTCCAAGGCTTACAATAATTGCAGATCAATAAAGTTACCCATAGCCCCAGTGTCCACTAAGACATTTATTGTTACTCTGGGATTTCAACTGTCATCTTTAAAGGGAACAAGAAATAAGATCAATCTTTCTATTCAAGTCCTTGAGGGAACAAACACTTGGACCTGATTCCATGACTATTGGAGGCTTACTCTTTTTTTTAGCTTGAAAGCTGGGTTAGCATATCATTCTTCCAGTCATATGAAAAAGGGCACTGACTGTGGGTCAAAAGGGATATATATGATTATACATCAGACATAACTTTATAGTTAGGTTTCACGTGGTGCTACTTTTTAATCTGTTTCACCAAGGAATTTAGTATGGTAAAATTACTGGTTTAGTATACTTGAATGAGTTTGCTACTTTTCCTAATGGTTCTTGGGTGACGTTCTCATCATATTCCCTAAGATCTGAATCATTATCAGCTTGAAAAAACAGTAATTTATTAGTAATCTGGGGTTGTTCATGGATGACATGTGTTTGATAGTGAGAGCATGTCATAATCCACCATGGGTCCCTTCAATAAATTCATAATAATAAACCTCTTCTTTTAGGTTTTTGTTGCAATGGCAATAAGTTTAATATCCATTCTGAAGCCAAAAACTGAGGTTTTTACCGTCTCTATCAAGCAGACCTGTGTTTTTGGAGAAGCATTCATAGGTTCTGCCACGTGGGCAAGTAATCTTTTGTATATGACCTTATAAGAGTGATCCACAATCAATTTATAAAAAGCCCAAACGAGCAGAGTAGGCTTTTCTCTTTGTTCAGATTCCCAAAAACCAAGAGAACATTAACCAACAACTTGATAAGATTATTTAATGATTATATTTATAATGCCTCATAATTGGCGTGCCAAGAGAAACCTTTCTTTAATAGTGGAAGTTTAAGGGCCCTGGACAGCAGCTTCAGGTCACAAAGCATCTCTGTTATGATAAGAAGGATAAAAGAACAAGTTAAATTTTAGATGGTATAGGGTAATGAGGGTGTTTGTAAGGTTAGTACATGGTACCTCCTCTTTGAGTTTCTTGGTTAATTCTGTTGACAAAGACCAAGCAATAAATAAAACCAGCAGCATTAAAATGAGTACTAATACAAAAGTCTTTTACTCTCCACAGGACTTATTAAATCATGAAAAGTAGAAATTTTTTTAGTTACAAAGAAAAGGGTTTTAGGGCTCTTTTATTTTTATTATAACTAGGATGAATAAAAATAACCCAACAACATACTCTATGCAGGTTGCTAAGTATTATACCCAAAGGATGGGTAATGAATTAGTAAGGTTTTAAATTGATTAACTGGAAAATGCTATTTTTAGTAGGTCTTTGGGATCTGATCTTCTAATCAAGTTTTCAATTATTCATTTATAAGCTCTGAGTTGTCGTTTCTACCTTGACAAGCGTGAAACTCATTAACATGTGCAAGGCCTGTTGAATACCAATTTTTTATCTAAATTTTTATTTGTGCAAAATATACTATGTAAAATATTTTCGTCTGGAGTTCCCCCAAATGTCAAACTTTTCCCAGAAAAGGATGTATTTGGTAAATTTGCCTTAGTGGCAAATACACAAACATACTTCTAATTGCAGTAAAGAGCTAATTGAGCTTTAGTACTTAATGCTCTGCTGAATCACTGATAGTAGAGGATTTGTGCTTGGTGTTTGGTTACAAAGTGGTGGAGTTTAACACGAGAGACAGCCGCCAACCAATTTTCATCCAAGGTATGCTTCAAGTCATTTATCTTATCAAGAGACAGAGCCCTAAGTTTGGCACCCTTCTTTGTTCTGAAGAGACGTAAGGTTTTATCCAAGTTGATAGTTGGGGCCTGGAAACTCACAGTGCTAAGAGAAAAAAACATGGATTTTATCATGATTATTTAAGTACCCATGACAGCATCTCAAGTCACAAGGCACCGCCATTCCTATAATCCATGAGTAAGAACGTCAGGAGAGATAAAGGAAGTATTGTTCAAAAACTAGATTCCTGCGATAAAGGTAGAATTAGGAAAAGCAGCATGCAAACCCAAATGTTCAGCAACTGTTTGTTGAGGCTAGCTCAATTAGAGTATCTTTACAAAAGAATAAGCCTTAGTTCTGTCATCATTACGTCATCAGGAGTTTATGGGTTCATGATCTTAAGTTTATTAAAAATTATTTTTGATTGCTGCTTACCATACTTTCTTATACAATCTGTACTTCCATTGAGATATCCTCGTCATAGTATTCTTTGTTGGCAACATACTTTTCCCTGCTCGTGTTAGAATGCGTTTGGGTTGCTTTCTAAAGAGAATTTGCTAAGCTTGGTGTTAAGTTAACTAAGGCTACTCCTTGTGTCTCCGGAATTTCTCCACTAATGGCCACTAGAATAGAGAACATTAAACAAACGGCTATTGGCAACACATAAAGAATGTAGTATGGCCCCTCCATTGACCACAATGGGTTAACTTCAGGAGTTGTTTTTAAGTTTGACAGGTAAGTTAGAGTAGTTGAAATTGTTGTTTTATAAAACTTAAAACAAAAAATAACTCAACAACCTACAATGTACATGATGTTGGTTTTTATCATTAAGGGATGGCGGAGATGACTTACCAAAATTCAAACCAATGAAATGGCCTGCAGAAATCTTTAACAATTAATTTAGATTTTATTATTCCAATCCCTAGTTTTAAACATCCATTTTTTGTTTTGATAGTCTAATTCTGCTTAGGCAACCTAAGAATTTTTATGCGGTTGAAGAACTATATTTTTATTTTTGTACAAATGTTTGATAGTGCAAATTTCCATTTTGTAAATTAGTAATGTAGGTTTCCCCAGATATTAAAATTTCTTACAGTAAATGGTGCTTTTTGTTAATTTTATATGTAAAGGTAGAATTTCTTTGTGGCACATAATTTTTTCCATACCTTGAAATCAAATCAAACTGCTTTAATTTTCACATAATGCTTTAATAACTCAGTGATAAAAACGGATTTAGGCTTAGGGGGTTGGTTGTGAGGTGATGTGGGTTAGAAAGATGGAACAGCCGCCGCTCATCTTTCATCCAAGGTATGCCTCAATACATCAATATTGGGAAGAGATAGATCTCTAAGCTGGTGTCCGCTAAAATCTAAGGTGAATTTAATGTCATATTCAGTTTGATAGCTATGGAGGAAGGCCTTATAATCAGAGACGTGACTGGATGCTCTTATATTACAACTAAACATATGGCTTCAATACTGTTCTGGTGTTAATTTTCTATCACATTAATTTTGTGAGAAAGTGGTCACAGCAATCACATCATGGTAATTACTTGACAGAATGATGGCAGTAAGGCGTCATGATTGTCATTAAACATATCTTTAGCTTGTTGTGGCTCCTTTTTTCTATATTAGTATTATTTGTAGGTGGCAAAAGTAGAATAACCCTTTTAAATTTCGCTCCATCTTTTATCAAGTCATCTTTGATCAATTGGTTCAGCAATGGACCTTTAATTTTACAATAATAGAAGGTCATTAATTAGAATAGTGCACTTGCTTTTTGTGTATATGACATATAATATGTTTATAATTAATATAATAAAGTAAGTGATGTAGGGATAGGTCAAGTTTCTTATTAATGTGATAGGCCTAGTGCTCAATTTGTGAGGCTCGTGGTGACTTTTGATGGGCGCCTCAAAGGATATGGCGCATTTATGGAGATAAGTAACTATCTATAAAATGTCAACTTCATGGTCTAAGATTGATGACAATACCTTGTAAAGATCTGTTAAAATCTGGCTTTGTTGATTGTTTCCAGAAGTTAACTGCACAAGTTTGGTTATGTTGACAAATTATGCTGCTTAATAGAAATAGATAGATGGATGATGATATATGAAGACTATTATCTATAGTTAAATAAATAAACTTTGTTGATTAGTAGTCAAAAGCTAAACTTGGAATCATCCACGAAATACTAATTATATTGACAGATAGGGACTTCTTCCCTATCCCAGCTGAACTTAATCCACCCTCAGATTCAGAGGTTCCCAGCCTTAGTTCCCATTATTCTGAGGCAGCAACAATCTACTATAAAGGTCTGTTTCTCTTCTAAGGATATCTGATTCTTACTCTTCATCACACAAAAGAGTCAACAATTTCACAGGCCTGTATTTTTTCAGTTGCATCATGTTTTTTCAAGATTTTGATAATAAATTCCTAAATATGTTTGTGCGCTGAATCCAAAAATGACCTTAGCTTCTTTCCATCACGTCAGAATTATAGCAAATAGCAATCTGCCAAATGTAGTATATGTCAAAAAAATCACAAATATAAGACTTAGTGACAGAGTAAAATAGGTTTGTTTCATATAAACCATATTCTTTTGCGGCTTATATTAGATATAATAATAGAATATAGAATTACTGAAATATAGAAAATAAAAACTCTTGATTTAAGTTAATTTGTCAACATCTTTTTGGAACAGCCAAATATGTTTATATCAAAAAAATCACAAGTGTAAGACGTACTGATAGATTAATTACATAGGAAATGCTGCCATCTGTCAGTTTATGATGAAAATAAATTGTTGACATCATAAACTGGTAGATGGCAGCACTTTCATCATTAAACTTGTTATAAATCTCAACTGTCGGTGTTGGAGCAACTGTTGATATATATCCTCCACATTCAAAAGTGTTTGTTCAGAGGATATACGCTAAAAAGCATACATACAGTGTTCAAAATGGCGTCAAGAGGCTGTAAAAAGTCTGTAGCTTCCTTTTGTTACACTTGTGGTGAGTTAATGGTGTCAATACATAAAAGTCATATAACATTGTTCATGCGGCAAGTGTGTCTCATGTATTTTGGTATAAAACTATAAGATTGAGAAAAACTCAGGTACCCCACTATGTTTGCTATACGTGTGTTGAAGTACTGAGATGGTGGTCAAAGGCTGACAACATGCTTTCAGTAAAAAGATTTTGATGTTCTGGCAAGAGCGTCAAAATCATAGTGATGATTGTTACTTTTGTCTAACTGATGTTTATGGTTTCAATCTAATAAAAACAAATTGTCTATCCAAATCTGCTATTGGTTTTGTGTCATGTCCCTCATGGTCCAGACATACCAGTGCCTATGCAACCAGAACATTTGCCTGAAGTTGATGGTTCAGGAATTGAATCAAGTGAAGAAACCAAAGATTATGAAGAGGAGTAAAAAACTGGCAGTTCTGCTCCACAACCTTTTACACAAACTGAACTGAACGTTTTTATTCACAACTTACATCTGATCAAAGAGGCTTCAGAATTGCTTGGTTCATGGCTTATATAAAAATTTTCTCTCAGCTGGTAATTCATTTTCCTGGTTAAATTACAGAGAAAAAGATTTTATTACATACTTTTTGGAAGAAGGAGACTTAGTATTCTGCAATGATGTGTTTGGACTGTTTAAGACATTCAACAATCCATACAAAAGCACTGATTGAATACTATTCATTAATTCATAAAAAAAAGAAGCCTTAATAGTTGTCTTGCTTCACAATGGAAAAAGTATGCTTCTTTATCCATAGGGTATTATGTACACTTAAACGAATGGTACAATAATTTAAAAATTTTATCTACTGAAAATTAAGTATGATGATCATAAGTGGATCATGTGTTGTAAACCAAAATATTTCAAGGACCTTTGGACAGCAAGGTGAGTACACAAAGAGTCCTTGTTTTTTATGTGGGTGGAATAGCAGAGACAGGGAAAATCATTGGAAACGGAAAGATTGACCACAACAAGCTTCTTTGGAACCTGAAGTAAAAAATGTGCTCCAAAAACCTCTCCTCAAGTCAACTCAAGTTCTCCTTCCACCTCTACATATTAAATTAGGCTTGATGTGCAATTGTGAAAGCCTTACCTAAAAGATGGTAAATATTTCCAATACATTTGTAACAAAAGTCCAGCATTGTCAACCTCAAAAGTAAAAGAGGGTGTCATTATGGGTCCAGAAATTAGAAAACTTTGCAAAGATGGAATTTTGAAAAAATGGAAGTTGCTGAAAAAGAAGCCTGGGTCACCTTTAAGGATATAGTAACCAAGTTTCTGGGCAACAAGAAAGATCTAAATTTCAAGTCTATCATTGTGACTATGTTACAGAAGTACCAAAATATAAGCTGTACTATGAGTTTAAAGGTTCATTTCCTACAATCAGATTTGGCCTACTTTCCTAAGAATCTGGGTGCTGTTAGTGAAGAGAAGGGTGAGAGATTTCATCAGGACATAAAAGAAATGGAAAAGCATTATCAAGGAAGATGAAATACTACAATGATGGCGGACTATTGCTGGATGTTGTACTAATATGATCTCATAAGAACACATGCACAGAAAAGCCTGAAAAAGAGCTTGGCTGGTCTAAAAAGACGTCAACACAAATCCTAAATTTGTGAGTTTTTATTTTTATATTTCTATATTTCTATATACTATTATATCATGTCTATTATAAGCCACAAAATAATACATTTTATATGAAACAAACCTATTTCTCTCTGTCATTAAGTCTTATACTTGTGATATTTTTTGACATATACTACATTTTGCAAATTGTGATTTGCAAAAATTTTGACGTGATAGGAAAAAACTAAGATCATTTTTGGATTCAGCGCACAAACATACATAAGAATCAGTCATTAAAGATTATTAAACAGAACCATTGCAGGCTTGTGTCATTGTAATACAACAAGAATTAACTGAAGATAAATAGAACCTGATATTAAATTAGATTTAGGGTATGATCTGCTTTATTATGAAATATTCTAGGAAATTTATAGAACAATTTGGCGCCCAACTCCTCCATCGGCGCCTCAGCCATGAAACTGCAGCCATTGCCATTAAATATCCCTGCAAAGTCTCTTCCAGCGATGGTCTTCTCCATTGGGCTAAGGATTCCTCCATCCGACATCTTAGAGACCTGAAAATGGTAAGATCCTGAAAACTTGTCCCTGATGTTTCCACTCAATCACAGCAAAACAACCACATTTGGCTAGGGCCTGCTTAGGTAATGGGACAATTTACCCATTATAGCAGGTCGCAAACCAACTGATTGATTCACTAGTTGCAGGTGGCATCGCTAGCTTACAACTGCTGATTAAATTGCCAATCAGTTGGTGATGAAATCTGAATAATCCTAATTGATGCACTTAATAGTTAGTCAATGATAAACTATCAGATGCCTTGATTTTGTTGGCAACTCTTCCCAACATGATATTAGGCATTTGTATGGATTAAACCTGACAGATCCAAATATGGTGAATACCAAAAACTCCGTTTACATTACTAAGCTGAAATTAAAATCAACTGATATCCAATTTATTTGCTAGTGGGACTTATCCTCTAGTGAATCAGCAGATAACTATAGAAATCTGGAAAGGTGGGAAAAATCCCAACACATCCCCATCTTGCCTAGTATTCCAGAAATAATAAGATTTGGACAGGAGAATGCTGCCCCAGCCAGGTCAAATACTTCCAAGTTTCCAGCGGAGCACATCCCTTCTGCACTTAACGCTACTCATGACAACCTTTGACCTGTGAGCTCTTCCTTTCTTCCTCGCTGCTGCCTCCTCAGAACGCAGTCCTAATGACCACTGTCATGCTGGCCTAGTTGGTTTGTTTGTGCTGATGCTAGTACCAGAAAGACAGTTTTCCCTCAGTCAGGCCATACAACCCTTCATGTTTTCAAGATCTTGGTTTGGCGTCCTTGATTCCTTGCTCTCCCTCCTCATCCTTGGCAGGAGGTTATTACTGTCAATGTCTTTCTTTTTGGCAAAAATATGAATGATTAATTATATTTTTTCATGTTATTTTTCTCATAATAAATTTTGCTCATACAATTCTTGTTTCTTCTATTTATTAAAGAGCTTATTTATAAATTATAAATTTATTATACCAAAATTAGAGAAAATTAGAGCTTAATCTAATAAGAATAAAATGTCAACAATCTTAAAAAATCCAACATCTTCAGTTTATACAGCTCATATATTAAATTTGTCTAACTCCTTGTACCAGCAATATCTGAACAATCTTTCTACTGAAGTTGCCCGCCTCTTCCAATCAATGAGTCATATTAAAGAAATATCTTTTATGACCCCTCAGGACCATACTCTAAGTCAAGCGCATGTAGGTAGTCCTTCCATTGAACTTCCAGAAATGGTTTCTGATCCTAATGAAACCAGAGCCTCTATCATCTTCAACAAATCATGGAAAATTTTCTTTCTTTCATTGGTTCCTAATTGGACTTTGACACTTTGCTAGATCTGACTCCTTTTGCAAATAATCCCATTATAATTGGTGAGACTATTAAAGCAATACTATCCAATATAATTCTGTCATTTCCTGCCAGACTTTTTTTCTTCCAGAGTTCTTTTTTCAGCTTGACCAGTATTACAATCCAGTGGTACTTTCGTCCATATTGACTATCAGAAATCAAGAACACTTTGAGCTCCCGTATAGAGATTTAAAGAACAGAGTACCAAGGCCCTTGCTAGATTAATCTCGAATAGCTTTTAGTGGCTTGTTCAATCCTACTGTCATACATCTTCTCTTCCTCAAGAGGTGAAATAAATGGAAATATCAATTAGTTGAGGACAATGAATAAAAATTAGAAAATATGCGCTATTTTTATGTTTTTACTCCTTTTTCCATATTTTATCAATTTTTATTTCATCTTTCTTATTCTTTTTATGGGACATGACCTATACTCACTTCGACGGTCCATCTTTTCTTCTATCATTCCATTAAACTGGTTCCTAGGTATTCTCTTACCACCAGTTTTCATGGTTCATAGGTCTTTTTTCTTAAGACTTAATCATTAGTTTTGGTTCAGCGGTCCTTTTTTGGGATTTAACCAAATTTTTCAGGACATAATCATCATTAATGGTTCAGCAGTCTTTTGGAAACACTCTCATTATTTATTCTTGGATCCAATGCCTTAGGTACTTTTCATGGACCTTGGTAATTATTCTTCTATACGTGAGGTTTTTGTTAGAATATGCATCTATCGCCATCTTTTAATATAGTCTCAAATGGACCTGACCAAAGTGCATCTAATTTGTTTCTTCTCCTGAAGTCATGTATATTTCAATAGGCTGCCCTATCATCTACATGCTAATTTTGTGATGCCGTTCAGTTCATACCATCTGTCATCTTGGGCTTCATCTTTTTCTTTAAGGTTGTATTAAATGCTTGTGATTGCATTTTGATCACAATATTTAATAGTTGGAGTGCGTACTGCTTTTCACTCATCCAAAATGTTGGATCAATTTCCAAATATAGAATCAGCAGTAATGCGGCCTTTCTTCTGTACAACAAATCAAACAGTATTTTCCCATCGCCATATAGTGATTAATTTTTGTATGTGAATGTCACCAAACTAAGGAAAGCTCCCCACACGGAAGTTTTTCCAGCAACCAGCTTCCTCAGCATCAAGGCCAGCATCCCGTTTTACTCATTCTACCAGTCTGTTTGTTTCCAGCTAGTAGGGGACTGACATGACTCCTTGGATCCCCATTATTTCATTCAACTTTGGGATCACATGGGATGTAGAATTTATTCCGTTGTCGCCCACCAAGACTTTTGGACATTTTTGGCAATAAATGACTTAATCCATGATGAATTGTGCAGTATTTATAGCATCCTCTTTTGATAGTGCCTTTGCTTTGACCCATCTTGTTAGATGATTGATTGCATCTATGATATTTTTGACTCCCCCAATGCTCATATCCAGTGGTCCCATCAAGTCAATGGACACTGTAGGCCAGAAAAAGCATGGGCGGACCAGTCAAAATCCAGTAGTATTCTTGTGTGGTTTATGCAACTGTCAATCCACGCAGCAAGCTAGATAATCGGCCACATTATAGTTAATAGACACCCAATAAAAATAATGGCAAATGTGTTTGGTTGTCTTCCTCAAGCCTCCATGCACAACAACCGTATGTGCAGCTTGAAAGATTGCCGCTTGTTCAAACAGTTTTGTAAGTAGCAGTCATTTTCTGTCAACTGTCATAAATACTTGTCCATACTTGGTCTTGGTGTTTTCCATTGCTTATTGAAGCGCATCTTGGATTTCTTGGGGATTGTTCACAATCTCTACATCGACCATCTTCTGGGATAGCTCATCAGACTGATGGTGTACCACTTGTACAATTAGTAACTTTTATGAACCTTCCACATTTTGATGGTCAGCTCCTGCTTAATAAATGATTTATAAAGTTGTAAGCTTGAAGTTTTGGTTCCCATCGGGCCAGAAGTCCTTCTGGTTATTTCAAATTATGCAGCCAGCGCAGAGAGGAGTGGTCCATCACCTCTTTAAAGTGCGTACCATGGATATATACCTGAAACTGCTTACAGGCATAAATCACCGTGAGGCATTCAAGCTCAGTAACAGTGTAGTTCCGTTCTGCTGCTGATAATTTCCAGCTCACATAAGCTACCATATGCTCTTCCCCAAGTTCACCCACTTGACTCCGGACAGCACCAATCTCTGTCAACGAAGCATCAGTTTTTACTATAAACACTCAATTGAAAATTTGATATTTCAAAACTGGATAATCTATAAGGTACCAGCATAACTTATCAAGTAATATTGAGACTTTTTATTCCATATGAATCCTTTCTTTAGATCCTTCAGCAAATGGGAAAAAGGGCTCTGCAATTTTTACAAAATCTCATATGAATCTTTTATAGTATCTGACAATTCCAAGTAACACTTAGATAACTTGGACACTACTTGGGATAGCCATCCACTATATGGCTTCAACCTTCTGTATTTTCATATTCAGCCCTATTGAGTTAATGATGAACCCAGATATACCAACACTTTTTGGAGAAGTGGCACTTCCTCAGTTTATCTTCAGATTGACCGCTGTTGAGATTTTTGCCCACCTTTCCAGCCATCTAGATTACCATGGATCGCTAGCGGATAATTCCCTATGGCAAGTAAGTTTGATATCAGTTAATTTAATTTTGGGTTAATAATGTTTGGGGAATTTTAGGTAATTCGCTTGGTTCAGATCTGTCAGGGATTAATCTGGGTGAAAGCTCAAGATCTTGTTGAGCAGAGTTACCAACGAAATGGGGGCTTTTGATAGTTGATTGATCATTAACTACCATGTGTACCAATTGGGATTGATTGGGTTTCATCACTGACTAATTGGGAATTTAAGGAGCAAGTTGCGAGGCAAGTGATGCCATCTGCAACTAGCAAATCGATCAGTTGGTTTGGGACCTGCCATAATGGGTAAAAAGTCCCATTCCTAAGCAGGTCACTCGCCAAATATGTTTGGTTCACTGGGATCAAGTGAAAAACGTTAGGGACACGTTTTCTGACTCTTTCTGTTTTAGATATTTTGGATGTCTGATGAAGGAATCCTAAACAGAAGGAGAAGACCATCTCTGGTGAGATGACAAAGGGAAGTTTAATGGCAACGGCTGCCATTTCATGGCTGAGGCGCCTACCAAGGGTTGGGCACTTAATTTTCTCTATAAATTCACCTAATAATTCACAATAAAGAAAAAGGAGTAAATAAAAGAATTCATTATTTATATTAGTTCCATGCTTTTTCAGAAAATTATTGCTTGTGTGCTTTAAATGGGGACTCTTTAGTGGGATAGAGAGTAAGGATTGAGGATCCATAATAAGAGAAGAGCTTAGACGGGAATTTCTATGGACTCCATGGGACAAGAGAAAAGGCCGTAAACTTAGGGATCAGAGCGTGGATCAAGTTAGGTGGATAAGGGTATAAATACCTACTGAAGACATCAAGAGTATTTCACTGAGAAATATAGGTCGAGCATTGAACCAGGACGGGTTATCTTTTCAGCTACAGATATTAGTCTTCATATTACTATCAATTGACTATCATCTATTATAAACACCACAAATTGTGCACATAAAGAAACTGTGCAGTTACATTTAGGGGATATCGGTCTTTAATAATAAAGGAAACCTCTAAATTTTGTCAATTGGTGCTCACTACAGGGGGTAGTTGAGTAGGATACACTAGTACAAGATGTCATACAAGGATGAGTTAAGAAAGCTCTGGATGGAGTTGGCAACTATCAACAAGAACGCCTTGAATTCTGTGGATCATTGAGAATTTGCTTCCCTGGAGGAAAGAATTACTAAGATTGAGAAGGGAGTCAAAGATGTTTCTAATTTTGGCAATGAGTTGCTAGGGAGAGTAACGCCATTAAAGATTAAGGAAGATGATCTAGTTTAGGAAGCTTTATTCTTTAAAACTGAACATGAAGTGAATCGTGTTTGATTATGGGCATTCAGTGCAGACATAGAGCGTCTGATGAAGCAAGTCAAAGATTTTAAGACTCATAAATGCAACTGTGAGCCCTATGTGGCGACTGACGCCAAAGAAAGGACTTTAAAAACTCCAGTTGGGAAGCTGACTATTCCATGAAATATGATGTCCACATTTGCAGCCATTTTGGAGATGACACCCAAAATCACTCCTCAACTCAGTTGAGTAACTGAACCAAGAGTGGTGGCTAGAAAAACTTTGGGGAAGTTTAGCTATGCCTAAATTGCCACATTCCATCAGGCTAACGCCCCTACGTTCTTCAAATTGTTTGACATGACAATGTTTGGGTATGGCGATTATCAAAAGGCTTTGATGGTGATGAACTGTTCGGAACCTATTGTCAAAACTTAGTATTACCCCATCTATAGGGAGACAGCTGGTTATACTTGGAGGCCAAGGCATCCATAATGAAAGAATTTGGAAGTCTCACGCGTATGTCAAATGCAAACAGGAAATCATTGGAACCCAATTCCAGAAGGACGAGCCATTAGCAACTTTTGCTGATCAATTCTACCAAGGTTTGCAGACTTTAGTTGGAATGAAATTACCGGACAATTTTGATGCACAGATCGTGTTACAAGTGGCCCTTTTGGCTCTAATGCAATTTAAATTAAGTGATGTCTTCCATGTTCACAACTGAGACTACCACCTTGATGGTGATCCTTTGAAGATAATAAGAGCTACATTTGATGCTCCTAATAGAAGCTTCAAAACAAAATCCAGTGAAAATCTGAATCTCAAAAAAATGAGAGCGCTTTGGAGTTTAATAATCAACTGTGCCAGGAAATAAGCCTGAGAAGTTCAAGTGTATTGATATAAAAGATGAAAGCTGTTTTCATTGTGGAGAAAAAGGACACTTCGCTTTTTGATGCAAGAAGCCAAAGGAACAGATCAATGTGGTCCAGGCGAAAGAGGCCAAACCTGCACAAGAGCTGGAAAAAGGGCCCACGGCCTAAATGGCAAACAGTCTAGAGCTGCGGATAAACCTTCCCCCAATATCTTGCATGGTGAAATTGACATTAGTGATCAGTTCATCAATGATGATGTGCATGATCAACTGTATCAAGTAGTCAAATTGAAAGTTAACGCCATAACCAGATCTGGAGCGAAGGGGATTGATCACAAATAATCAAGGAAGTTTCTCTCCTATATGAGCAACAACTAGTGGACAAGATTTGAGCCATGGAGAATCCATAAAGATTGACCAAGGTCAAATTAGATGAGGAAAACCTGTCTATCCCCCTTAGTGCAATCAAGGAATCGTTTCCTGGTCTATCACTCAAATTTTTTACTTTCAATTTAGCAAATAGCGCTGTAATACACTCCATAATTATAATTTTACAATACTCCAAAGTGTACATATATTGATATACTAAAAATATAGAATGGATGCGTGAAATAAAGAAAGTGGAGCTCCTATTGATATTGTCCTGATCAATCTGGTGAAGAATATGATAATCTCGCCTAAATTTGGAACACAAGAAAGAATATGTGACCGCTGGGCCAAATACAATCATCTCCTGTGGAGCATATAATGCTTTGCCACTCTGATTTGGATCTTTAGTGGTATTCGCCCGCAATAGTTTTGGCCAACCAAAACTATGATATCAGATTGGGATGGAGTTTCTACAAAAATATGGAGTAAAATGTAACTTCAAAGATAACATGTTGACCATATTGGGTCAGACGTTACCCTTAGTTTATTAGAAAGATGGGTAAGCTCCACTGACTAGGAGGAATAATTACATTAATCTGATCTACAATGATGGCGTTGTCACAATTCATTACCAATTAGTTGGCTAAAAGCAATGAGAAATGCCGAAATATTTTGAAATAATTGGGGAATTCTGTTAAGGATCAAGGATTTGAGGACCATACTGCCAGGATCAAAGAGCATAGTTGACTCAGGATTGATGTTGGAGATACCTGATCTGCTGTATGGAGAAATTGGAAGCCCCCAGAAGAATTCTAGAGTAGAGCCTTGGGTGGCTCAAGAAATTATGTCATTTCATGAAAAAATTCAATCTTCCTAGCAAGTTTGAGTGAAAAAATGTTGAAGATTGGTAAAAGAATCAGATCAACACATTTGTTCATCTAATCCTGATGGTGGAATTGAGAATATTCCACGATTTTAAGACCCTTGTGAGATGGTGCTAGCATCAAGGTGACCAAAAGCATCAATCTATTGGCTGATCAAGAGCAACTAGCTGATCTGACGGACAGACAGCAGGAGGAAATGCTTAAATTATTTGACAAGTATTGAAGGGTATTTTTACAGGATGACCACGATTTGGGATGCGTAAGAGATGAAATCCACAAAGTTGACACTGGGGAAATTTTGCTGATAAGGATGAGACTGATTTGATAGTCAAAGGCGGCCAAAGCAGTAGTGGATGAAGAGATCAACAAACTAGTGAATCATTGCTTCTAGTTCCATCATTAAGTCACTGGGCGAGCCCTATTTGATTGTAAAGAAGAAGGATAGTTCTAATCAGGTGGTAATTGATTATTGGAAGCTGAATAAGATAACAAAGAAGTATTTGTATCCACATCCCCAAATTGATGATACATTAGATCATTTGGAGAAGCTAAGTATTTCTCCGTGATGGATCTGATATCTAGATATTGGAAACTGATTCGCAAACAGAAGATCAGGAGAAATTTACAATCATCACCACGCAGGGGCTGTATCAATCAACGAGGATTCCCCAAGGTCTATGCAATGCGCCTGTGACATTCCAGAGGGCCATGGACGCCATCTTAAATGACCTGGAGTTGTCATGCGTCCTGGTGTACTTGACAATATAAATGTGTTCAGTAGGACATTTACTGACCATTTAAATCACTTGTAGGAAGTTTTCAGGAGACTTTTCACGGCTTACCTGAAGATCAATCCAAGAAAGTGCCACTTCTTCAAGCAAGAGCTGTAAATTAAGGGATTTGTTATCAACTCTGGAGGACTGCAGCCGCAAACCCAGAAAGCTGAGGCCATAGAGCAAATGGCTGTTCCAAAAAGTCCAAAAAAGTCAAGTTACTCTTTGAAATATCAAATACTACCAAAGATTCATATGATATTTCACAAGAATTGCTAAGCCCCTCTTTAATTTACTAAAGGATTAAAAACGGGTTCTTTGGAATTAAGAGGCTCAGAGTATTTCCAATGAGTTATGCCAGTATCTGATAGATTCTCTGATTTTGAAATATTCAAATTTTATTTTAGAATTTATAATACAGACTGATGCTTCTATAACAGTGATTGGCGCCATCCTGAGTCAAGTAGATGAACTTGGGGATGAACATCTGGTAGCATATGTGAGCCGAACACTATCAGCAGCTGAAAAGAATTACACCGTTACTAAGTGTGAATGCCTTGAGGTAATTTATGCATGTAAAAAGTTTGGGTGTATACTCATAGAATGCACTCTAAAGTGATGTCAGACCACTCCTTGTTGAGTTGGTTGCATATTTTATGAGAACTGGAAGGACGACTGACCCAATGGGCATTAAAGCTGCAGGCTTATGATTATGAGATAGTCCACCAAGCAGGAGCATCTCATTAGAATGCAGATGGCTTATTGAGGTTATAAATGGTCCAAGTGGTATATCAGCAAGCGGATGAGCTATTCCAAGAATGGTCAAAGGAGAAATTGGGAATAAGCCCCAAGAAATCAAAAGTAACACTTTGGAAAGCAATGGAAAACACCAAGACCATGAATGGACAAGTTTTTAAGATAATTGACGTCAAATGATTACTAATTCCAGAACCATAAAAAGAGTGGCAATCATTTTTTTAGTACTAGATGGTCCCAACCCAAGGCGGGGGATTCATCGATGTTTATTGAATTACGCCTGGGCTCTAAGAGCCTGAGGCGAGGGAAGGGGAGGGAGGAGGCATCGAGAAAGGGAGGGGGGTTTGCGCGCCAGAGCCGTGCTGCAGTGACAACTGAGCGTGGGAGGGTTGGCGACATAGTGCTGACCTTCAGGGCCATCTCAAAGTGTACCTGAAAGTGGGTGATCATTTGTGGAAGGGTCCACACCTGCTGGTCAAAGGCAGCACGAAGGAAGGAGTTATGGATGGTCCAGATGGCTGTGGCATAGGCGAGGACACGGAGGGGTCGGTGGCAACCAGGCAATGTCTGCTCAAACATGAGGTCTTGCACAGGGTGTCCAGATCAGGGCTGAGCATGGAGGAGCGCGCGGGCCTTTGGCCAAAATGCGGTGACACCTGGACAGGTGAAAAACGATGGAGGTGGGAGTCAATAGGCTCCACACAGCGGGGGCAGCTTCGGTGCTGGAAGGTAGGGCCAGTCCGGTCCCCTGTCCTGTATGAACAGTGGAGCACTCTCCATAAGGTGTTGGACACCTTTGCTGACAGGATGGGGTGATAGACGTCCTTCCACAATTCCTTAAGGTCAAATCTCACGGAGGGAGGGAGGAGCTCAAGGAGTCTTGGGCGGATGGGAGGACGATCTTGGGGGTTGAGGCGAGTTGTGACAACTTGTCCATTGTGCACAATTGCATGACGACGTGGGCTGAGGCCAGGGCCTTCCCTTCTGTATGGGAAGGCATGGTGGATCCGCGCGCCTACTCGTTTCAGGGCAAGGAGAGCCTGGTTCCAGTAGGGGGATGAGGATGGTTTTAGGCGATGGCCTGGGTGGTTTGTGAGCCACTCCCCTAATGAGGTCAGAGATGCTCTAGGAAGACCCAGAGCTGCTGACACTGACTGGCGGAGGGCGGGCGCCCATTGGGGCATGGGGGTCGCGTCCCAGCAGACAATCGGCCATAGGAACTTCAGGAAGATTGTGGTGGCGTGGGATCGCGTGTCCAGAAGCCCTAGGCCCCCTTCATTGCAGGGTCGGGCAATGGTTGAGAGGGCTATTGGTGGATGGTTTGAGCCCCAGATCCAACAGCGGAGGAGTACATTGAGCCGCGTATAAAAGGCATCTGTGAATGGGCAGACGTGCGCTAGGAACCAGACTTTGGAGAGGAGGAACACATTGGCCATCAGAGCTCGACCCTGGGGGGTGATGTGCCGCCGGTTCCAGCTGGCAATCCTGGAGTTAACTGCTGCAAGGAGCAAGTCCTCATTGTCTTTTAGCGCAACTCCTTGTTGGTTGGTGAGAACGCCCAGGTGACGGAAGGTACCGCGCTCAGGTTCAATACCAAATGTGGGGGGAAGGTGGGGGAGCCGACCTGTACAACTGTTGTCTTGGAGGTGTTGACCATGGCGTTGGACGCCTTGGTGTACCTCTCAATGGTCACAGCAGCGAGGGCAACATCCCCAGGGCAGCCAAATGCAATGGCAGTGTCATCTGCAAATGCTATGGTGCGTGTGGGGGCTTTACCTGGGACCAGAATCCCTGTTAGCTTGTCCTGTAAGGAGGCCAAGAGGGGGTCAAGGGTGATGTTAAAAAGGATAGGGCTCAGGGGGTCCCCTTGCCGGAGACCTTGTCCAACTGGTACTGCCACTGTAAAACCCATTGGCGCCAGGACTCTGGTGTGGAGCTGGTCATAGAGCGCTGATATCCAGCGCCTAGCTGCGGGTGGGAGATGGAAGCGGGCCAGGGAAGCATCAATATACTTCCAGGCTACCCGATCATATGCTTTCTCCATATCCAGAAGAGCCACAAAGCCATTCACCTTACGAGAGTTAGCAGTCAAAGTCACGTGAAGGTCATTATAGTTGTCCCATAACGACCTCCACGGAATAAAACCGTACTGGGATGGGGAGAGGCGAGGTGACACCCATTTGGTGATGCGGTTGGCCAGAAGCTTCGTGAAGAGCTTGTGGTCTGTGTTGATCAACGCTATGGGGCGCCAGTTCGCCAGGTTCTCACGGTCTGACTTCTTGTGAATGAGGGTCGTGATTGAGCCTCTGGAGTCGGGGAGGACCTCGCCATTCACCAATAGTGCAGCGAAGAGGTCGCGGAGGGTTCTGGCTATCACTGCAGGTTCCAGAAGGTACACCTCAAAGGGTATTCCGTCTGGGCCTGGGGCTTTAAGCCGTGGGGATTTCAGAAGGGTTTCCATCACCTCCTGGATGGAAATAGGCGCCAGTAGAGCCTCATCAGCCCGTGGGTCAATGGGCGGCTCTGGAGCCCGCCACAGGAAGTCTGGATGTCCGATGGGTCCACCTGGGTGGCATGGAAGAGGCTGGAGTAGAAGCGGTGTAGTTCCTGCGTGATTTCCTCCTTATCTGAAGTGGTTGTAGTGCCAATCTTCAGTGCAGTAATATCCTGCGCTGTTGACCGGGCTTTCTGCTTCTGAAAGAAGAAGCGGGTGGGGCGTTCCCATTGAGCATAGTAACGAGATGTTGTAAAGTTTGCTGCCCGTTCTTCCTGCAGTGTGAGCTCCAAGCGGAGTGCTTCCTGCGCCGCTTCCCAGTCTTCCAACCATCTGGGAGAGGGCGAAGGCTGGCAGTTTCGCTCTAGATGTCTGATTCTGGCTTCCGCCCTTTTGACTCTGGCGCGAGCTGCAGTCATCTGGGCTTTGGCACAGTTGTAAGCAACGCGGGTGATGCCCTCCTTGGTCACCGCCCATCTAGCCTTGTGGTCAAGCAGGTGGGGTGGGGGAGGAGAGAGTCTCCCGGATGGTCATAGACAGCTTCTCCTTAGTTAAGGGGTTGTTGAGAAGAGCTGGGGCAACCCTAGGCCAGAACCTACGTGACGGTCTAAGTGTGGTGGTGAGGACAACGGTGAGTGACCTGTGATCACTCAGATGATTGTCACGAGAGATGGGAGAGGAGACGCGGCCAATTAGCAGGGGGCCAATCAGTGCCATATCTATGCGTGACGCTGACTGGAAAGCTCCTCCATCATACTGGATCCTAGTCATGCAACCTAGGCCAGACGCGGAGGGTGGAAGCGCATCTATAAAGCCACTCAGGCGAAGGAAATCCTGGAGGCGACTTGATCCAGGGCGTTCCTTTGCTGCAGGGGGGTAAGAGTCACGGACGCGACTTATGGTTGTGTTGAAATCTCCTAAGAGGACTGTATTCCGTGGGAGATTGAGTTGGAGGAGCTCTTCCAAGAGCCGATTTTGCTCCTGACCTGCATTAGGCAGGTAGATGCTTGCAGCGAAGAAGGAGAAGTCAGGAGTGGTGAGTTTGGCCAGTATGAGGCGGCCACCTAGATATTGTGAAAAAGAATGGGTTTCAACCCGGGGATTCAAAACAATAAGGGCGGCATGGTTTGTCCAGAAGGAGTTGCCTCCAAACTGTTCATTCCATGCAGATTGTTCGTGGGGGAGGATATGGGGCTCCTGGACAGCAGCGATGTCAATTTGTGCTGACCTGAAGTTTCGGAGGAGGCGGGCTCTCCGCTTAAAGTCCCGCAACCCATTTGCGTTGATGGATTGCAGGGCCAGGGTGCTGCCATGGGGACTCATAGCTGTTCCCCTCCATGTCCTGGGGGGTTGCCAGCGCTTAAACCTGCTGCTGTGAGGCGGCTAGTTTTGAGTCCTTTAGCTTGACTAGTAGCTGCAATCCGTGAGGAGCGTCGAGGGTTCTGAGGGGAAGGAGAGGGTGGGGGCGGAGGACCCAGTAAGCCAGCCTAGGATGCTGCCCCCGCTCCGTTGCAGGGGAAGGACCTGAGGGTGCTCAATGGTGACCTCCGCGGTGTCCCCATTTGATGAGTCTGAGTCCATATTCACTTCCTCCAACACTTCAAAGGATCCGCGCGAAATGGACTGTGGGGTTGGAGTAGGACTCTTTGAGGTGGCACTTCTACCGCAGGCCGCGAGTTGCCAGTCCATGCTGGTGGGCATAGCTCCATTGGGAGCTGAGGGCTGATGCGATAAATCGCTGGTGGAGGTTGGTGGGGGTGCCGCGGAGCCCTGAGTGGGGGTGGCTGACGAGGGGCACCCTGTGGGAGATGCCTTGCGCTTGGTGAGAGAGGGAGTTGACTCTGGGAGATTGGAGGGGGTGCCCATTGGAAGGGGGGCATGAGCGCGAAGGTATCCCACACCAATAGTGGGGTTAGCTGTTTCAACTGCTAGGCGTAAGGCCTCAGGGGACAGGTCTTGAACGGGAACCCATTGTGTGGGTTGTGGAATTGCTGCTGCAGCCATGTGGGATCGTTTTTGGCCTGGTTTAGGCCCCTGGGTGGTGGCTAAGAGGGCTTGTTTTCGAGCTGTGCAGCCACTATACAAGTGTCCAAGGGCGTTACACCATGAACACCGGGGCGCGCCTGATCAGGGTCGACAAAAAAGATCTCAGGGCATGCCCCAACTACCGCCACACGAGGAATAACCTCAATGTTATGGGATACAGTGGGGGAGGGGATGAACGACGCCCTAGCAGTGCGAGCTCTTTGAGTGGGAGCATAGTAAGAGGGGACGCTAAAGTCCACTGAAAGAACAGACCCAAACTCCATTAAACCACGATGGAGTGCCAGTTTAAGAGACTCAGGATCAACATTCGCTGGTAAGTTGGAAAAAGTAACCCATGAAATTTTCTCCAGGTGAGAGCGTGTGCGGGAGATGTGAAGAGATCCGTGGAATAATGACCTGGAGGGTGGCAGCATGGTCAGCAAGGGCAGCTTCAGTGAAGCCCACATCGATGTAGTGGCCCTCCACTGATTCATGGATGGTGGTGTTAATAGGGAATGTCTCCGCAATCGCTGCAAAGTATGAGAAGTAATCCTCTGTATAGAATTCAACAGGGTTATGCCCATAATAAAGGCGAATTGCGTGGGAGAGGGTTGAGCGAGGTAGAGCTTTTTGCGCTCTAGTTTCGGCCCATTTCTTCTTAACATCAGCAATAAACGCCACTTCACGGGGATCTGCTTTGGGTAGCGTTGGTGCCAGAGGTTTTGCCACGCCCCAGTGGCTCCTTTGGTGCGTTTGTGTTTGCTTTGGGCTGCAATTGCAGGTTGAGTGTGAGCTGGTGGTTTGGACAAGTTTGCGGAGTTCCCTTGTTTCTGGAATGTTACAGCAGTTGCTGGCATCATATTAAATTGAGGGGCGGTTTGTTGGGCCTCGCTAAATTGGGGAGGCCCATCCAGATTGGAATTAACTCCAGCCAGTTGGGAGGAGGGAGATGTTTCATCACCATCCCAATCTATTTGGGTAAATTCAGCCCGAGTATTTGCTGTGATTTCGTGGGCAAAACTCACTGGCTGATTGGTGAATTGGTCGTTTTCAGCATATTGAGATAAAGTGCCGACTTGAGAAGTGCCGATTATGGGGTTTAAATGGGACGGGTGAGATTGGAACTGGTGTGAAGTTCCAAAATCTGAACCATTTAAATCCCCATTGGGAAGAGTAGATTGTCCCAATTTGGTGCTTAGTGAACCAGAATGTGCGGCTAATCCAACCTTACATCCGAGGGTTTGGGGGCCAGGTGATTGTTGGGCCTCGCTAAATTGGGGAGTCCCATCCAGATTGGAATTAACTCCAGCCAATTGGGAGGAGGGAGATGTTTCATCACCATCCCAATCTATTTGGGTAAATTCAGCCCGAGTGTTTGCTCTGATTTCGTGGGCAAAACTCATTGGCTGATTAGTGAATTGGTCGTTTTCAGCATATTGCGATAAAGTGCCAACTTGAGAAGTGCCAATTACGGGGTTTAAATGGGACGGGTGAGATTGGAACTGGTGTGAAGTTCCAAAATCCGAACCATTTGAATCCTCATTGGGAAGAGTAGATTGTCCCAATTTGGTGCTTAGTGAACCAGAATGTGCGGCTAATCCAACCTTACATCTGAGGATTTGGGGGCCAGGTAGTTGGGTATCGCCCCTCATGGAGGGAGCCAGAAACACGGCGTCAGCAATAATAGATGGGGCTGAATTAGCTGACACAATGGGGGAGGTGAATGTCTGGATGGGCTGAGTTGCATTCAACTGAGCAGACGCCATTAAAACAGCGTGGGTGATGGCCTCCTTGGTTGGAGGGGGCCCAGCGGGTTGGTGGGAGGCAGCACACACAGAGCTGTTAGGCGTGCAGGTTGCAGAAGTGCGATCAGGTGAACTGGCGCTAGTTGGAGTAGCTCCAGGTTGGGGGGTGGTGCCTGCTTTCATGGCTGCTGCTTGAGAGCGGGTGATTCTGGTTGACCCTGAGGTGGGTAACCGAGGGTTGCTTCGTTTGGGGGTGGTGCTGGCTCGTTTGGCATAACCTGCGGGTTCTTTTGCGGGGTTTCCCACCATAATTGCTAATAGTTTTCGTAAATCTCTTTAGCGGAGCTAAATTTCAGGCTAATTGATTTTCGAAAAGTGATTATTAGCAGAAAGAGATAGAAGAGTGGCAATCATTCAGGCTGCATATAAGGTTTTTGGGAATAAGGGCCTGAGGAAGATGACTGACCACATTCAGCAGCACTATCACTGGGAGTTTATCAACTACAATGTAGAAAATTATCTGGCCTGTTTGTGGAGTGCCAGCTGCACAAGCCTCACAAGAACATGATAGAATATAGACTGGTCCGCCCTGGATTTGCCTTCCATATGGTGTCTAATGATGTGATGGGACCATTGACCATGAGTACAGGGTGAGTCAAATACATCATACTTTGATCGACCATTTGACTAGATGGGACGATGTGAAGGCCCTGGCGAAAGTAGATGCAACAAGCATTGCAAGGATTATCCTGGATAATTAGTATACTGACATGGATGCCTGCAAGATTTGTTGGGTGACAATGAAACAAATTTCACGTCCCATGTAATCCTGAGATTGAATGCAATAATGGGGATCTAAGGAGTCATGTCATTAGCTTACTGGCTGGGGATGAATGGACCAGTAGAATGGGTCATTGGAACGCTGGCCATAACGCTGAGGAAGTTGGTTGCAAGGAGAACTTCCGCATGGGGAACATATCTCAGTTTGGTGACGTTTGAATACAACATAAACCAATATATGGCAACAGAAAAACGCCATTTTAATTATTATACATAAGGAAGGCTCATTACTGCCAAGACTATATTTGGTTGTTGAACCAACATTGGGGATAAGTGCCGAGCAGTACATGATCTGATTGTCAAATATTCTGATCAAGATGCAATTGCAAACATTTGATATGACCTTGAAGAAGAGAATAAAGGCAAAAACAACATATGACAAAAACTGACCAGCATTATCAGAATACCAAGTAGGCGAAAAAGTTGCCTATTGCAATACACATTGTCTCAGAATAAGAAACAAACTAGATGCATTGTGAACAGGTCCATTTGAGATTATCACCAAGATGGCAGTAGACGCCTATTCCATCAAGAACCTTGAGGATGAAAGGATTGTAAATTGAGTCCATGATAAATATTTAAAGCAGTGGATCAAAGAAAAAAATAATAAAAAAGTGTTCCTAAGGGACTGCTGAACCATTGAGATGGTTATGTCCTAATAACTTGGTCAAGTCCAAAAAAGGACCGCTGAACCAAAATAGATGGTTAAGTATTAACAAATAAGACCTCTGAACCATAGAAAACTGGTAGGTCAGAATATACCTAGGAAACAGTTTGGGGAATAAATAAAGAATATGGATCACTGAACTGATGAAGGCCATGTCCCATATGGAAAAGGAAAAAATAATAAAAGATTTGTTAATTTCTTGGCGTCTAGGTCCGCTGTCACCAAGTTGGATTTGCACAGGGTATAGCCACTGAGCAACCCAATCAAACAATATGAGGATCGCCGATTCTTATAATAAAACTTAATCAAATATATATGGAGCTATTGCCCCTTATTTCTTTCTTTATTTTTTAGATATCTCGCAGACCGTTCTGCACTTCTCTTCTTCATAACAAACTATCCCCTCTGTAATCTTCCATCAGGCTCTTTATGCCTTGATTCCCCAGCTGAATGCATCCTCAGCTTGATATCTTCTATTCTTCTTCCTTATTCAAGTTGCTCTCATTTGTATCAAACCTTGGCATGATTCCTCTTGATTCACAGAATGTTCTCATTTTGCTCAATTATAATTCGTGTATCCCCTTTTCATAAATCTCGAGACTCATCTCGTTTCCCCTGTGATCTGCCAATATGGGTAGCATATCATCCAGTCATATCAACTTCCTGACATTACCCCCCTTTTACTGGATGATAGGCTCTTACTGTTTGTATGCTCTAAGGAACTTAGTATGGACTCAGTTGATAATCTAACCCCCGCAGGTTCCTTGATTGTGCAGACATCCATACCAGTCTTCTCAATAATCTCAAATGGGATGACCCAAATGTTAGAGAGCTTATTCTTTCATCCGAATCCATGCTGGTCATGGAATAACACATAATCCCCTTCAGCAAACAACGGAAGTCCACTCCAGTGCTTCTGGTCAGCCGCCTGGTCACGACTTTTCTTAGCCAAACTGGTGGAGTAGGCTTCAGTTTGTAGCTTGGTCAATGTATCCATGAGTTGCCTCAGATATCGCTGAGAATTCACACCACCAGTGTCCTCTACACACAAATATAACAAAGCAGGCAGAGCCGGATGTCATCCATACAGCAGTTGAAAATGACTCTTACCAGTTCAGAATGATAGCTGATATTATAAGCAAACACAGCGGTAGGTAAAACAGCACTCCATTCTGTGGGTCAGTCCATTATCAATTTGTGGAGTATGTTTACTAGGGTTCCGTTAACTCGCTCCACCATCCCATTTGATTCTGGATGATAGGGGGTGGTCAAAACCCCGCGAATTGCCATCAACTCGTTTAACTTCAGCAGGATATGCAAAGTAAAGTTGGTTCCGTTGTCTGTCAGGATGAACTGCGGACAGCCATGCTGCTGTATAACACATTCCATAATAAATTTGGCAGTGGTGACCGCGCCCAAGTCGCTAATAGCCCTGGCCTCCACCCATCAGGTCAAATGATCGATGGCAACAATTATGTACTTGGATCAATTGGCACTAATCGGCAGAGGTCCTATTACATCAATGGAAACGGTGTGCCATGCAAACTGGGGTTTTACTAATTGATAGGTGGTTTTCTTACAGAAAGGTTTTTCAACCTGACATTGATGGCAACAGCTAATAGTTTCCAGCACGTCATAATGCATGCTTTCCCAGAAGTATCAGGGTCACAAAAACTCCAGCGTCTCTTGCAAACCACCATGTCCTACAGCTCGATGAGCATCCACAATTATCAAGGGTCTATTTGAAGGCTTAGGAAGATTCAGCATCAAGTCTCCAATCCGCTTGATTAATTCCCCCTCACATGAAGGTACCCTCCCTGAGTCCATCTAACACCTTGATCACTTGCAGCGGCTCATCCTGGTATTTGTTCACACTCATTTTTTTATACATTATATCAGCAAGATCCGCTGTGATAGTGACCATGGGCAATTGAGACAGACAATCCACGTTTTAATGTTTTGCCCCAAGTCAATGTAAGATCTCAAGTTCATAGGCTTGCAGCTTCAGAGCCCAATGTGCGAGCTGTCCTTCCGGTTCATGCAGATTCTGTAGCCAGCGCAAGGAAGCATGATCTGACACTACTTGAAACCTTACCCCATGCAAATATACCCAAAATTGTTTATAAGCGTAGATCACAGATAAACACATTCGCTCAGTTACAGTGTAGTTCCGTTCATGACAATTTAGGCTTCGACTACTTAAGGCGACAGGATGTTCCACACCATCATCATCCTTCTTGGATAATACTGCTCTAATAGCAGCTAAGGATGCATCCATTTGCACTATGAACATCTTATTGAAGTTGGGGTATTTCAATATGGGTGCACTTGCTAACATGATATGTAATACATCAAAAGCGTTCTGGCATCATTCCGTCCAATTGAAAGGAGCGTTTTTCTTTAATAGCTCAAAAAGTGGTGCCCTGATACAACTGAAATTGGGAATGAACCATCATATTACCCAACCATTCCTAGAAACACCTGAATGTCCCACTTATTTCTGGCCAAGTCATTTTGCCTATCACTTCCATTTTACTCAGCTTCAGTTTAAGCCCATTTGAATCTACAACAAAACTGAGGTATTCCAATTGCTCTTTATAGAAATGGCACTTCTGACGCTTAGTTTTGATATCAGCGGCAGCGAGGCGCTGAAATACTTGCTCCAAGTGGGCCAGATGCTCTGTGAATGTTCGCAAAAACACATTGATGTCGTCAAGGTAAACTAAGATGCAGGACAGCTTAAATCACCTAAAATCTTATCCATGGCACGCTGGAATGTAGCAGGAGCGTTGCACAATCTTTGCGGCATGCGCGTTGGCTGAAACAACCCCCTTGAGGTGATGATCACACATTTCTCCCGTTCTGTTGGTGGCAATTTAATATGCCAGTACTTTGAGAACAGATCCATGGCGGAAAAATAGTTTTCCCCACCCAATTGGTCTAACACATTGTCAATCTGTGGAAGAGGGTAAGAATCCTTCTTCATGACATTATTGAGTTTATGATAGTTGATAACCACCCAATTCGAGACATTCTTATTATTTACAATGAGCACAGGTGATGCCCAGGGGCTGTTTGATGGCTCTAGCATCCCTTGCTCAATAAGAATATCACCTTCATTGGAGACAACCTCTTCCACTGCTCTAGAAGGTCTAATAGGACGCGAACGAATGGGAGGGTGATCCCCTGTATCAATCTGATGTACCACTCCTTGAGCGCACCCCAAGTCATAATTGTTATTGGCAAAAATATCCCGATACATTTCAAATAAGGCCATAGCCTTATCTTGCTGATCCACCGATTGTTCCATTAGCACTTCTCGTGGAACTACAGTCAGTACACTGAACGAGATGTGAGCTGGTAGTCAGAGATCTTCCCATGAGCCAAAGTCATGAATATGTCAAACTTCCCCAATAGGGATGAAGTGTAGGTAAGCCACTACTTGGTACTGCATAATCGTTATTGTCTCCTTTTGTAGGTTCGTGAGAAACACCTTCACCTCCCCATTCCCAGGAAACAATAGCCCCAGAGCCATGTGTGGTTCTAGCCACGAGTGCTGATGAGGCGCCAAGATTTCTCCATACAGTCCCTTAGGAACTTCGATTTTTAGCCCAGTCCCTATTATGCCCTGGTGTCCAGACAGTAAGTTTGAAGGGCGTATTGCTTGAAGCGGGATTCCTTTATACTCATGTATCTGGTTGGGGATGATCTTAGTATGCTAACTCAGTCACTGATAGCGAACAGGGATCACTCCATCACTATATGCTAGATTGATCTGACTGGAGTGGACTGGATCCGTTGGGATTCCCCTAAGGGAAAAAAGACTGGAATCTGTTGGCCAAACATAGTAAGGGTTTCTTCCGCCATATCTATCACAACATCAAACTTCCTCATGAAAGCTGTACTGATTAACATATCGTAGTGGTTATTTGGCAAGACCACCACTGGAGCAGACACCTGGACTGAACTGAATCATAGAGGCAACGCACTATATGCTCTTTTCAACACAGTGCTATGCATTCATGCTGTTCCATATACTACTCGATGGTCCACAACCAGTTTCACCATATGTTTGGCCACTAACCGGGTGGAGACTATGTTCACCGGTGCTCCCATGTCTATAATCGCGTGGAATTTTGTGTTCTGAACAAATATGTCGCAATAAGTACATTCTGAGTAAGAAGAATCATCAGAGCTTATTACTTGTACGTTCAAGGGTCTTGTGTTACTTAAAAAGGAAGAAATACCCTTGCTGACCTGAGGATACTCCTAGCAATTCTTTCCACCAGAATAGCTATGTTAACCCCTATTAAAGGAGTGACGTTCAGCGAAGAATCCGCATTGATGGAGCCAGTCTGTTCCAGTATTTGCCACACATATGGTTTCTGCATTTCTTGGCGGAGCTCAGCTTAATTAGGTGAACTCTTACTCTTGGAAGCAGAAGCAGGGGTATCCAGCAAAAGCTTCTGGTATAACAAATCATCTGATTGAGGTTTGATTTCTACTCGTAAAGTTGTTTGGCATATATTAGGGACAAGTGAATTGAGCGCAGCGGAGGTAGAGCGTCCCATCTCTACTCTGATCGAGCTTTTCCCTGCTCAGTTTTCATAGTTGGCATTGCATACACTTGTGGTTTGCTAGGGCAATTGGCTTCATAATGCCCTTTTTGTCCGCACTGGAAGCAAGTGTTCATAAAAGGTGCACGTATATAACTTGGGCTGGAAGGACCAGGTCAAAAATTGCTGGTAAGGTTCCATGGTTGCGGTCAAACTGGTGAAGCGTACATAGTTGGAAAAGGTTACTGACTCATATGAGCGATGATTACATTTCAGCGGCTGATAACCCAGTCGCTGCACCCAATATTCAGTAAAGGATAGAGTGGGGACAACGGAGGGTTTTTGGGCTACATTGGGGGCGCTGTTCGTGGCAGAGAGTCATCGTAAGGTGTTCACAATTTGAATGAGGCTGGTTTCCCCGTCCAACACATGGGACATAGCATTATATAGTTCCCAATATGGTTTAACCGCCGCTGTCATTGCTATACCTACATCCTATGTGGTTAGAATATTAGCTCCAAGTAAAACATGATCATCCACTGAAAACTGCTCGGTATAAACTGACAAGGTCTCATTTGATTAAACTGTATAGTCATAAATTCAGCTTTTTGTTGAGACATCTTGTTAGCGCCTCTGAACAGCCGGATAACTATCTCTTTTACTTAGGTGTAAGATACCAAGCTATCTGGAAGATAGCAGGTCACTTGGTCAGCGCTTTCCACATCTAAAGCAGACAGTAACAACTTCACTTTCCAATGATAGGTAGCCCCTTCCACAGAAAATCCAAAACGTTTATAATACCCGTGTAGGTTTCCATTATGACTATAAGAAGGTAACTTTTCAATACGGATGAATTCAATCAGCTCTTGGGTTCAGCTGCAAGGGGCAGGTGAACTGGATTCAGAGTGACTATGGGAACCATCATTTGGTGTGTTATCATGCTGCCATCTGGATGAGCTTGAGCTCATTGAAGTGGAATCAGAAGAAGTGTTATCACGTGGGGTCTTCGTACCACCCAATGGAAACTCGTTTGCTGATCCATAACATTCCTCCCTCAAGTTGCCATTGAATGCCCTATAACCCCAGCTCTGGTACACCCATGAACTGTTCGCTAATCAGCTGTTCCATTTTGACTGCAGCACATCTACACCGTCCATCCTGCCATTCATGTTGCAGCATGTTATATTGCCATTGCAACTCTTGGCAGAATTCCTTTTTCTCATTCAGTGTTTGTTCCATAGTTTTTAATTGCAAAAAAGAACTTCCTCATTTATATTCTACATGTAGTTTGTTGTTGTCTTGCGTTTTCCGTTTGCTGGTTGGCATTTTTTATTTGGTTAACAAGGAAATATTGTTCTCACGCCAATTCCTCATTGGCCCATCAAATGGTATCAATGCGGCCTTACATGTCCGCATACTCACTTGTCTCACCAATAGGGAGAGGGGAGGCTCATTTTCATTCTGCCTGACTAACAACTTCTAGTTGTGTAACTTGACGAATGAGTTGAAGCAACTTAGTGGACGTTGACCTAAGAATAAGCGCGTTATCAGACGTTTGCTGAGTATCCCATTTGATCTGGAGTTGATCTAATTCTGTCAATAGAGAGCTGACTTGGGCCATCAATTGCAGTTCCATCAGGGTCATTCTTTCCTTGAGCTGAGCAATCACAGCTTCAAGAGCTTCCGCCCATTCAGCTAGCTCCATCATACAGCGCTCAGTATTATTCCCCAATGTTGTCACATCCTGAATCCACTCCACGGATAGGCCATGCTGTTCCAATAGTTCTCTTATTACTTGAAGTAATTTTTTAACTGTGGTACTAGAAGGTCCAATCAATGGTTATCATCCCTGACATGATGATCCTTCTGTGTCAGCGCCCCTTGTGTTTCCAAGAACAAATGATCAAGACAGTCCAGCAGGAGGCGATTATCATGCTGTTGTGCTTGAGCAAACTGCAACGCATCTCCAATCTCAATGTTATGGAGAGCCAGAACTTGTAGCAGCTGGTGAATCGAAGGTTGCACATAAGTGACTAAGTATTCTAAATTCCATGAGTACTGAGGCGGCGAGTTAACCCCATAGTAGTGGCATCCAAATAAGACATGTACAGCGTATATCAATTTTCTTGAGCGCGTTGATTGTAAAACAGACTCACGGCATTTTCCCCACTCTCATCCTCATATAGGCGATACCCATGCAACAACCATTCCTTAATAATTCTTAGTTGTTGTGGAGTCACATTTGTAGAGCATCCGTGTTGGTTAGTTGTTAGCTCCAGGCAATTATCAAATTGCACAGTAATCATAATTTCATCATCCCCTGGTTTGGTAAAAGTAAACAATGTTGGTTCTGAGTTAGGTGTCCTCCGAGCTTCTTCAGCATGCCGTGCTTGGAACCCAATCAGGTTAGGTTGGAACAAATGAAGATCTGTCATTGTATTTTCCCCAATATAGTTGCTAAGTGGCCCCTGTAGTGAGCATCACTGTTAATTTCTCAGCGTCTAGGGCCGCTTTCACTGAGTTGGATTTGCACAGGGTATAGCCACTGAGCAACCCAATTGAACAATATGAGGATTGCCAATTCTTATAATAAACTTAATTAAAATATATATAGAACTATTGCCCCTTGTTTCTTTCTTTATTTTTTAGATATCTCGCAGACTGTTCTGCGCTTCTCTTCTTCATAACAGACTATCCCCTCTGTAATCTTCCATCAGCTCTTTATACCTCAATTCCCCATCTGGATGCATCCTCATCTTGGTATCTTCTATTCTTCTTCCTTATTTTTTTTAGTACTAGATGGTTTCTTCTTCCTTATTCAAGTTGCTCTTGTTTGTATCAAATTATGGTGTGATTCCTCTCCATTTCTAAATGTTCTCATTTTGCTTGATTATAATTCGTATATCCCCTTTTCATAAACCTTGAGACTCATCTCAATTCCCCTGTGATCCACCAATATGGGTAGCATATCATCCAGTCATACTAACTTCCTGGCAAGATTGATAAAATATAGCATAAAAACAACACATTAAAACACTCAAGAAAAGATTATCTTTATCATTTTTTATTACATGTTATCCTTGATTTTGGGATGATCCCGCCTATGTCGCCTCTTAGAGAGGGGAATGTATATCAGTTGGCTTAAATAAACTATAGTAATCTATGTGAGATTGTATGCTAGCAAGGGCTAGATCTACTCGAAGCTAAGTTTGTTGAGCAGAGGCTGATCCCTGAGAGAATGCAACAATGGGAAGAGAGATGGAAATTTCAATATTTGCCAAACACAATACCCCAGATTGGGGAGGGAAGCAACATAACAAGAAGAGGCTTTGGAAAATAACCTTGAGTAATCCCAATATGGCACTGGAGCCAGAAGATTGGTCTTGAGTGCTTTCCAACAGGTTTCATCAGGAACATTGGACATATGAGCTGAATTTGTTAAAGGGATATTAGGTGGGGGTTGCCAAATACTGCCCATGATCAAAGCCATCAGGGGAAGGTAACTATGGGATGCACCAGAAATGAGATAGTCATGTAGGGAGTTGATGGCATCCTGCAGATGACGATTACAAGCTTCTTGGATGTGAAAGCAGAATGAGCGATGGAATTCAGGAGAGGCTATAAGCTATTTTGGCCCAACTTTGGAGAACTTGGCCAGCAAAACAAAGGGCATAGACTGCAAAGTCTTGATCTAGGATGTTTTTGATATAGGAGGGGGTCAGAGCTATGGACAAAGCCTTGGTTTCTTGGGTCCTCAATTATGCATAGGGGAGTTTAAAATATAAGCAGTTTCTGATGGCCAGTTTGGTTTAAGAACAGCTGGTTTGTAATATTGGCCAAGTCAAAAAGGAACTCAAGAAGCAAGTCAATTCTGACGAGGAAGGATCAATAAATAGTGGAGGGCATTGCTTCAAGAGGTTCAACGATGCTTGTAGGAGTATCTGCGAAAGGAGCTGAATCTAGCAGAGTATTGAAATCTAATCTAGGAATTGATAACAGAAGAAGGATTGGACATGAGCCATTTGAGATTATTGCCTATCTGGATTTGTCAGGGTTGGATACCGTTTACAGTAGTTCCACAGAAGGACTGGCTATGGGTACTTGACTAAGAGTATGAGTCATAGGGAAACCATAGAAGAGACTTCATTGCGCAGACTGACTCATCAGTTGGAAGAACCAAGAATCTTTATCAGAAATACTGTTGAGCAGTTGCTGGTACTAAGTTTCCAAATTTGACATACGAGCTGGATGAGAGAGGGAATGAGGGACTTTTTATAATAGTTGAATATAAGCACTTTGGTTTAATTAAGCTCTAATTTTGGAGAAGTTAATCCCAAGATCAATGGGTAATTTCTTCAGAGAAGAATCAAGAATGATATGAGCTAAAGAAGATACTAAGAGAAAATAACAAGAACCAGTATGTTTGAGCATTTTTATTTGTGCCATGAGATGAACATTAGTGCAGTGACCTACTGTCAAGGACAAGGAGAAAGATCAGGAAATCAAGGACGCCAGACCACGAATCCTAAATATGACAATGGGTCATATGCCCTGACTGGGGGAAACTGGAACCTGGGACTTGTATTGCACGAGTAAATTGATCATCCCAGCATGACAGAGAATTTGTGGGACTGTGCTCTGAGGAGGCAGTAGTGAGGTGGAGGAGATATAGAACTTCATGCCAAAGGTTGTCCTGAGCAGCGTTGAGTGCAGTTTGACTTTGCTCTACTAGAAACTATGAAATCTTTGACCTGGTGTCCAAGGTGGTATTCTTTTGTCCTGATCTAATTTTTGCTAAAATCTAGGCAAGAGGGGAGATGTGTTGGGATTTTTGCCCACCTTTCCAGCCATCTAGATTACCATGGATCGCTAGAGAATAATTCCCTATGGTGAATGAATTGGATATTGGTTGGCCCTGATTTCAGGCCAATAATGTTTGGGGAATTTAGGTAATTTTTTTTTTGGTTCAAATCCGTTAGGGATCAATCTGGGTGAATGTTTAAGATCTTGTTGGGCAAAGTATTTGGCAAAATCAAGGCATCTGATAGTTGATTATAAAAAACTATCAGGTGTAGAAATTGTGATCAATCAGATTTCATCATTGACAAATTGGGAATCTGTTGAGCAAGTTAAGAGGTGAATGATGCCAACTGCAACTAGCAAATAGATCAGTTGGTTCAGGACCTGCCATAATGGGTAACATATCCCATTACCTAAGCAGGTCACTCGTTAAATATGGTTGGTTTATTGGGATCGAGTGGAAAATGTTAGGGGCACATTTTCTGTCTCTTTCTTCTTTAGGTATCAAGGATGTCCAATGAAAAAATCATAAATAGATGGAGAAGACCATTACTGGTGAGATGGTGAAGGGAAGTTCAATGGCAACGGCTGCCATTTCATGGCTGAGGTATAACTGAGGGTTGGGCACCTGATTCCCCTATAAATTACCATGATAATTTACATTAATGAAATAAAAGTTTTGAGAATTCATTATTGGGCATAGTTCTATTCATCTTCAGGAAGTTGATTATGTGCTTTGATTAGGAACTTTTTAGTAGGCTAAAGATTAGGGATTGAGGATCCATAAGAAGAGAAGCTGAGCTTATATAGGATTGCTATAGACTTTATGAGACAAGAGGAAAGGCCATAAACTATATAATCTGATCGTGGATTAAGGTAGGTGGATAAGGACTAATTCCCTACTGAAGACATCAAGAGTATTTCAAGGAGAAATACAGTTTAAGCATTGGACCAGGATGGGTTATCTATTCAGCTACAGATAATAGTCTTCATACTATTATCAATAGACTATCACCTATAATTAGATAACTCAAATCGTGCACATAAAAAACCTGTGCAGTCATCATTTAGGGGTTATTGTTCTTAAAAAAATAAAGGAGAACCACTAATTTTACAGCCGCGCATAGCCTCTTGAAACCTTCTTTCTAGATAGCAATTTGTCAGTGTAAGTTCTACTGAACACTTTATTGTCCAAGTACAATAGGATGCAGGATAACTTCAGGTCATTAAATATTGCTCCCATAGCACTTTGAAACGCTGCAGGCGCATTACTAAGATCTTGAAGCATCCATATTGGTTAAAAAACCCCTGCGTTGTGATGATTACGCACTTCTCTTAGTCTCAGTTGACAAATTAACTTACCATTATCCCAAGATTAGATCCCTCATGGAGAAATACTTTTCTTCTCCCAAGCGGTCTGATTCATTAATCTATGGTAGTGGATACAAATTCTTCTTCATTCTCTCATTTAATCTCCAATAGTTGATCACCACCTGACTATAGCTGCCCTTCTTCTTGATGATCAAGATAGGGCTCACCCAGGTGCTCAACAATGAAACCAAGAGCTTTTGCTCCACTAGTTTGCTGATTTCCTCTTTGACTACTACTTCAGCTGCCTTCAACTGTCAAATCATTCTCATCCATATTGGTAGATTTCCCCGGTTTAGAATTTATGGATTACGTTTTTTGCACATCCCAAGTTTTGGTCATCCTGGGCAAAGATTTCCCAATACTTTTTTAATAGCTTAAACACCTCCTCCTGCTATCTTTTTTATTAGATCAGCAAATTTCTCTATTTATCAACAAATTGATATTCAAAGCAACCCCTACTGACAATCCCATTTCAGTTAAGATCCCAAAATCATGGAATTTTCTCAATTTTGCCATCAGGATAAGATAGACAAATGTAAAATCTGATCTCTCTCAATATTCTTTATTTTTCAGCTCATATTTGGTAGGAATACTCGGATTTCTCCATGGCATAGCATCGCTATTCCAGGCGCCACCCAAGGCTCTACTCTGGACCTCTTCCATGGTCTCTTACCTCTCCATACAGTTTCTAAGTCTTTCCTGTCAGGCAAACAGCATGTAAGAATTTGACTGGCCTGCCAGACTAGTTGCCAGAGCACCCAAACACCAAACCAGAATGCTAAAGGCACAGCTGCTGGTATGATGGATAAGGAACTGAAAAGGAGTTTTACCAAAAACTGTTAGTGAGCCAGAATATCATACAGGCACATAATAAATTACCAGATGAGTACAGCTTTTAACCCTGAGGGGAGTGTGAGCGTCAGTGGAAAAGGCAGTTCATTTTTCAACATAAAAACTAATTTTTAGGAAAGGTTTTAATGGGAAATTTAAGAAAGAAAAATCAACCAACAATTACTTCAGTGCGGTATGACTGGTTAAATAGTGGCCAATTGGAGAGGAAACAAGCCGGGATTGGGTCCCTCAAATTGACCTAACTGGTAATTATTCAGGAATGGGGGCATATAAGTTCACTGAAAACTAACATTGAAGAATTCAGCAGCAGGCTGAGTTACTGTCAGTTCAACCTCAAATGCCCAAACTGAGACTTGACTTCATTTCTGGCATTTGGCACGATGGCATCTAGCCTGATGAGCAATGGGAAACCCCCAAGGCCACCCCACATAGGGGCAGTCCCATTTGTGTAATGGGCGGGTTCGCGCCGATACACAACAAATGAATTGGGCAGTAAGAGCCAAGTTACTGACCATACTAAATACAGTCCTGCAGAGGCCCATCCCAAACCCAACCGCCATGTCTCGTCATTGCCACGTATTCACAGACCACTGTTCCCATGACACTGCACATCAGTAGCAGGGTCTGGGACCAGAAAGGGCTGAGAATGACGCCAACGCCACACTGAGCTCACTGGCAGAGCTCATGACTTTAATCCAATCTGACTTTTTACTGAAATTAAATTAGTAGAATCTGAGCTTATAAAAATCCTTTATTTTTGATTTCCTCATAGAAGACACAACTGCCCTACAGGGCTGCAGCATCTTCCCTTAAATAATCCGCTGTAAATATTAAATAAGATTTCATTTAGTTAGTTTCTTTCGAGCCCCAACCACCACATCATAGCAAATATTTGCCATCCCACCGGATCACCATCCAAGCCTTGTGTAAGCCTGTTGTCATTCCATGGAGATGATTTGAATTTGGGATGGCAATTAGACCTGGCTCCAAACTTACCAAATTCGATGCCCATTGAACATGGGCCACATTTGGATTGAATTCCACTGATCTGAGTCAATGTACATATCAGGTGCTTCCTGATCTGTTACAATTTGGTTGGGAACAGGTTCAGGATGCCCAACCCGCCCATGCCTGGTCACTGGGCTGTTTGTTCAGTTAAAAACGTTGCATCAGCCGCAACGCCTGATTGGCTGGGAGGGAGCTTTTTACTATTGCCGATGGTGTTCAATGCTGCTACCTGTGCATTTGGGGATCATACCTGACAATTTTAAAAGGGGGTTAATTTTAATGTTTGAAGTATTGACTGAATTAAAATCTTCAGAGGTTCCAGCTGATGAGTCAATCTTCATTCCTTTCTAACTATGTGGATCCCAATCATTGGGCTTGTTTCCACTCATTTTCATACTAATCAACTTCATTTCGGCAATTTTTGGTGCAAATTTTCCCAATCCAGTGTATGAGTTCAGGAGAGGAGAACATGGGAACCGGGGGAGGGATCCAAAGAGGGAGGGCTGTTACAAAGCATTTGTCTACCACATGGGCGAAATCGCCCTGGATGATGAGAGGTACCACCACCCTCTTCAGAGCCTTTTCGTTTGGGAATGGGAAGAGGGCCTGGTTGACACTCAGGGGATGTTCCCCTGGACATTACCCTTCCATTTTTCCAAAAGGGAAGTCACTGCCGCCGGGAAACTGCATGAAAGCCACATCCTTGTGTGCCTTAGGTAGCTTGATTGCCATTACTGTAGCGACCTTCTGGGGGATGGGGGGCGTTGGGGTGGAATTTGTGAAATGCATCAACCAGCTCTATGCAGTTAGCGCAATCATGAGCCTTGACCCAACTGTTCTCATAAGCTGGATACCCTTTCCAGGCCACGAGATACTGGACCTACCACTGGGAAATGTGGGACTCTAAGATGGTTTCAACTTCGGCTTCTTCTCCGTCCTCAATCACAATATGTTCAGGTTTGGTGGGGATGGCCCCCTTGAACGGGGACAACAGGGACATGTGAAAGATGGGATGCTGTTTCCAATGAGCTGGCAGCTTCAACTAAAACGCACCATTACCCAAGTCTTCCCCCACCAGTTGAGGACACAAACGTTTGCTTGCAAACTTTTGGAAAGGTACCAGCATCCGCAGGTGGCGAGTGTCCAACATGACGTGAGAAACCACTGCAATATCATGCCTGGGAAGTTGTTTTTGATCCGTGAACCATTTATAATCGTCAATAGTTTTTGTGAGGTGCTCCCAGACTAAGGACTGGGTCAACCGTATATGCTCAACGTGTTCTGCGGCAGAAGGAACATCTGGGTGTATACAAGGACTGACTGAAAAAGGAGGGGTTATAACCTAACATTGCCTCATAGGGAGAAAACCCCGTAGAGGCATGAGTTCCGTTGCTATAAACAAACTGGGCTAGAGGGAGGTCATCAACCTAAGTATCCTGGGCGTCTGAAGCATAACAGTGCAAATACTGTTCCAAATTCTGATTAACACGCTCAGTTTGCCCATCAGGTTGTGGGTGGTAAGCAGTGGAGCGACAGGGGGTGATCTTTAGGATGAAAAATAGCTCATTCCAAAAATGCACTGTAAATTGGAATCATGGTCATTGATGATATCTTGTGGGAGACCAAACATCGAGAACACATGGCGTACAAAGAGCTGAGCGGTCTCTTCGGATGTGATCACAGAAGTACATGGAATAAAAAAGGGAAAATTTTGTGAAGCGATCAACCACTGCCATCTTGCCGTGAACCCATTAGAACTAGGTAGGTTGGCAATAAGGTCCACAGACACTAACGTCCATGGACCCTCCACCTGTTGTAATGGGTGTAGGAGTCCCAGTCTCCCTGAGCGGTCTGACTTTGCCCTAGCACAGGTAACACAATTGGCGATCCAAATCGAACCTCCTTCATCAAACCTGCCCAGTTATAGGCTTGCTTAATAAGTTTGATGCATTTTTTGTGCCCGGATGGCCAATCTTGGGAGGGTCTTGATGTGAATGAAATACCTCATTTCAGAAAAGAGGGAGAACCCAAATCCTCGGCCTAAATAGATGAGTCCCTCCACTAAGGAGTACAGAGAGTGTTTATGAATTTGAAGGGTCAATTGCTCAAATAACTCCACATCTTCAGGGCAGGCCATTTGACTGGCTAAGATCTGAGCCACAAAAGGGCATTGGGGGAGAGAGAGGTGGAAGAAATGATGAGGGGAACAAATGTCAAAATTTGGGCAGCGGGAACAATTACAACAAGATCCACTTCCTCCAAATCTGTGGGACGATGGGTGGGGTTTTTGCTGAGGAAATTGGGAAATACATTAAGCGCACCTTTCACAAATTCATAATTGAAATTAAAACTGCACAAGTCCCAATAGGTTCATGCTTGCCAGTGTTCCAATTTCTGGGGTTTACAAAAATACAAGAGCCTTGTGATCTGTGCAGACCGTTAACTCATGTTGAGCACCCTGTAACAGGAACCTCCAATGAGTTAATGCCCATGCTATGGCTGCCAACTCCTTGTCATAGATGGCCCAAGGCTGCTCCATAGAGCTAAACTTTCGGGAAAAATAGGCGACCAGATGTTCCAAGCCATTGTGCTCTTGGAGTAACACCGCTCCCACTGCTACCAAGGAGGCATCACATGCAACGATATATGGCTTTGGCAGGATCTGCGTGTTTCAGTTTGGGAGAGGATAGAAACACCTCTTTGATCAATTCAAACGCCTGTTGGCATTTGGGTGTCCAGCGTAATAGTACATTCTTCCCTGTAAGGGAGTGGAGCAGGGCAGCAAGCTGGGAAAGTGTTGGGGAATTTTTTTTTAAAAACTGATGGTTCCCATGAACTTCATATATGTTTCTGGGTTGTTGTAATTGCCATTCTCAGATATCATCCAACTTATCAGGAGGAATCACGTAGCCAACTTTAAGGATGAGATTCCCATGAAAGGTAACTTCCTCCTTATAGAACTCACATTTGGAAGGCTTAACGTACAATCCTGCCTTATGCATGGTGGCCACAACTGCTTCCAAGTTAATAGCATGTTGTTCAGTAGTTGGTGAGTTAACCAGAATGTCATCAATATATGTGACGACTCAAGTAAGCTGGAGGTCGCCCAGTACATTGAAACATAGTGAGGGCATCCTTCAGCCCAAAGGGAATTAAGCGGAATTGGAAAATGCCTCACTTAGTCTAGATCTCTGTTAACCATTCTTGCCCTCTCATTACCCAAATCTAGTTGAAAGCGTTGACGAGATCCAGCTTGGAAAACACCTGGAGATTTGGTGATTGATTGGCTTATTGTCTGCTCAAAAGGCAGGGGGTGGGGATTGAAACTGTGATTTTATTTAAGTGTCCATAGTCCATGTAGGGGCGGAGGGAACAATCAGCTTTTTTAGCGAAGATGATGGGAGATGCGACTGGTGATGTATCCTTAAATGACCACCATTTTTTCAACATATCGTCCAACCAAGTGTTGAGCGCAGCCTCCTCCTCTGCTGTGTGAGAATACAACGGGCAGTTGATATTCACCAACTCCACCGTTATACAAAATCCACAGTCAAATCTAGTGTGAGGAGGCAGACAAACCGCCTTTTCAGAATCAAAAATGCTTTGATAGCGCATTAAACTTTCTGGAAAATCTCACGGTATTCCTGCAGGAGAGATGAGGGAAGTGATAGAACTGCGACCTTGAGCTTTTTTAAGAGTGTCAATTAGGGGAATTCACCCTCCAGTTAATCATTAACAAATGACAGTATGTTAGACTCCAGGTGGATCTTGACATGTTGTCAGCGCCACCATCCCACTCCTAAGATCACTGAAAACACCAATTTTGGCATAGCAGAAAAGCAGCCACAGAAGCTGAACTGGTGTATTGAAAATGCGACTGGTTGGCAAACCAGGTATGAGGTTTGGGAGGCTGACGACGCAACCATCACTAAATGGCCTGCACCCAGGTAAAGTTCCAATTGCTGGGCCAGTTCTACACTCATAAAATTACCCGCGGCTCTGGTGTCCACCAGGGCCTCAAAGGAGATGTGATGGGACCCAACACTAATCTTCATGGGTAATAAGAAGTAAGAAAGTTCTCTTTATTGGTAGTTGTGGATGAATTCAGTGATACCAAAGAGATGGTAGTGGGGTCAGGGAAACCGCTAGGCTCTTAGGGGAGTAAAGTCATTGCAAGTTAGGATGTCATATCCTACTGACATGGGCAAAATAGCCGCGGCAACTATGGGGTGTGGGTTTGAAGTTTTGAGTGGAACTGGACTGTTGTGGACAGGGGAAAACTTCTTTACAACCTGGTTCAGTTAAAAGGGAGGGGCCATTGCTGCGCCAATATCTACAATAAAGGGGAAATTATTAAAAAATGGTTGGTTAATTATGTCAGGCAAACAGCACGTAAGAATTAGACTGGCCTGCCAGCCTAGGTGCCAGAGCACCCGAATGGAAAACCAGAATGCCAAAGGCACTGCTGCTGGTATGACGGATATGGAACTGGAAAGGAATTTCCCCAATAACTGCCAGTGAGCCAGAATCTCATACAGGCACATAATAAATTACCAGATGAGTACAGCTGTTAACCCTGAGGGGAGTGTGAGCGTCAGTGGAAAAGGCAGTTTATTTTTCAACATAAAAACTAATTTTTAGGAAAGGTTTTTAATGGGAAATTTAAGAAAGAAAAATCAACCAACAATTACTTCAGTGCAGTATGACTAGTTAAATAGTGGTCAATTGGAGAGGAAACAAGCCGGGATTGGGTCCCTCAAATTTGACCTAGCTAGCATATTTGGGAGTGGGGGCAGATAAGTTCACTGAAACCAACATTGAAGAATTTGGCGACAGGCTGAGTCACTGTCAATTTAACCTCAAACGCCTGAACTGAGACTCAACTTCATTTCTGGCATTTGGCGTGACGGCATCTAGCCTGATGAGCAATGTGAATCCCCAAGGCCACCCCACATAGGGGCGATCCTATTTGGTTGGGAACGGGTTTAAAATGCCCAACCCACCCATGCCCAGTCACTGGGCCAATCATTTGGTTAAAACGTTGCATCAGCTGCAATGCCCGATTGGCTGGGAGGGAGCTTTGAACTATTGCTGATGGTGTTTAATGCTGTTACCTGTGCATTGGGGATCATACCTGACAATTTTGGAAGGGGGCTAATTTTAATGATCGAGGTATTGACTGAATTGAAATCTTCAGAGATTCCAGCTGATGAGTCAATCTTCATTCCTTTTCAACTATGTGGATCCCAATCATTGGGCTCGTTTCCACTCATTTTTGGACTGATCAACTTTATTTCAGCAATTTTGGCACAAATTTCCCCAATCAGGTGTATGAGTTTAGGAGAGGAGAATGTGTGGCACTGGGGAGGGATCCAAAGAGGGAGGGCTGTTAACCAGCGTTCGTCTACCACATGGGCGAGATCTCCCTGTGTGATGAGAGGTACCACCACTCTCTTAAGAGCCTTTTTTGGGAACAGGAAGAGGGCCTGTTCAACACACAGTGGACGTTCCCCTGACTTACATTTCCAAAGTCAAAAGCATATTGACTATAACCTGCAATCTTGTTGAATGGTGTTTAACATCTTCCTTTGTAACAGAATTCATCAAGCTTCCAGGATTTCTGTTGGCATTTCTCTCCTCCTTCATCCAATCAATTGGTAGCAGATTGGTATAATGCCTTCATTATAGATTAGATATTTAAAATTGGTCCTCCTGGTAAGCGAAGTTTCACCATCTCCTTGATAGACCAGAGGCAGCGTTAGACCCAATATAGTCAACGTAGTTTCTTGAAGTTGCATTTAACTCCATAGTTCCTTAAAAACTCAGTTATGATTAGAATGTCGTAGTCTTGGTCGACCAAAACAATAATTGGGGTGGATACCACCGGGGATCAAAATTTGAGTGGCACTGCGCTATATGCTCCATAGGAGATGGTAGTAACAGGCCTGGAAGCTCATATTTTTCTTGTTTTCCAAATTGGGCGATATCTTCTTTATCTTTATAACTTAGTCAAGACAATAATTGCTTGAAGCCTTATTTAATTGACCATTATATCAGTATAAATACACTTAGAGTATTGTAAAGAAGTTTTTAATAAGTGTATATAAGCTCTATTTGCCAAAACAGAAATGTAAATTATTTGCACTGGAAATTCAGGAAAAGATTATTATTTTTACTTAAGGAAAGTGATAGTATCGCTTCATCTAATTTGACCTCATCCAGTTTGTCCAGATTCTCATCAGGTTGTATCTTGTCCACTAGCTGGTATGCATATGGGCAAGTGACCTCCTTAATTGTTTTAGATCAATCCCTTTGCAACGGCTCTGGTCATAGCATTATATCTAGGTTTACCACTTGATAAAGCTGTCTGGCGCGTCATTGTCAACAAACAGATCGCTGATGCCAATGTCCTCCTTCATATAGTTAGAAGAATGGGGTTGACTGCAGCTCTAGACTGTTCCACATCTAAGGTGGGGGCCCTTTTCCCAATCTTTTATGCGGGTTTGGATTCCTTATTCTGCACCACATTAAATTGCTCCTTAGGCTTCTTGCTAAATCACTTAGAAGCAAAGTAGCCCTTCCCCCTGTTGGGATTTTTGTTCACCTTTTAAACCTCCTAGATTGCCCTGGATCGCTAGGAAATAATTATCTATGGCGAGTGAATTGGATATCGGTTGACCATGAGTTTGGGCTAATAATGTTTAAAAGATTTTAGGTAATTCTCCAGGTTCTGATCCATCAGGGATTGATTTGGGTGAATGCTTAAGATCTTGTTGGGTAGAGTTGCCAACAGTATAGCTGCATCTGATAATTGATTATGCTTAACTATCAGGTTATCAATCTTGATCAATCAGGTTTCATCATTGACAAATTGGGAATCTGTTGAGCAAGTCATGAGGTGAGTGTTGCCAACTGCAACTAGCAAATTGATCATTTGGTTCAGGACCTGCAAGAATGGGTAACAGTCCCATTACCTAAGCAGGTCAATTGCCAAATATGTTTGGTTCACTGGGATCAAATGGAAAATGTAAGAGACACATTTTTGGCTCTTTCCGTTTTAAGTCACAAGTATGTCTGATGAAGGAATCCTAACCATAAGGAGAAGACCATCTCTGGTGAGATGACGAATGAAAGTTCAATGGCAACAACTGCCGTTTCATTGCTGAGGCACCAACTGAGGGTTGGGCACCAAATTCCCTCTATAAATTACCTTTATAATTCACATTAATGAAGGGTCAATTTTAGAGAATTCATTATTGGATTTAGTTCTACTCATCTTCAAGAAAATATTGCTGTGTGCTTTTATTAGGGGACTCTATTGTAGGATAATGAGTAAGGATTGAGGATCCTTAAAAAATCTGAATTTAGACCAGAATTGTTGTAGACTCTGTTACCTTTTTAGAGGATATAGCTTAATTCATAGAACAAGTTGTGCAGGGTTTATCCCACTGAGCAACGGCCAATAAGATATGGAGATCGTTGCCCTTCAATTAAACGTAATAAACTTATATAAAAATATGAGGCAATTGCCCCAGCTTTGCTACTTTTTATATAATATATTATAATTGGCAGAACCTCTCTTCTTACAATCTCCACTTACTCCTACTCACTTCTTCTTTCTTTCTCCTTTTTATTCTTTTAATAAAACCTCCCTACTTCTTTCTCTCGCTCAAACCTTAACCCTTAGTATTCCTCAATGGATTTGACACATTTCGCTTAGTCAATCTCAATTTGGTATCAATCTAGAATTTGTTTGATCATTGATTCTTTAACAAAATTTCCTCAATTACCAAACCCTAATTGATTTGATTGATTCTTCTCACATTGATCTAACCTATTACTCGCCCTTGGAGCTTGATTCACATCTAATTAACAATTCACCGGAACATTAGCTTAACACCCAGTCATATTGAAATTTCACCATTACCCCCCTTGACTGGTCAATAAGCGCATATTACTTGTAGGGCCAAAAGAACTTCGCATGTACTCGGTTGATTATCTAACCACCCAAGGGTTCCTTAATGGTGTAGGCATCAGCCCCAGTCTTCTCGTTGATCTCAAATTTTCCACTCCATATGCTGGCGAGTTTGTTCCTTCTTCTGAACCCATGCTGGTTATGGTACAGGACCAATTCCCTACCCCAAACTGCGGAAGACTGCTGCATCTACATTGATTGGCTGCATGATCCCAAATCTTCTTGGCATGACTAGTGGAATATGCCTCGGTTTGGAGTTTAATCAGCATGTTTGTTGAGGTAGACAAATAGCGATGGGGCTTGACTCCACCGGTATCCTCAATGAAGGAGTAAAGCAATGCAGGCAGCGCTGGATGTCAATCATAGAGCAATTAAAATGGACTCTTACCAGTTGCTGAGTGGTAGCTGATTCTGTATGTGAAGACAGCGGTGGATAAAAGGGTGCTCCAGTCTGATGGCCACTCATTTTACGAGCTTGTGTAGAATATTTACCAAGGTCCCATTTACTTGTTCCACAATACCGTTAGATTCAGGGTGGTAGGGGATAGTTAAGACCCCACGGATTGCCATGAGCTTGTTTAACTTGGCCAATATGTGTGATGTGAAATTGGTTCCATTGTCTGTTAGGATAAATTGTGGACAACCATGGCACTGTATGACACACTCCAGGATGAACTTGGTGGTAGTGACAGCCCCAAATCCTTGATAGCCCTTGCTTCTACCCATCTGGTCAAATAATTGATGGTAATTAGTATATATTTGGAGCAGTTTGCGCCAGTTGGCAGAGACCCCACCACGTCTAACAAAACTGTATGCCATGCAAACTGAGTCTTAACTAGTTGGTAGGTGGTCTCACTGGAATGGTTTCTCCACTTGGCACTGATGGCAACAACCAACTGTCTTAAGCACATTGTAGTGCATACTCTCCCAATAGTAGTGGGACTGCAAGAATTCCAGCGTCTTTTTCAACCCTTCATGACCTACCGCCCTATGGGCATCCATAATTATCGCAGGCTTGGCAGAGGGTTTTGAAAAACTCATCATCAATTCCCTCATCCGCTTGAAAAATTCCCCATTGCACAAGAAGGTATCCTTCCTAAACCCATCTAACACTTTGATCATGGGAAGCGGCTCATCATGATATTTGCCCAAAAGCATTTTTTCATACATTATGTCTGCCACATCCGCTGTGATAGCAACTGTGGGTAGTCAGGTAAGACAGTCCGCATTCTGATGCTTCGCCCCTGGCTGATGCATGACCTGAAAATCATATGCTTGAGCTTTAAAGCTCATCGCGTGAGCCGCCCTTCAGGTTCCCGCAGATTATGTAGCCAGCGCAAGGAGGCATGATCTGTTACCACTTTGAATTTCACTCCATGGAGGTAGATCTGGAATTGTTTATACGCATAGATTACCTCTAACACTCCTGCTTGGTCATGGTGTAATTCCGTTCAGGGCCAGTTAAACTGCGGCTGCAATATGCAATGGGGTGCTCCACACCTTCTTCACCTTTTGGGGATAACACAACCCCCTACAGTGGAAAGCGAAGCGTCCATTTTCATAATAAACTCTTTTTCAAAATTGGGGTATTGAAAAACAGCCGCGCTAGCTAACGTGGTTCATAATACATCGAAAGCAGATTGACATTGATCCTTCCAGTTGAAGGCAGCGTTTTTCTTAAGTAGATCAAAGAGTGGAGCCACAATACAGCTGAAGTTGGGAATGAACTACTGGTAGTAACCTACCATCCCCAAGGACACCTGGATATCCTGCTTATTGCTTGGCGAGTCATCTTGTGGATGTCTTCCATTTTGGCCAGCTGAGGACTAAGCCCTTTGGAGTCTACCACAAAGCTGAGGTATTCCAATTGTTCCTTAAAAATGGCACTTTTGGGAATTAATCTTGATATTAGCATCAGCTAGGCGGCGGAATACTTGCTCCAGGTGTCCAAGATGCTCCGTGAATGTCCATGAAAATATGTTGATATCAAGGTAGACAAGAACGCAAGACAGATTTAGGTCACCCAAAATAATGTCCAAAGACTGCTGGAACGTAGCAGGAGCATTGCACAAACCCTGTGGCATACGTGTAGGCTGGAAAAATCCCTTTAAGGTAATTATAGCACACTTTCTTGTTCCGCCGCATGCAACTCGATCTGCTAGTACCCTAATATTAAGTCCATAGCAGAGAAATACTGGCCCCGCCTAACCAATCTAACGCATCATCAATTTGTAGAAGCGGGTATAAATCATTTTTTGTAATTCTGTTAAGCTTCCAATAAATGATTACTACTTGATTGGAGCCATCTTTCTTTTTGACAATGAGAACTGGAGATGCCCAGAGACTCTTGACGGCTCCAACATTCCCTGTTCCACCAATGTATCTATTTCTGCAGATACAACTTCTTCTGCTGCCTTTAAGCATCAGATAGGTCATGACCTGATAGGGGGTGGTTTCCCATGTCCACCCAATGCACAACCCCATGAGTGCAACCCAAGTTATGATTGTCAGTTGCAAAAATGCTGTGATACTTCTCAAACAGACCCATCACCCTGTCCTTCTGATCCTCCAATAGACCAGTTAGTGCCTCCCGCAGAACCACCATCATTATGCTGAAGGTGGTTTTTAAAGGCAATCCAAGGTCTTCCAAGAACCAAAGTCGTGTACCTGGTGGACCTCATTAATAGGGACCAGGTGCAGGTAAGCCACCACTTGGTGCCGCTGAACCTTCATCACCTCCTTTTGCAAATTTGCTACCAACACCTTCACTTCCCCCTTCCCTGGTAACAGTAACCCAGGAGCCACCGTGGTTCAAGCTGTAATTGGTGATAAGGCCCCACAACCTCTCCATACAGACCTCCTGGTATATCAACTTCAAGCTCTGTCCAAATTATGACCTGGTGCCCAGAAGGGATAGTCGAAGCATTTGCAGCTCATAGCGTAATCCCTTTGTACTCATAAATCTGGTCTGGAAGCATTCGGGTCTTATGCTTCATCTGCTGATATCTTACAGGAATCACAACATTGCTATAGGCAAGATTAATTTGACCAGAGCGGATTGGGTCATCTGGGACTCCGCTGGAAGTAAATTAGATAGGGATCTGATCTCCCAGGATAATGATGGTTTTGTCCGCCATGTTAACCACAAACCTCAAAGTGCCGCATAAATGCAGCTCCAATCAACATATCATAATGGTTATTAGGCAACACCACAGCTGGAGCGGATACACCAACAGAACCAAACCTCAAGGGCAATGAGCTATATGCGCCTTCTGACACAGTACTATGGCCCCCACAGTTCCATACACTACTTGGTGGTCCACATCTGGCTTCAGAGGAAGCTTATCCACAAGCTTGATGGATATTATATTGACAGGAGCGCCTGTATCAATGATCGCCCAAATTTTGGTATTCTGTATGAATATGTCACAGTATGTGCATTCCAAATAAAAAGTACCCTTGGTATCAATACATAAACATTTAAGGGAGTTTGAATATCCAGAAAAGTGTGCATACCAGCCCCAACATGAGGATACTCTTGGGCAATCTTTTCTACAGGAATTGCCACCTCAACCCTCTCCAAAGCTGCGACATATGTGGAGGGTTCACCGCCGATTGTACCATTCTGCTCAAGGATCTTCCCGGCGTACGGCTTATACACATTTTGGTGGAACCTCATGTCTGCATTATTGGGGTCTCTTCCTTGGCTTGAGGCCAAAAGTTGGTAAGGGATCTGTTGGTATAGTAAATCCTCAGAGTGTGCCCCAGGGCTGACACAAAGTGATTCATGATGAACATCAGGGACAATTAATTTGAATCAGCAGAAGCAGAGCGTCTCATCTCTACTCCACTCGCCCTTTTCCCTGTTCATAGTGGACAACGGATACTGCTTGGACCCTTGGTTTGACCTGACAACTAACCGCATAATGACCTGTTTTGCCACATGAGAAACAAGCATTTGGGAACGGCACTCATCTCTGAATCCCCCAAATGGTCTAGGTCTACTATTGAACCACAGTTTATTTATGAGCTCAAGGGTAAACAGTTTGATCATAATGGGGACGTAAAGGACCCGCCCATGAGTCAAGTGGCCAAGGAGTGACCCACTGATTGCCCCCATATTGGTGGGATCCTTCATTTAGCGGATTTTAATGGTAGATACAGGATCCTTCCGCTCCACATTGGGAGCACTAAAGGTGATGGATAAACAGCGTAAATGATGGATGATTTTGAGTAACTCCACATCCTCCTGAAGAGTGTATGCCATAACATTATGCAAATCGCGGTAGGGATTGATAGCTGCCGTCATCACTATGCCCACATCCTCATTAGATGAGATATTTGCACCCAACAACACATGAGCCTCACTAGTAAACGCTCCGCAAACTGTAACAAAGACTCATTTTTTTGAAAAGATATTGTTAAAAAGTCCGCCTTGCGCTAAGCCATTTTCGCTTTGCCCCCAAACAGGCGAATTATAGTCTCCTTCACCTCTTGATAAGCTACAGTACTGTTTTCTAAGGTAACATGTAACTTGAACAGCACTTAAAACATCCAACGCAGATAACAACAGTTTAGCTTTCCGTCAATCAGAAGTCCCCTCTATGGCAAACTTAAACCACTTGAAAAAACCCATGTATGTTACCATCACGGTTGAATGGAGGCAGCCTGTCACTGCATATTTTCTTTTCCTTAACAACTTTAATTAATTTATATTCTGCATAGTCTAGCCGCTTTGTCGTGCTGCTCAAAAGGTTGACAAGTTGGTTGGTATGATCATCTACCAGGAGTAGTTGGAGGAAGGCATGGTTAAGCTGCTCAGTAATATTCTTATTCTCATGAAACAGCACTTTTTGCGCCTGAAGTAAGGTATCCAAAGCAAGCTTCAGTTCCCCATAGTGAAATGATTCAATCACCGGGGGTAGTACCCCATTAAAGCGAGCTGGTTGCACCATTGGTGCAATGATGAAGTTTTTATTATTGGATAATGGGCCCCCTGTAGTGAGCAACACTGTTAACTTTTTGGCGGATATGGCTTCTTTCCTCTGGAAAATTTGTGCAGGGTTTATCCCACTGAGCAACGGCCAACAAGATATGGAGATCGTTGCCCTTCAATTAAACGTAATAAACTTATATATAAAAATATGAGGCAATTGCCCCAGCTTTGCTACTTTTTATTCTAATATATCCTAATTGCCATACCCTCTCTGCTTACGCTCTCCACTTACTCCTACTCACTTCTTCTTTCTTCCTCTCTTTTCTTCTTCTAAAAAGACTTCCCTACTTCTTTCTCTCGCTCAAACCTTAACCCTTAGTATTCCTCAATGGATTTGACACATTTTGCTTAGTCAATCTCAATTCACTATCAATGTAGAATTTGTTCGATCATTGAGGCTTCAACAGAATTTCCTCAATTACCAAACTCTAAATGATTTGTTAAATTCTACTCTCATTGCTCTAACCTATTACTCAACCTTGGAGCTTGCTTCACATATAATTAACAATTCACTGGAACACTAGCGTATTTCTCAGCTATATTGAAATCTCAACAGACTCCAAAAAATGAGATGAAAGGCCATAAACTTAGGGATCTGAGCATGGATCAAGTTAGGCGGATAAGGGTAGATTACCTACTGATGACATCAAGAATATTTCATGTTGAAGTACAGGTTGAGCGATAGACCAGAATGGGCTATTTAATAAACTTTGTATAATAGTCTTCATACTATTATAAGTCAACTATCAACTACTATCAGACAGCGCAAATTGTGCACATACCAATCTTATGCAGTAAATCATTTGGAAGCTATCGGCCTTTAACAATTATTGAAAAACTCTAAATTTTAACACCTCCACACTGATAATAGAAAATATTGCTCTTGTCTGTCCCTTTGAGCCCCTCAGGTTTATTTCCTGGCGCTACTCAATTGAGTGATTCCTTAGCAATTTTGGCAAATTTAGTAGTGTGCAATTTTTGACCGGGATAGGCTTGAAGATTTCTATTAGGGGCCTCAAATGTGGCACCTAACATCTTCAAGTGATTTACCATTTGTGAGGTGATTATTTTGGTGACTAGCATTGAAGACATCTTTTGATAAAAAATTTGATAGGGCCAAAGAGCCACTTGTAATTCAATCCACATGTAAAGATTGGTCAAGGCTTTAGCTCCAACCAAAATCAGTAGACTTGGTAAAAGGGTTGGTAAATTCATTAAGGTTTCATATTTCAGGAATTAAATCCCTATGAATCATTGCTTGTTTTTCAATATACTTGAGGGACTTCCAAACTCCTTTATAATTGAAGCCTTGGCCTCATAATAGGATCAGCTGTACATCTCAAGATGAGTTAACACCAAGTTTTGGCAGTCAGTATCTAAGCAGTTCATGAATGTCAAAGCTTTTTGTCTATTGTCACACCCAAACATTTTTATGATGAACAGGTGGAATAATTCAGGAGTTTTTTCCAATGGAATTGGGTATTTTGGCGTGGCTTTGAATTCCTCTGAATTTTCTCTATCCACCACTTGCAACTTATCTACCCAACTGACTAGATGAGTAATCTCAGGGGTCATCTCCAAAATTATTAGCAAATACAGTTGTCATATTTCAGGCGTTGCCAACTTCCCAACTGGAGTTTAATGGAGTATTTCCTTCAGCGTCATTTGCCACATAAGGTTTTCATTAACTTTTATTAATCTTCAGATTGTCAACTTGTTTCATTAGATGTTCCATGTATGAGCTAAATGAGTCAATCAAGCAAGATCCACTTTGCATTCCGTTTTTCAGGGATAAAACTTCTCTGATCAACTATCATCCTTTCTTTTTCAGCGAAGTTATTTTTCTAAATAGATCATTGTTGAAATTTATAACTCTTCTACTTCTTCCTCAATCTTAGTGAATCTCTCCTCTAGAGCAGCAAATTCTCTATGGTTGGCTGAATTCAAGGCGTTTTAATTGACGGTTGCCATTTTCATCCATAACTTTATTAATTTGTCCTTAGATGCCATCGTGGATTGGCTTATCTTACTCAACTACACCCCTGTAGTGAGCATCAATTGTTAAATATGGCTTTGTTAATTTTTTTAGAAGTTAGCTTCACAAGTTTAGTTAAGTGCATAATTCATGTTGCTTGATAGTTTAATATAGATGGGTGATAATAGTATGAAAACTATTATCTGTAGTTTAATATTTAAATCTATTTTATTAATGGTCCAAAGCTAAATTTGGAATAATACAAGAAATACTGATTATATTGCAATTAGGGACTTTTTCCCTATCAATAAAAATTAATCCACTCTCAGATTTAGAGAAACCATCCTTAGTTCCCATCACGCTGAGTTGCCGGAGATCTACTTAAAAGGTCTGCTTCTATAATAAGGACATCTAATCCCTACTACTTATCACACAAAAGATTCACCGATTGTTGTACTACAACAATAATAACTGAAGATGAATAGAAAAGATACCTAATTAGATTTAGGATATGTTCTGCTTTATTATTATGAAATGCTAGTGAATTTTTGGGGGAGTTTGGCGCTCAACTCCTCATTTGCGCCTCAGCCATGAAATGGCAGCCATTGCCATTGATTTCCCTGTGAAGTATCTTCCAGAGATGGTCTTCTACATTAGGCTAAGGATTCCTTCATCAGACATCCCATAGACCTGAAAAAGGAGAGAGCCAGAAAACGTTTTCCTAACGTTTTTTCATAATCACAGCAAAATCAACCACATTTGGCTAGTGACATGCTTAGGTAATGGTATTCTTTACCCATTATAGCAGGTCGCAAACCAAATTATTGATTCACTAGTTTCAGGCGGCATCAATAGACTCAAAACGGCTGATTAAATTACTAATCATTCGTTGATGAAACCTGACAGATCCTATTCAGTGCACCTAATAGTTAAATGAAAGAGCAGCTATTAGATGCCTTTGATCTGTCAGCAACTCTGCCCAACGAGATCTTAGGAATTTGCACATATTAATCCCAATGGATCTAAACCGGCAAATTACCCAAAATTATGGACATCATTAAGCTGAAATTAAAATCAACTGATATCTAATTCATTTGCTAGCGGGACTTATCCTCTAGAAAACCAGCAGATTATCTAGAAAACTGGAAAGGTGAGGAAAAAACCAATAGACTCTTGTATGGTTCACAGGCATTCTAAAGGGAAATCCATGTTTCAAATTTATCTAAAACCTTAGCTCTAAAAGCACTTAAATATCAAGAAAACTAAATTAGCAATGATTGAAGCTATATAAAAATTTAAAGGAAATTTTAGTAACATACATTATCATGGGCATCCTTTCTGCTCCTGTAAGGTAAGTGTCTATAACTCTCCTGTTCCCAGCGTGGTAGAGCTCGGTGCACAGGCCCAACGCCAGGGAACTAGCCTTTAGAATAAAAGCCACTATTGCCCAGAAGAGGGTGCTGGAGCAATGATAACTCAACAAAATATGAGCGATTATCAAGGTAAAAACCCAACCCAAAATGACGCGGTGCACTAAGGGAGAAATGGGAAACGTCCCAGGTTAGAGAGAACCTGGGAGAACCAACGGTGCACTAAGTGATATCATAATCATATATAAAATGTTGTGATTAAAATAGCGCAAGACCTCCTCAAAGGGGTCCATGTACAGGGTAGTTTGGTCTAGCATTTAATAAAAAACTGTAAAATGGGGAAATTTTATTTGGGAAGTTGACCAACAAGTTCTGTTGGTCATGGGAAACAAATTAAACAACGTTGGGGGAATAAGGCGTTTGCTGAAGTGGGCCCAAGCACTGACCCACCAATAGGCCAACACTAGTATCCAAATTGGGTGAATATGCCAAATTTGACTTCACTCGAGTGATTGATTGAAGTTGGATCCAACTCAAATCCGTTATTTTGTAAATGGAATGGGTTTCAAACCCCCATTCCTCAACTAACTGAATGGAATCATCTGCATCAATTAGATTGAACATCCATTTTAAAGCCTGGGCGACGTAAGGGGCTGGGCATTTTGCACCTCACTAGTACCAACCTGGGCATATTTAGCCTGTACCCAGAGTTGGTCTAGTGTATGCCTAAAGTCAGGGAGGGCCTGTAACTTTACCCTCTAGCCTCCTGGCGCCCAGCCTTATCCTTGGGGTTGGTACCAACTATGATATCATGTGACCATGACATTACCCTCTCCTCCCGATGGGGCTCAACCCTCCCTCCAGGGGCTTGCGCTAGGGAAAAGCTCTTGTAGGCTAGGCCAACTTCCTTGTGGCAACGGTCAGTTTGGGTTGAGAACCAGCGGCCTGGGGGAAATGCTTATGAAAGGCTTCAATCAGAATTTGGGAATGCACATAGTCACACGCTGGTACCCATCTGTTTTCCGCTGCATCAAATCCCTTTCAGGATATGAGGTACTCCAGTTTTCTTTTTACTCAGCGGGAGGCTACATTTCCTCCACTTCCCACTCTGGTGCCCATCCACGAGATAAGTTTTAGTAGTCTCTGGTGGGGGCCCTCAAACAACGTCAATTTGCTTACATGAAAGATAGAGAAGATCCAAAATGAAGAGGAAAGATCTAGCTAGTAAGAGGCATGGACCACCTTTCTAACAACGCGGTAAGAACCAATACTCTTTGTTCCCAGCTTCTTGTATGGTTGTTTGATAGAAATGTTATGAGCATCAAGCATCACGAGATCCCCTTCCTTATATGCTGGACCCACTCGGTGCTTACCATCAGTGTTCTCCCAATACACTTGCATTGCCTCCTCCATACTTGTGATAACCCCCAGGTGAACCTTCTTGATATTCTTGGCAAAGTCAACCACCTCTTCTACCTTAGATCCACAGTTGGGTTCCATGTTAAAGGTGGGGTTTAAACCATGGTTGGCAAAAAGAGGAACAACCAATAGAAAAATGCATAGTGTTTTTGTAACTAAATTGGGCCATAGGAAGGTGAGAAACCCAATCTGAATGATCCGCGGAGGTGTAACACCGCAGAAACTGTTCTAAGCACTGGTTCAAACTTTCAGTCTGCCCATCTGATTGAGTGTGATAAGCAGTTGAACGGCAGGGGCGAATATGAAGAGTTTTACACAACTCTTACCAAAGAATGGAGGTAAACTGGGGTCCCTGGTCACTGATAATTTCTTAGGGGAACCCCATGGAGCGTAAACACATGATTGACGAAAAGCCTAGCCATCTCAGCCGCAGTTATTGTCATTTGGCAAGGAATAAATTGGGCGAAGTTTATAAAACGGTCCACCACCACCATGATAGCATCATAACCATCAGATGCAAACAACTCCACAATATAATCCACGGATAGAGACGTCCAGAGCCCTTCAGCCTTTTGGATTGGTACTAACAACCCTGCTAAGGTTAACAATTTGGCTTCATTTGGTTGCAGATCAAACACTCCTTAAAATACCGCCCCACCTGAGCAGGTAAGCCCTTCAAATTGTAGGTGCAAAGTACAACACCAAGGTCTTTGCTTTCCCAGGATGACCAATGGTGATTCCATCATGATGGTACTGGATGATTTCCAGGCGCAGTGGTCCAGCAGGAACCCATAGGCGCCTCTGAAACCACACCATCTCATCTTTTACGTGATAACCCTGGATAGGTCCTCTTTATTTAAAGCGCTCTTAGCGAGTACCATAATATATTTAGCAAATAGCGTTTGAGAAAAGACCACCTTTCTGAACATACCATATTCCTCCGAATTTTCCAGAGGTGCAAGCGCTGGACTGTTGGCTGGGGGAGAGGGAATTTGAGACACAAATTTTATTTGGAGGAATTATCACCTGTGTGTTGTGGACCTCTACCTTCTTTGGATCAGGAGCTAAAGCAGGGTTGCGGCTTAAAGCATCCGCCAAACCATTTTCCTTGCCCTTGGTGAATTCGTAAGAAAATAAAAAATTGGGCAAGGGTCTCCTGCCAATGGGTCTGCCGTGGGGTTAGGACATGAGGGGCATGGTAGTACAGCAAGACATGGTGATCTGTACATATTCAGAATGGTTGGGTAGAGCCATGTAAGTGGTGACGCCAATATGTCAGCGCCTCCACCACTCTAGTAGCTCCTTGTCATAAACGGTGTAATTCAACTTAGAAAGAGGTATTTTCCTGGAAAAATATCCCACTGGATGCCCTATCCCATCTTCGCCTACATGTAACAAGGCAGCCGCTATGGTGAAGTTGGAGGCATCAGTAGACACAATGAACTCTTTGGAAGAGTCGACATGGTGAAGAATGGACGTGGACAACAGGGTGCACTTCACAGCTTGGAAAGCCTCCAAAATGGGGGACCAATGAAGCACTTTTGCACCACAAGCCAAATATAAGGGCGCTGCCACCTCTGAGAGGTTTGGCGTGAACTTCTTGAGGAAAGTACACGTCCCCCCAAAAAACTCCTCAATTCTTTTACTGAAGTAGGGGTAGGACACTCACGAATCACCCTCTCCTTGTCTGGAGTTATCATGTGTCCTTAGTCAAACACAAAGTTGCTCAGAATTTTGACCTGGGACTTGAAGAATTCACACTTTCTTATCTTCAGCGTAGATCTGCATGCCTTTACCTACTCCACCACTTGCTGAAAGTGTACTGCATGGGACTCCTGATCAGGGGCAAATACCAGAATGTCATCCATGTAGGCAAACGCGCATACCCCTAACAAGTCCCCCAACACTGCATCAATGTGGCGTTGAAAGATAGCAGGAGCATTTTTAAGCCTAAAGGCATAACCCAAAAAAAGAAGATCTTTTTCTGGTACTTAATGCAGTTAATCACTCTTGTCCCTTTTTAACCCATATCTGATTGAACGCATTGAGGCAATCCAGCTTTGAGAAGACCTTCGCCTTTTCCACTTAGCGCGCAATCTGTGAATCCAAAGGGATGGGATGGAGGTTTGGTACAGTAACGTTATTGAGGTTCCCATAGTCCACACATGGGCGCAGAGTACCATTAGACTTCTCAATAAAGAGAAGAGGAGAGCATACAAGGGAGGTACGCTGAAAAATCGCACCTTTGACTAACTGTTCCTTCACCCACACATCCAACGCCTCTTCCTCCTAGACAGTCAATGGGCAAATGGGGGAAGATATAAGCACCAAATCCACAGTGAGCTTGAAGTCACAATCAAACTCAGAGTGCTCAGGGAGCGCATTAGCGAATGCTGCATCAAAAGAGGATTCCAAAACCTCTAAGCAAAAAGATATAGGAACTTCCACTTAAGCTTCAGCAAAGGGGCAAGGCTATAAGGGTGAAGGTGGGGCCAGTGGGCAATTCACCCTGGGAATTCTCTTCTGAAAAAGTCATAACTAATGTGCGACCATTCTTAATGGTGAGGGATAGGGTATTCTCTTTCAGTTTGGTTCTAATGTCAAACCTTAGCCACCACTCAACACCCTAGATGATAGGGTACAAGAGGTTTTTGTAGCTTGGAAGTGATCAGACAAGTGGTACTTGCCAACCTGATAGTCCACTGTCCAACATTCTTCAGAGTGGGAAAACCTTAGGATGCCCCTCCCCTAACCATACAACCTGGCAAGTAACTCAGCCCAAGGTAATCGGCTAGTCTCTGGTCCATAAATTTTTTAGAGGCGCCAGTATCCACCAGAATAGTAGTGGTGAGCTTTCCTAAAGGGAAGGAGAGGGTAGCAGTCAGTAGAAAATACCCAAAATGTCTTTATTTAAGGTAGACAATGACAACACCTCACCAAAAATTCTTGCTCAGTCTCAAGCAAGCCATCAGAGTATGTTTTGGAATCATAAAAGGGGAGCGATAGTTGGCCACTCTTAATACTGAGGCCACATACCCCACCAAGCCTTCTGCTGGTGCATATACTTGATCATATTTTAGACAAAGTTCTTTCTCTACTTCCTGAGTGCCCCAGATCATAGTAGGGGACAAACAAGGGCTCGCAGGGGTTATTGAATATACTGGAATGGGTAATCATCCGGGCCATAAAAGCTAAGAAATGGATCAGAGGTTTGGATAATATTATCGTCATAGAATGCATTTTTAGATGTGAATGACCCTATTCCCCTAACTGCAATGGAATGCCTGACTTTATCTAAGTTCAACGCCCCCAGACCCATCTGCGCCAATTCCACCGGTATCATCTGAATGCGCTGTCAGAGGAAAACTCGTTTATTTAAATGGAAATTGATAATTTTGGTGGAAAGTTGGGGAATCACGACATTTGGACATTGAAGCATCCATATCCACCAGGTACAAGCATGAAGGGAGGATACTTTCCAGTTGTAGGCAACCAATATAATGTTAAGTTGCACCAACGTTTGGGAAAAAGGGAAAATAGCGGTGTAACTGACCATAGCTGAGGCCCACAGCTGGCACCCACCGTTTCCACTTCAGAAAGGTCCCACACAGAAAAAGTTTGTAAAAATAATTTTAAGTTGTTAGTCAACTAATGTAAGGAAAGTGTCTATAACTCTTCTGTTCCCAGCGTGGTAGTGCTCAGTGCACAGGCCCAACGCCAGGGAACTAGCCGTTAGAATAAAAGCCACTATTGCCCAGAAGAGGGTGCTGGAGCAATGATAACTCAACAAAATATGAGCGATTATCAAGGTAAAAACCCAACCCAAAATGACGCGGTGCACTAAGGGAGAAATGGGAAACGTCCCAGGTTAGAGAGAACCTGGGAGAACCAACAATGCACTAGGTGATAGCCTAATCATATATAAAATTCTGTGATTAAAAAAGCGCAAGACTATCAGGCGAACAGCAGGTAAGAATTAGACTGACCTGCCAGCCCAGATGCCAGAGCATCCAAACAGCAAACCATAATGCCTGGGGAACTGCTGCTGATATGGCGAATATGGAACTAGGAAAGAGTTCCACAAATATCTGCCAGTGAGCTAGAATTTTATATAGGCACAAAATAAAGTACCAGATGCACACAGCCGTTAACCCCAAGGGGTACAAGAATGTCAGCGGATAAGGTGGCTTAATTTTTAGCATGTAAAAACTAATTTTTTTTAAAGAATTTTAATGGAAATTAGAGAGATAAAATTTGACTAACAATTTTCTCAATGTGATGCAACTGTTTAAATAGTAGTCAATTTGGGGGAAAGCAAAGCTGGGATTGGGTCCCTAAAATTTGACCTAACTGGCGAATTACTCTGGAATGGGCGTGTTAGAACCTTGGGAACTGTCATCGCAAAATTTGGCGGTGGGCTGAGTTGCTGTCAGTTTGACCTCAAATGCCTGAACCAAAGCTTGACTAAGTTTCTGATGGTTGGTATGATGGCGTTTAGCCTGATGAGCGGCGGGAATCCCCCAAAGCCACCCCACATAGGGGTGGGCCCATTTAGTTGGGAATGGGTTCAGGACGCCCAACCCACCCATGCTCAGTTGCTGGGCCATTCATCCAGTCAATGGCATTGCATCAGGCGCAACGGCTAATTTTTCATCAGGAAGCTGCCCATCGGGGGCGATGCCTGCTGGATTTGGGAGGGGAGAGAACTTTCCAATTGACTTTTTAATTGAATCACAACCGTTTGGCATTCCAGCTGATAGATTGGTCTTCATACCTTTTTGACCATTTAAAATCTGAGCATAGGGTGGATTGCTGCTCAAATTATTTACAATCTATTTTATTTCAGCAATCTCAGCGCAGATTTCACTGATTCCTTGTTCCAGTTCTGCCAATGTTAGTGTGGGTACTGGAAATGGGATCCAAAGTGGGAGAGCTGTTACCCAGCGCTCATCTACTACATGAGCGAGATTGCCCTGAGTAATGAAGGGTACAGCCATCCTCTTCAGTGCCTTTTTACTCAGAAATTGGAAAATGGCCTGGTCAACACCCAGGGGACGTTCCCCAGGACTTACATTACCCTTTCCTTTTCCCAAGGGAAGGGCCCCATCACCAGGGAACTGCATGAGAGCCACATTCTTGTGCGCCTTGGGTAATTTGTTTGCCAAAATAGTCGCGACTTTTTTGGGGGGGATGGGGAGCTTTGGGGTGGGATAAATGGAATGCATCAGCCAGGTCCATGAAATTCGCACAATTGAGCGCCTTGACCCAACTGTTTTCATAGGCCAGATACCCTTTACAGGCCATGAGATATTGTACAGAATGTCGGGATTTCTGGGTTGCCAGGATAACTTCTACCTCAGCCTCCTCTTCATTTCTGATGATAATCAGTTCCAGTTCCGTGGGAATTGCACCCTTGAAGGGCATCAGCTAGGAAACATGGAAAATGGGATTCTGCTTCCAATGCGTGGGGAGCTTCAGTCATAACTCCCCATTACCCAATACCTCCTCCACCAAATGGGTCCCAAATGTTTGCTGGCGAATTTGTGGGAAGGAGCCTGGATTTTCAAGTGATAAGTGTCAAGCATAACATAAGAACTCTTTGTAAACTCATGACCTGGAAGACATTTTCGATCTGTGAACTGATTGTAGTCATCTATAGCTTTGGTGAGGTGTTCCAACACTAAGCCTTGAGTCAATCTAATATGAGCAGCGTAGTCCGCGGCAGCTTAAACCTCTGGTCGCAAGTATGGTCCAACCAAAAACAAAGGATTATAACCCAATGTTGCTTCATAAGGGGTAAACCCCAGGGACACGTGGGTTCCATATTGTGTGTGAATTGGGCGAGGGGGAGATCATTGGCCCAAGTATCCCGCACATTTGTAGCATAGCAAAGCAGGTACTGTTAAAGAACTTAATTGACCCACCTGGTCTGGCCGTCAGACTGGGGATGATACACCGTGGAGCAACAGGGGGATATTTTCAGGATCGATTGGAGTTCACTCCAAAACTGTGCAGTGAACTGGGAACCATGGTTGATGATGATCTCCTGAGAGAGACCAAACATCGAAAACACATGGCGTATGAAAAGTTGGGCAATTTTTTTGGATGTAATTGCGAAAGCAGGGTATAAAGAGGGAAAATTTCATAAAGCAATCCACCACTACCATCACCGCTGTGAACCCAATAGAACTGGGGAGCTCAACGATAAAATCCATGGACACCAATGTCCATGGACTCTTCTCCTGCTGTAAGGGTGCAGGAGGCCATTTTTGCCAGAGCGGTCTGACTTGGCCCTAGTACAAGTAACACAATCGGTGATCCAGCCTGGAACTTCTTTTGTCAAACCTGCCCAATTGGAGGTCCATTTGATCAAATCGATGCATTTCTTATAATCAGGGTGACCAACTGTGGGAGGGTCATGATGGGTGCGAAATATCTCACTTTGGAAAGAATGGGGAACGAAAAACGCGAGATCTAAAACAAGACCCTCCTTTAAGGAGTATAGGGAGTGTTTAGGCTTCTGGTGGATTAAATGCTCAACCAACTCCACGCCCTCAGAGCAGGCTATTTGACTGGCTAAGACCTGAGTAACTAACAGAGATCGGGAGCCAGAGTGATTGAAGAAATGACAGGGGGAACAATTGACAAGTTTTGGGTGGTAGGAATCACAGTAACGAGATCCAATACCTCCAGATCCACAGAACTGTGGGTGGGGCTGCGGCTGAAAAATTGGGAAGTACATTTAGTGCACCTTATACAGATTCATATTTAAAATTGAAACTGCACAGGTCCCAATAAGTTCAGGCTTGTTGGTGTGCCAATTTTTGGGTTTTATGAATGTACAATAAGGCCTGGTGATCTGTGTGAACATTTTTTATGTCGGGCACCCTGTAACAGGTACCTCCAATGAGTTAGGGCCCATGCAACAGCTGCCAACTCCTTGTCATAAATAGCCCAAGACTGCTCCATAGAGGTAACTTTTGGGAAAAGTAGGTGACTGGGTGTTTCAAACCATTGTGCTCCTGGAGCAACACTGCTCCAACAGCTTCTGATGATGCATCGCATGCAATGATATATGGCTTGGTGGGATCGGCATGTTTTAAAATGGGAGGGGATACAAACACTTCTTTAATTGATTCAAACGCCTGTTGGCATTTGTTCATCCAACAAAAAGGTACGTTTTTCCCTGTGAGTGGGTGGAGTGGGGCGGCGAGCTGAGAGAGTGCAGGGAGAACTTTTTTAAGAAAATGATGGTTCTAAGATGACTCTGTAATTGTTTCTGGTTAGTCAGGGTTGACCATTCTCAGATCGCATTTAACTTGTTGGGAGGGATTGTGACACCGTCCTTATGAGCCAGGTTCCCGAGGAAAATAACCTCATCCCTATAAAACTCACACTTGGAAGCTTTGAGAAACAACCTTTCTTTATGCAAGGCGACTACCACTGCTTCCAAGTCAATTGCATGTTGTTCAGGAGTCGGGGAGTGAACCATAATATCATAGATGTATGCAACAGCACAAGTGAACTGGAGGTCACCTAGTGCATTATCAGTCATCTGTTGAATGTAATGGGAGTATTCTTCAGCCTGAAAGGCATTACACAAAATTGGAAAATGCCACACTTTGTCCGGATTGCTGTTAACCATTCCTGTCCTTCCATAACCTGAATCTGGTTAAAGGCGTTCACCAGAACCAGCTTAGAGAGCACACAAGATTTGGCGATTGCCTGACTGATTGTCTGCTCCAGAGGAAATGGGTAGGGATCAGTAACTGTTATTTTATTCAAATGTCCATAATCCACACAGGAACGGAGAGAACCATCCTCTTTTTGGCGAAGATGATGGGGGAGGTGATGGGTGAGGTTTCCTTGAACAACCAACCTTTTTTCAACATATCGTCCAACCAGGTATTGAGTGCAACCTCTTCCTCCACTATATGGGGATACAGCGGACAGTTGATGTTCACCAACTCCACAGTTGTTTGAAACCCACAATCATACCTTATGTGTTTAGGTAGATGATCCACCTTTTCCATATTGAAGATTCTCCAATAGCGCATTAAGTTCTTGAGGAAATTGGCCAGAATGCCCATAGAAGTGAATAGGTAGTGATAGAGCTAGTAACTTGTACCTTCTTGAGGGTGTTGATCAAAGAAAATTCTCCCTCTGAATGATCATTGGTAAATGACAATGTATTGGACTCTAAAAGAATCTTCACATGTAGTCAACGCCACCACCCCATGCCTAAGATCACCGGAAACACCAAGTCCAGCATAGCCAAAAAGTGATTGCAGAAGCTGAAATTGTGGATTGAAAAAGGTACTGGTCGGCGAATGACATAAGAGGGCTGATAAGCAGATGAGGCCACCATCAATGAGGAGCACGCATCTAATTCCAGCTTTAATTGTTGCACCAATTCAACACTCATAAAGTTTCCCGCGGCTCCAGTGTCCATCAGGGCCTCAAAAGAGATGTGATGAGAACCAATGCTAACTTTCATGGGTACTAGAAAAAAAGCGTAGTTCTCCTTATTGGTAGTTGTGGATGAATCCAGCAATACTGAAGAGATGGTGGTGGGATCTGGGGAAACCAATGGGCGAATATCTGCGGCAACTATGGGGTATGGTTTAGGAGGTTTGAGTGTGGCTGGTCTAATGTGGTCAGAGATAATCTTCTTTACAACCTGGCTCAGTTGTAAAGAAGGGACCATTGCTGCGCCTACACACGTGAGAAAGGCGAAAATGGCTAGGAATAATGGTTGGTCAATTATGTCATGTAAACAGCAAGTAAGAATTAGACTGGCCCGCCAGCCCAGATGCCAGAGCATCCAAACAGCAAACCAGAATTCCCGGGGAACTGCTGCTGATATGAGTAATATGGAACTAGGAAAGAGTTCCACAAATATCTGCCGGTGAGCCTGAATTTTATATAGGCACAAAATAAAGTACCAGATGCACACAGCTGTTAACCCCGAGGATACAAGAATGTCAGCGGATAAGGTGGCTTAATTTTAACATGTAAAACTAATTTTTGGGAAGAATTTTTAATGGAAATTTAGGAAAGAAAAATTGACCAACAATTTTCTCAGTGCGATGCAACTGATTAAATAGTAGTTAATTTTGGTGAAAGCAAAGCCAGGATTGGGTCCCTCAAATTCAAACTAACTAGTGAATTATTTGTGAATGGGCGTGTTAGAACCTTGGGAACAGTCATCGCAAAATTTGGCAGTGGGCTTAGTTGCTGTCAGTTTGACCTCGAATGCCTGAACCAAAGCTTGACTACAATTCCAACGGTTGGTGCGATGGCATTTAGCCCAATGAGCGGCGGGAATCCCCAAGGCCACCCCACATAGGGGTGGGCCCAATTTGGTTGGGAACGGGTTTGGGACGCCCAACCTGCCCATGCTCAGTTGCTGGGCCATTCATTCAGTCAATGGAATTGCATTGGGCGCAACGCTCAATCTGTCAGCAGGAAGCTGCACTTTGGGGGTGATGCCTGCCAGATTTGGGAGGGGAGAGATTTTTCCAATCATCATGTTAATTGAATTGCAACCATTGGGCATTCCAACTGATAGATCAGTCTTCATACCTTTTTGACCATTTAAAATCTGAGCATCGGGTGGATTGCCACTCAATTTGGTTACAATCAATTTTATTTTGGCGATCTCAGCACATATTTCACTGATTCCTTGTACTAGTTCTGCTGAGATTAGTGTGGGTACTGGAAACAGGATCCAAAGTGGGAGAGCTGTTACCCAGCTCTCATCTACTATGTGAGCGAGATCTCCCTGAGTAATGAGGGGTACAGCCATCCTCTTCAGTGCCTTTTTACTCATAAATGGAAAATGGCCTGGTCAACACCCAGAGGACGCTCCCCGGGACTTACAAAGGCCTCCTCAAAGGGGTCCATGCACAGGATTGTTTGGAATAGCATTTAATAAAAAATGGTAAAATAGTGAAATTTTATTTGGGAAATTGACCAACAAGTTCTGTTGGTCATGGGAAACAAATTAAACAACGTTGGGGGAATAAGGCATTTGCTTAAGTGGGCCCAAGCACTGACCCACCAATAGGCCAACACTACCATCTGAATTGGGTGAATATTCCAAAACCAACTTCACTCAAGTGATCAATTGAAGTTGGATCCAATCCAAATGCATTATTTCCTAAATGAAATAGATTTTGAACCCCCGTTCCTTAATCAACCAAATAGAACTGTCATTGTTAATTGAATAAACCATTCGTTTTAACGCATGGACTGACAAAAGGGGCTGGGCATTTAGCACCTCACTAGTATCAACATGGGCATATTTAGCCTGTACCCAGAGTTGGTCTAGTGTATGCCTAAGGTCAGGGAGGGCCTGTAATTTCACTTTCTGGGCCTCCTGACGCCCAGCCTTATTATTGGGTTTGGTCCCCCACTATGATGTCATGTGACCATGACAGCTCCACTGACCTCCTTAAAAATGAGTATAATGGACATCTATCTGCTGCATCAGCCCAAATATGGTGGATATTTGTATGTTATGATGGCATAAACTTAAGGGGGCTTCAGCAGAGTTTCTAAGACAAAGAGGTGAGAGTATGGATATAGGACTTCAGCGTTCTCTCTGAAGGTCAGGGCCTTTTGAAGGCAGTTTGACTATGAGTCAAACGTGGGTCCAACGGAATCTCATAGGGATTAAGACCCTAAGGCGATCTCTCAATGGTAATGTGCCATTAAGTTGTTCACTTTAAACTGGTAAGGTCTTCTACAAGCAAAAGGATCACTAGTAATAAAAACTAGAGAAGTTGAAGGTATAAAAAAATTCAGAGATATTTATAGGCTGCTGAGATATTCTAGTTCACCTTAAAGAAACTTGTGCGACTATTAGGAAAAAGTAAGGTAAGGTGATCCCTTTATGGATGTGTCAAATGACATGGGTTTCCTATAAATATGACTCTCTTTAGATAGGGAGGTTAATTCCAGGGACCTCCAAATGGCAAGATCTCCATTAGTTGGCTCAGTGCCTCTGTTAGAAAGAACAGTGGGTCCTTATGGAAGTAGAATTTCCTTTTGTCCATTTAGGATTTTATCATTACACTTTGTGGTACAGTGGTTAGAATTTTCTCATAGCGGATCTGGGTGAAGTCATTCCTTAGACTATAACAAATGCAAATGCACATGCACTGCCAAACCCTAGCTTGGAGCGTGAACTGGGCTAGATCTCAGGGCCTTCAGGAGCTGGTCTCACCCAGCTCACTATGTGAATGGATGGCGAGCCGCACATGAATGCTCTCCCAAAAAGGCACCCCACATTATTGGCAACTGTGCAATTGGGCAGTGCACCTGGGTGGCTGGTTTTTTAAACTATCAGATCAGGATGCCGACCAAATCCACATGGATGTCGAGGCCCATAATTTGCAGTAATTTCCATGACAAATTTGGGTGAAATGAAGTCAAATTATCCAAAAATACGCGGCCAGGTCAATCAAAATCAGCTATAAAAAAACCCTGATTGAGTATGGGGATCCGCTCCTGAAACCCACTGCAAATTACTCACTCAACCACAAATTTTGAATGACTAGGCAACTGAAGGCCACAACTCCAGCTACCAAATGAAGGAGTTGATCTCAGGCATGAACTCCTGACTGTTAAGGGCCAAGTAATGGTCATTAACCTGACAGATCCTTCACTGCGCATTTCAAATTTGATAAGCACAGTGGACCAGATTACCCACCCAATAATGCCACATATGTGCTGAACTGGAAGCAGATATCGCTCACTAATACTATAAATGCGTCATGCTCAAAAAATATTAGCCCACTATGTGCTACATCCTGTCAGGCAAAGAATTGCTAATGGAAATACATCCATTGCAGAATCTTTTTTTCAAAAACCCTGAAATCATCCCTGATCCAATTATGAGCCTTTATCTACCATTATTGTGTATGGGTGATACACTCAGCTCTTGTTGCCAAAAGTTTGGCCAATGAGCGCCCCCATCACAAAGATTTGGTGTTAAAGACCATTTCAGTTATCTCTGATCACCTCTGATGGATCATAAAACTCTTGCGCTTAATTCTGGGTGTTACAAAGTACACGTTTGGCTTTTCCCACCAGATTACTCATCTTAAATGATGAAGCAGAAAATCAATTAGAGATTGAATGGCCTGTAAGCCCGCCGATGCTAGAACCATGGATAGTGATGGCAATCGCTGATCAGCAATGGTCAGGGGTGGTAGGTCTCTAGCAGCCCAAATTTCCAGTCCTTTATCCTCAGCCAAATCGCCTGCTTTTCCCCCCCCCCTTACTTTCCTTTTAATTTAAGTAAAGTACGGAGTTAAAAAAAGTGGTAAGGTTTTTGCTTCCTCCAGAGTGGCTGGAGTTTAAATTCCGCTCAGGCCTGTCCAAATATCATGATTCCCACCAATAGACCAAAAGCTTTTTTAAAATTTAAAAAATGCTCTTGCAAGGCAAGCTCAAAAACTGACGCAAAAACTTTAAGATGCAGTTCACTTGAAAATTGGAAAAGCTTATATACTGAACTTTAGTGGAATCAGTGCAAGACATAATGAGATAAATCCACCAAAGAGTTAAAAACCAGCTGCGCCATCAGATCAAATATATAGATCTGATTATACCATGGATGCAAACTGAAAGATCTGGCACCACACAGCAAAGGGGGAGTTACGCCAGGTTCTGAAAGTTAAGTATACAAAAATTTAATTAAAATTTTAAAAAGAAAATTCACATTTACTTAATTTGCACCATGAAATTACCACTTGTAAGATGTAGGCATCAGCAGGCAACGGCAGAGTTGAGGGGAAAGGGAGAAGGCAGATGCTTCAGGCAAGGCGCATTGGTGAAACACAAATGGAACTACATTCTTTGGCATGGTAGCATGGCAAACACAGGTGCAGCCTCTGCACAGTGGTGAGCAAGGCCACTCTCATTGAGGCGACAATGGCAATGACGACTTTGTTTTGGTCTACATGCTTAGGGCACAGCCACGGAAGATGGTATGAAAAAGCACAACTGGAAAGCACACGTTGTGGGCAAAGAAGGGTGATGGTGTTATAGGTGTGTGCAGCTTGACAGAGGTCAGGATGGGAGGTGGGAGCCTGAAAGTCTCCTTGATGGCTGGCAGATTTTGGATGTCAGTATTCAGCAGGGTGGAAAAAGGTAAGATCTTGTAATAATGTAATGAACAGCCATCTAACACATCAGACTGAATACGGTGGATGGTAATCCGTTATTAAGGCCTAAACTCAAGGGGGCTTTAATGGACCGCCAAGACAAAAATAAGCCAGAGATTGAAGCGAATACTTTTATTTAATTTAAAAAACGCTCATGCAAGGTGAGCCCAAAGACCAACCTAAAGTTTCTAAAATGGGGTTCCCTTAAAATTTGGGAGAAGCTTATATACTGAACTTTTTGGGAATCAGCGCAGTTTAAAAGGAAGTAAATACCAAAGAGTCAGAGAAAATCTAGTTGCGCCTATTTTATCTACTCTTTAGATCTGATTATCTCATCAATGTGCTTCCAGGAGATTTAATGCCACATAATAAGGTGGAGTTACGTTAGGCTCCAAAAGATAAGTATTTAAAGATTTGAATTGTATTTAAAAAAACAAATGCTAGAATAAACTTAAGTTTAATTGTGACATCAACCCCATCTAAGATGGAGGCATCAGCAGGCAACGGTGGAGGTGAGGGGATAGGGGAGATGGTCGATGCTTCAGGCAAGGAGCAGTGAAAAAAAAAACAAATGGAACTGCATGCTTGGGCATTGTAGCATGAAATACTTGAGCGGCCTCTGCACAGCAGCAAAGCCACTAACACGAGGTTACAATGTCAAAAACACTTTGTTCAGGGTTAAATGCTCAAGACACAGCCATGTAAGATGATATGGGAGGCACAACTGGAAAGCACATATTGTGGGAAATGAAGGATGATGGTGTTATGGGTGTGTGCAGCTTGACAGAGGGCAGGATGTGAGGTGAGAGCTCGTCAGACATCTTAGCAGCTAGAAGATTTGAAATGTCAGTACTCAGAAGGGTGACAAAATGTAAGATCTTTTAATAGAGGAATGGACAGCCATCTGCCACATCAGCCTGAATGTGGTGGATAGCATCATGAGGCCTAAACGCAAGGAGGCTATATTAGGGCCGCAAAGAAAAAAACAAGCCAGAGTTTGAATTGAATACTTCTATAAAAATAAAAAACGCTCATTTAAGATGAGCCCAAAAAAAAACTTAAAATTTCAAGATGGGGTTCCCTTAAAATTTGGGGAAAGCTTACATAATGAACGTTAAAGGAATCAGCGCAGGACAGAATGAGGGAGACATAAAGAGTTGGTAAAATTCTGGCTGCACCATCAGATTTAAACTTTAGATATGATTCACTCATTGATGCATGGGCAAGAGGTCAGCGTTCCACAACAAAGTGGAAGCTACGCTGGGCTTAAAAAGGTAAAAATTTAAAAATACACATTCTAAACTTGCAATTGCAATGAATGACTTAAGTCAGATCATGACAATGAGTTCCCTGGCATTTAGGTATTTCATTTTAATTTTGCATATTTTTGACATCATCATTTCCTGTAATTTGGAGTTCAGTGATTTTTTTAAATTCTCCTACTTAATGATCTCATGTGCACCCCCATACTAATATCAAGCGGTCCAATAAAACTGTTCATGTTCTTATTATTTTTAATTTGGGAAATTGCTAGGATTAACATGAAATTGGTTTCATTTCTACTAGGTTGGAGGTCCCATGTTAATCTTGATTATTTTCCAATTAAGTAGACAAGGATTGAAAGTGACAAAGCTTTGAGCCACTGGAGTGGCACAGGTAGAGGTCTTTAAGTTAATGTGAGATATGTAGTGAAAGTCTCACAGACTGAAGATGCTGAAGCATTGTGTTAAAATCATTAAAGGATTGTACGTAGTGGTCACCAGAGTATCATGGTGGTTGGAAACGCATGGAGTTTAGATGGATTTTATAAGGTAGTCAAATTGCACGCAAGAGCATCTCATTGCCCTACAGTATTGAGCTCAGCTGTAAGGGCTTACCAAGCATTTATGAAAATATCCAAGGATCATCCACTCAGATGACCCTGACAGCATCTTAAAAGTCTGTATTGGATCTCATCTTGGAACTGATCCATCATTTCTAACAGATGGTCACTAAATCTTTATTATTCTTTCAACCTGATCAAGTTTTTTGGTTAGGGGTCAGGTGATCAGATTTCAAGGCATAGTTTATTAAAAAGTTCTTTAATTTATGTTACTAAGTTTAAACTTGGTGATGTGAATACCTGTTTTCCATATATAGATTGATTTTGGGGTTAATAAATCCATCCATATCTTTATCAAGGCCACTCATGCAGCATTAATTGTCCTCTATATTTTGTACTTATCCTTTTACTAGGCAATTGTGCCCATAAGTCTGGGCGAGCATCCCCTGCACCTTGACTGTGAGGCGTTCCCTTTTCAAACAAAAAAGGACCTGAAAAAGTTGACCATCCCCCTTATCACCTAGGGCAATTTTGCCCATGTGGTGGACGAATGGTCGTTGACAGCCTGCCTTTTGAGAGTTCTTCTTTCCCCGCCCTACTTAATAATGAGAGATTTTTTAAGCAAATTGGGAAGTATGCTGAGGTCTTAATGGGAAGAGGACGCCAGCCAAAGGGTAATGATGAGTACAACACTCCAGCATTAATGTCAGGGTCCACTAAAAGTGCAAAGAATTTTAATAAATTGGGGGGTTGAACTTCAACAATAACTTTGGGTTGCATCAATAAGGTGAAAAATCTGAATAATTGAGGGGACCAAACCCAGTGAAATTAAATGTGGTAAATTCTTTTGATACCTAGTGGGACAGAACCCCATGACTGGCCATGGGCGCTTTCAGTCACCTGCCAAATGAAGCAACACTGAGCCAAGTAAAAGCATTGTGGGTGGAACAGTTTAGTGAAAAGCTTTGAGCGTGAGTCAGATGTTCATTGGAAGGCTGACTTGGCATTGAGTTAGTTGTGAGATTTCATTATTCCAACATTTGTCGGCTTTGTAACACCTTTGTTTATGCATTTCCTTAATTTAACAAGCTTCTAGCCTTAAGGCAATTTGTCCATCAATGGTACAGTTGTCAGTCAATTAATTACATTTAGTTTTCCAATAAACTACCCTTTCCCAACTAAAAATTTAGTCTTAGAAAACTTTCCAGAATTTGCTGCCTCAGCAACCACAAACTGTTTCTTGGACTGTGTCACAATTGGGCTCTAGTGGCCGTTTTCGCCACACTTACCCCACCTTAGCCAAATGGGGGTATCATATGTTTGTCTTATATGAGATATCCCCATTTAGCAACGATCTCAGGCAAAAAGATGTGCCAATGATGCTGGAGATCCTATCTCCCCATTGGGTGAGGTTTAGTGACATCCCCAACCAATATTGTACTAATGGCCCTGCAGTGAATCCTGACCCCTCAGTGGTGTCCAAAGAGTCTCCTGTAACCAAAACTTCTCACCCTCTGGGGCCGCTCTTTGGTTACTTGTCAGGTTAATGGTTACTGCAGCCACCAGCCATCATTTTCTGTTCGCCTCCCTCCTGCCTTATTAATAAAAGCCACTCAGACGGCAATGCCCTTGGAATTCATTTTTGTCTTCTTGGTGCTCACTCAAACTGACTGGCAGCTCAGTCTCAATTTTATCTGAAATTCTGTGCCAGTTCCCTTACAGAATTTGTGAGAGTTGCCAATGAGGCTATCCATCAAGTCATTTAGTTGAATGATACAAATTGATAATATATGATGGACATCCTGGCTGGCTGCTTTCACATTTTTGTGTCAGACCACTTTAACCCAAAGCTAGTTTTTCAGTTGGGTACAGTGGCGGGTAATGTTTGTGACTTATTGAGGGTTCTCCAACACTCATTAGTTATCTCACTAATAATGCATAGAAGACCAGAATTTAGTTGGTTGCTTAGCTTCTACAATGTAAATCCCGGGGAATGTCCTCTGGGTGTTGATTGGGCCATTTTTCCATTCCCAAGCAAGGAGGCACTGAAGAGGAAGGCGGTACCCCTTATTAATCAGGGCGATCTCGCTCATGTGGTAGACGAGCGCTGAGTAACAGCTCCTCCGCTTCAGATCCCACCCCCAGTACCCACACTCACCTTGGCAGAACTGTTACGAGGAATCAGCAAAATCTGCACTGAGATTGTCAAATTGAAATCAATTGGAACTAATTTGAGTGGCAATCAGCCCAGTGTTCAGATCTCAAATGGTCAAAAAGGTATGAAGACTGATTTATTGGCTGGAATGCCTGACGGTTTTGATTTAGTTAACATGATGATTGGAAAAATCACCAACCTCCCAAAATCATCAGGGATCATCCTCGACGGGCAGGCTACAGCATTGGACACCATCGATGAGGGTTCAAAGCCCCAGATGACAATTTGGGTGTTGCACCTGATGCAACGCCACTGACTGAATGAACAGCCCAGCAACTGAGCATGGGTGGGTTGGGCATCCCAATCCCGTTCTTAACCAAATGGGCCCACCCCTATGTGGGGTGGCCTTGGGGGATTCCCACCGCTCATCAGGCCAAATGCTGCCACGCCAACTGTCAGAAATGTAGCTGAGCCTCAGTTTGGATGTTTATGGTTGGACTGACAGTGACTCAGCCTGCCGCTGAATTTTTTGATGTTGGTTCCCAGGGAACTAATCCGCCCATTCCTAAATAATTCACCGGTTAGGTCAAAATTTAGGGTCCCAATCCAGGCTTGTCACTACCCCAATCAACTACTATTTAATCAGTTGCATTTCACTGAGAAGACTGTTGGGCGATTTTCTTCCTTTCCTTTCAATAAAACTTTGTCAAAAAACCAATTAGTTTTTTTATTGTGATAATTTCCTCTAGCCACATCCCTGATGGCGTTTCCCTGGTAGCCCGTCAGTCTGTATACTGGATGGGCTCTACCAGTACTTGTGGTCACTATGGCCCCCTCCATCGTTGATTGGATTCAGCAAGTCAGATACTTCTGGCACTTTAACCCTGCTATCATAAACTTCCAACAACAGTACATGGGGATTTTGTGGCCTTTCATTCACCAACTGCAGGCGAGAATTTGTCTCCTTGTCTCCCCAGTTGAAATAACCCCATATGCCGATGAATTCATTGAAACTATTTCTGTGATTCCGTCCCCTGCAGCAATACCCCTTGGGTCTGGGATGGGCACATTGTGGTTCGTCGTTAGGATCATACTCACTGTTATTCTACACCAACAATTCATCATTTTGCAATTCCTGGCTCCATACAACGTCGTTTGGTTGGCAATGCCTCTGGCATTCTGGCTTGCTTTTTGGTTGCTCACACATCCTGACTGGCAGGCCGTTCTAAACTTCTTCTTCCATATCCATGACATAATTGACCAACCATTGTTTCCAGCCACTTCCGCCCTGCTCTTCAAACTGTTCGCTGCAGTGGTTACCCTTTACCAAATGAATGTGCAATCAGTAGTCTGCTGTTTGTTGTTTGTTTGGTCACTTTCTGACTTTGGGAGAAGCATCCGCTCTACCTTGGAGAATCTTCTACAACCCGCATAAGCTACGCAGATTGATGACCCTCCCCTCCCACTACCCTGGAAGGAAGCTCAAGTGTTCCTTCCCTTGAGATAGCCAATCAAGTTCTTAACGCTCTCGCTGAGGTGCAGATACATACAGCAATTGTGCTTAATAACGCTTTCGCGTTATCTCATGCCCAGAAAGGGCTTGCATTGTTAGATGCTGTGGATGAGGATGTCCGCCGATGGGTTAGAGGCCTTCTGCGCTCTTCCTCACAAACAGGAGACCCCACTCCACTGATGGCTGTCATGTTGGCTGCCCTGAAACCCCCTGTGTCATAATCGGAACATATATTCAGGCTGCTCTATGCCATGGCCAAAGCCCCTAGTCTGGTTTCTTTGATTTCTACCTTCCATGAACAGGCTCCCACGTTGGGTCTTTCTATCAATATGCTTCAGGTAGTCTTTAGATCGGGCTTAGATTTGGGTTCCACTCATCATGAGGTCTGGTCTACCATCCAAGGATCAGTTGACCAAATAGGTGCCACCGCGACCACTATTGATGCCTTCCCCCACCATGTTACCCGTTATCAAAAGGGGTTTTTATGATAGGATTACCCAACGTAGATGCAGATGATGCGTCTACCTCCAAACTAGCAGTAGATCTGGGTGCCAATCCTGCCGCAACCCCCATGTCCGAGCTGGCTGATACAGAGTCACCTATAAATGAATCTGTGAAGGCCCAGATGGAGGAAGTCGGTTCCACCGCCCTCGTCTCCCAATTTTTGCTCCAGCAAAAGCCCCTGACCTTACCCCAATTTTCCAGTTACTTCTTCAGTCGCAAAGGAGTCAGTCAAATCTTCCAATAAGCAAAGCTTTGCTTTTTCCTATTATCTATGAAGATCAGTGTCAGCTCGCATCATTTCTCCTTTGAGGCCCTGGTGGATACCAGAGCCACAGGGAACTTCATGAGTGTTGAGTTGGCCCAAAAATTAGAACTGGAAATGGAGGTGGGTCCCTCAGTGATGGTGGCCTCATCTGCCTCCCAGACCTCATATGTCATTCGGCGGCCAGTACCTTTTTCAATCCACAAGTTCAGCTTCTGCAATCATTTTTTTGCTATGGCAAACTTGGTGTTTTTGGTGATCTTAGGTGTGGGGTGGTGGTGCTGACAACATGTCAAGATTCACTTGAAGTCTAATATGTTGTCTGTACCAATGATCAACTGAAGGGTGAATTCCCTCTTATTGAGACCCTTAAGAAGACACAAGGCCACATTTCTATCACTTCCCTTGTCACTTCTGCGGGCATACCAGCTGATGTTCCAGAGAGTTTAATGCACTATCTGAGTATCTTTGACTTGGAAAAGGTGGATCACTTACCCCACACAATAGGTTCAATTGTGGATTTCGAACAACTGTGGAGTTGGTGAACATCACCTGTCCGTTGTATCCCAATACAGCGAAGGAAGAAATGGCACTCAACACCTGGTTGGACGATATGCTGAAAAAAGAGTGATTGTTCAAGGAGACCTCGCCCATCACCTCCCCATCATCTTCACAAAAAAGAGGATGGTTCTCTTAGTCCCTGCATGGATTATGACCACTTAAATAAAATAATGGTTTCTGATCACTACCCCTTGCCTCTGGAGCAGACAATCAGCCAGGCAATCACTAAATACCATGTGTTCTCTAAGCTGGATCTGGTGAACACTTTCAACCAAATCCAGGCAATGAAAGGGCAAGAATGGTTAACAGCAATATGGATGAAGCGCAGCATTTTCCAATTCCGTATAATGCCCTTTGGGCTGAATAATGATCCTGCTACATTCCAATGTATGATTGACAATGTACTGGGTGACCTCCAGTTTACCTGTGCAGTTGCATACATTGATGATATTCTGGTTCACTCCAAAAACCCCGAACAACATGCTACTGACTTGGAAGCAGTTGTGGCCACCTTGCATAAGGCAGGCTTGTTTGTCAAGCCTTCCAAGTGTGAGTTTGATAAGGAGGAGGTTACATTCCTTGGGAACCTCATCTTTAAAGATGGTTATTCAATCCCTCCTAATAAGTTAGATGCAATCCAATAATGGCCAACTCTGACTACCCAGAAACAACTTGGAGTTTCTTGGAAACCATCATTTTCCTAAAAAAATTCTCCTCAGCACTATACCAGCTGGCTGCACGGCTCCACCCCTTAAAGGGAAAAACGTACCATTTTGTTGGACGCCCAAATTTCAACAGGCGTTTGAATCATTTAAGGAGGTGTTCATGTCTCCACCCATTTTGAAGCATGCTGATCCCACCATGCCATATATTATTGCATATGATGCCTCGTCAGTAGCAGTGGGAGTGGTGTTGCTTCAGGAGCATGATGGTTTGGAACACCCAGTCACCTATTTTTCCTGGAAGTTCACCGCCACTGTGTTAGGCGGACAGCAAGTAAGAATTTGACTGGCCTGACAGCCCAGATACCAGAGCATCCGAACAGCAAACCAGAATGCCTGAGGCACTGCTGCTGATATGACAAATATGGAATTGGAAAAGAGCTTCACCAATATCTTCTGGTGAGCCAGAATTTCATATAAGCACAAAATAAAGTACCAGATGCACATGGCCGTTAACCCCAAGGGGTATGAGAATGTTGGCAGATAAGTTGGCTTAATCTTTAACATGTAAAAACTAATTTTTGGGAAATATTTTTAATGGAAATTTAGGAAAGAAAAATTGACCAACAATTTTCTCAGCGCGATGTGACTAATTAAATAGTAGGTGATTTGGGGGAAAACAAAGCCAGGATTAGGTCCCTCAAATTTGACCTAACCAGCGAATTATTTGGGAATGGGCAGGTTAGTTCCTTGGGAACCATCATCGCAAAATTTGGTGGCAGGCCAAGTCGCTGTAGATTTGACCTCAAATGCCTGAACCAAAGCTTGACTACATTTCTGATGGTTGGCACAATGGCATTTAGCCCGACGAGCAGCGGGAATCCCCCAAGGCCACCCCACATAGGGGTGGGCCCATTTGGTTGGAAATGGGTTTGGGACGCCCAACCCGCCCATGCTCAGTCGCTGGGTCATTTTTTTGGTCAATGGCATTGCATTAGGCGCAACACCTGATTTATTAGCAGGAAGCTGCCCATTGGGGGTGATGCCTGACAGATTAGGGAGGGGAGAGATTTTCCCGATTGTCATGTTAATCAAATTGCAACTATCAGGAATTCCAGCCAATAGATCAGTCTTCATACCTTTTTGATCATTAAAATCCAAGCATTGGGCGGATTGCCACTTGAATTGGTATAATTTATTTTATTTTGTCGATCTTGGTGCAGAATTCACTGATTCCTCATAACAGTTCTGCTGAGGTTAGTGCGGGTACTGGGAACGGGATCCAAAGTGGGAGAGCTGTTACCCAGCACTCATCTAATATATGAGCGAGATCGCCCTGAGTAATGAGGGGTACATCCATCCTCTTCGGTGCCTTTTTACTCAGAAATTGGAAAATGGACTAATCAACACCCAGGGGACGTTCCCCAGGACTTACATTACCCTTTTCTTTTTCCCAAAGGAAGGACCCCACCACCGGGGAACTTCACGAGAGCCACATTCTTGTGCGCCTTGGGTAACTTGATTGCCAAAATAGTCGCGACTTTTTTTGAGGGGGGATGTGGAGCTTCAGGTTGGGATAAATGGAAAGCATCAACCAGGTTCATGAAATTTGCACAATTGTGCGCCTTGACCCAGCTGTTTTCATAGGCCAGATACCCTTGTCAGGCCATGAGATTTTGTATGGAATGACGGGATTTCTGGGATGCCAGGATAGCTTCTACCTCAGCCTCCTCTTCATTATTGATGATAATCAGTTCCAGTTCCGTGGTAATTGCACCCTTGAAGAGTGACAGCTGGGAAACATGGAAAACGGGATGCTGCTTCCAATGCTCGGGAAGCTTCAGTTGGAATGCCCCATTACCCAATAGCTCCTCCACCAAGTGGGATCCCAAAAATTTGCTGGCGAATTTGCGGGAAGGAGCCTGGATTTTTAAGTGATGGGTGTCAAGCATAACATAAGAGCCCTTTGTAAACTCGTGACCTGGAAGATGATTCCAATCTGCCTACCACTTGTAGTCATCTATAGCTTTAGTGAGGTGTTCTGGCACTAAGCCTTGAGTCAATCTAATATGAGCATCATGGTCCGTGGCAGCTTGAACCTCTGGCCGCAAGCACAGTCTGACTGAAAATGAAGGATTATAACCCAAAGTTGCTTCATAAGGTTAAAACCCCTTAGACGTCTGGGTGCCATTATTGTTCATGAATTGGGCGAGGGGGAGATCATCATACCAAGTATCCTGTGCAGCTGTAGCATAGCAACGCAGGTACTGTTCAAGAACTTAATTGACCCACTTGGTCTGACCATTGGACTGGGGGTGATACACCGTGGATTGACAGGGGGTTATCTTCAGGATCAATAAGAGTTCACTCCAAAAGCGTGAGGTGAACTGGGAACCACATTCGCTGATGATTTCCTGGTGGAGACCAAACATTGAAAACACATGGCGTACAAAAGGCGGGCAGTCTCTTCAGATGTAATCGCGGAAGTGCAGAGGATAAAAAGGGAGAATTTCGTAAAGAAATCCACCACTACCATCACCGCTGTGAACCCAATAGAACAGGGAGCTCAACGATAAAATCCATGGACACCAATGTCCATGGACCCTCCACCTACTGTAAGGGGTGAAGGAGGTCATTTTTGCCAGAGCAATCTGACTTGGCCCTGGCACAAATAACACAATTAGCAATCCAATACGGAACCTCTTTTGTCAAACCTGCCCAATTGTAGGTCCATTTGATCAAATCAATGCATTTCTTAGAACCAGGGTGACCAACCATGGGGGGTCGTGATGGGTGCGAAATACCTCATTTCAGAAAGAGGGGGAACCCAAATGCGAGATCTAAAATAAATAAGACCCTCCTTAGTGAATATAGGGAGTGTTTATGCTTCTGGTGAGATAACTGCTCAATCAACTCCACGCCCTCAGGGCAGGCCATTTGACTGGCTAAGATTTGAGCAACTAATGGAGCATTGGAGGCCAGAGCGATGGAAGAAATGACAGGGGAACTGTTGCAATTTTGATATGACTGGATGATAGTCTTGGGACAGCTGGGCGGAAACCCCTCAAACACGTATCAGTTATGAATATTCAATTGCCTTGAGCTGAGGCGATATTGAGATATAACAAGTCTTATTGGATATAATAAGATTATTGGATCCCCTCTATATAAGGTGACAAGGCAATAAGGCGATGTTGATGTTCAACAAATACAAAGTAAATCACCTACAAATAGGGTGACAGCGGATTAAAATAATAAGTCAAATTCAAGGAAAATCAGCGGAATAGAATAACCCAAGCAATGATACTTAGTATCGCCTGCAGCTGATTTATATAAGCGAAATGGGCAATTGAGATAGGTAGGTTTTTCAGGGTAGATGAGATGGGACAGCGAGGATGCTGTATTTATAAAATAAATAAAAGAACTGTCGGGGCAATTGCTCCTATTTTTAATATATTTCTAAGTGTTAAGTGACCTACGATCTCCACATTGTCCATCCATTGCTCAGAGGGCTCAACTTATGCGAGTAGCTCAATGGATCCTAGAAATACCATTCAGATTTACAACAGTGGTGCTCACTACAGGGGGCCCATTGATCAACCACCCAACACTCTGGAACTCCAGTCACCAATTATGCCTTACCCAAGTCATGTCATTGGGGAGTCCTCCAGAAACTCCATATCCGCTTCATATGAGGAATTCAAAGCTACCTTAGACGCGGTACTCAAAAACTAAGCTGAACTCCTTCAATAACATAACGCGGTCATTCATTAATTTGATAGTATGTTTAGTCAAATAAGAATCTAGGGACAATAAAACGAAGAACTTACTGAATGACTAAATGATACCATACAGTGGTTGCAATATGTAGAACAAATATTCTCTACTCCTTCTCAGTCATCACGCTGGGAGGATGATGACTACCAAGAAGAAGCATCCTATGTAGGAGAAAAGAGCGCTGGTCATAGCTATGACCTTCATGATAATAGCACCGGATATTCATATGAGTCAGAACACCACTTGCCTCCAGTAATGGCTGTACCACCTACAACCAATGGTCACGCTACCCTCAAAGCAACAGATATCCGCACTTCTACTAATCCTGCTCCTCATCATGAGTCCACTTTTGGGTCTTGTTTTATTCCTCAGTGCGGACCTAACAACTGCAAACAAAGAGAGGAAATTAGTATCAAAAATATATACCCATTTGACTGCAATGGGAACATCCATGGGTTCTTTAAATGATTTGAGTTTGCCACAGAAGGAGCCTCTGATAAATGAAAGGCTAAACTGCTAATATCTGCCATGGACTTAGGAAGCTCCAATCAGGTCACCTGTTACCTCCCCAATAGCTCCGTCTCCTATAAGGACATAAAGGACACCATGCTCCGCTTGTTTGGGGGAAACTCAAAAATGTCACAACGGAAAGTGGAATTTCTAACAATCAGGTTCCGTTGAAATGAGACTCTCATTGAGTTTTCTGATCGTTTCACCACAGAAGCCCATGTACTAATTGGAGCCAGGTACTTAGCAGAAGCTGACGTGTGCATTGTCATGTCCGCCATGGTGAAGCTATATTATGAACTTTCTAATGTTATTTTGCCGCTTCTGGATGATGACGTACCTCTGCTTAAAATTGTACAGTTTCTATGATGGATATTCCCTAACTTTTCACCGCCAAATTTGGATTGTATGACTACCTCTGCTCCAGCACCCTCTTATTATGGAGAATACTATCAGTTGCCTCCAGCTTCATTTAGTAATCCTCAGACTTACTATAACTCTGCTCCTCATCCTCAGCCGAATTATAATCAACAGTATAATCAGCATCAATGGCTGGTCATGATAACTGCCAGCAACCCAGTTATTGACCTGGACCCAATTATGCAAACGTCAACAACCGGTTTACCAACCAGGAACTGGGTATACCAAATGACCCCAACCCTTCCAATCTAGACCCACTTATGATAACTCAGGATGTAGTTCTTATGGGGTTAACTGCTACAAATGCAGTCTCCCTGGTCATTTGGCAAAGTTCTGCCACAATCGCCATGTGGATTACATACAACAAGACCAATACTTTCAGGGAAAAGATGGAGTGGAGTAGAGATGGGACCATCTACCTCTGCGATACCCACTCAACATGTCCCTGAATCAATATTAGTATACCCAGCAAAAAATTTTCAGTACAATGACGGAATTTTATACCAACTGCCAGTTGGAGGAGTAAATGTAGCAACCTGAGCTCAAGCTAAGATGGCAGCAGAAAAAAGGATCCTTCGAACAACCAAAGCCCTACGCCTGTCAAATGCTTGATCAAGCGTCCTCAGATCAACTTGATCCTGCCGCGGATGTGCCAACTCTGAAAGGAGTAAACATCGCCCTTCTGGTAGATGCCTTTGTCAGAGAATTTTTCTAAGTCGGAGAGGGGATTAAAAATTTTCTTGGGAAAAGAGAGCCTGTAAATGTTCACATATTAGACAGCGAATATACTTCTTATTCTGAGTGTACATACTGTGATATTATTTTGTGAAAAATAGAGTTCGCGCTATAATTGATACTGGTGCTCCAGTCAATATAGTTTCCACTAAGTTAATGCAATCTTTAACGCTGAGACCTGATGTAGACCATCGCATGGTTTATGGAACTTCTGGAGCTGTAAGCACTGTCTCTGAGGGAGCTTATAGTGCGCTGCCTCTGCGATTTGGGTCCATTTTTTGTTGTGCTCTGGCAATTGTGTTACCAAATGAATAATATGACATATTAATAGGGACCGCTTTTCTGCATCATTTTGGGGCTATTGTTGATATGGTGAAGGAGGCCTCGATATCCTGGGTCAATGGATCCCAATTTATTTTACTACTAGGGGAGTGCCAAAAGACCTGGTGCATACAAGTCATATCAACCTCGCCTATTGTGATGGGTATGGCCTGTTCACTACCATCAACTGAAGCACAAACCTCAGGCCCTTCCTCAGCAGATATATGAATATCAAGGGATACCTCTTCGAGCGGCAGGGCCTATATCCATTCCTTCTGGTCATCAAGTCTTAGTGAATACTGAGTTAGAGGTAGAAGTGTCAAGTGGGTTATATGTGGAAGTCATTGGGCTCTATCATCAAACATGGTTTGAGCCACATGTGGCTCCAGGAATTATCCTCCCAGGACATGGGGAGATAAAGGTTTTATTAGCAAACCTACAGAGCAAACCAATGCAAATCCGCCGCCACCAAACTATTGCATATCACATCTGATTCCTATAGAAGAAGTCCGCCAGGTTCATGATTTCAGATCATTGATGAATTTGGACTACCGCTTGAACCATCAGTCAATGTACTAATGGTGGTACCGTGGAGTAATTTAATGGGATTAACAGATGAACAAAAAGATCAAGCAATGGCTTTATTTCAGAAATATAAGGGAATTTTCGCTGTTGATGATCACAATTTAGGGTGTGCTTGGGGGTGGTCCATCAATTGGACACCAGTGATCATCCTCCAATAAGGTCTCAGCCAATACGCCACTCTCAGGAAGCAGAAGATGTGGTTACTGAAGAAATCAACAATTTATTACAACAAGGGATGCTTGAGCCATCCAAGGGCCCATGGGCTTCGCCTGTTCTGATAGTAAAAAAGAAGGATGGCACCAACTGGGTAGTAATAGACTATCAGAAACTCAACAGTATTACAAAGAAGGATTTGTACCCTCCCCTTGCTAAGAATTGATGATGCCCTGGACCAAGAAGGGGTGCCCGCTACTTTTAGCAATGGACTTAATATCAGGCTACTGGCAAATTGAGTTACCCCTGGCGGAACAGGAAAAATGTGCTGTGATCACCTCTAAAGGCCTTTTTCAACCAACACAGATGCCTCAAGGACTGTGTAATGCTCCTGCTACTTTTCAGCGGGCCATGGACACTATTCTTGGCGACCTGAAGCTGTCATGTGTCCTAGTATACCTCGATGATATTAACATTTTCTCTTGAACCTTTTCAGAGCACCTAGACCATCTTGAAGCAGTATTCCGTCAGCTGTCTGAGGCGAACATAAAAATTAAACCTCAAACGTGCAACTTTTTCAAAGATCAGCTAGAATATCTGGGGTTTGTGGTAGATGCAACTGAGCTGCAGCCACAACTGGCTAAGGTGGAGGCCATTAGCAAAATGGCTACACCTAATAATAAGCGTGACATACAGGTATTTCTGGGGATGGTTGGTTACTATTGACACTTTATCCCTAATTTTAGCTGTATTGGGGCCCGCTATTTGAGTTTTTAAAAAAGGATGCTGTGTTCGAGTGGACAGAACGTCATCAATCCACTTTTGATGCACTCTGTACAGCGTTGAGCAGCGCATCGGTGCTGCAATACCCAAACTTTGATTGAGAATTTATTATACAGATGGATGCGTCACTTTCTGCTGTTAGGGAAGTACTTTCTCAGAAAGATGATGAGGGAGAAGAACATCCTGTTGCTTTCTGTAGTCATAATTTAAACTGTCATGAGTGTAACTATAATGTGACTGAGTGAGAGTGCTTAGCAGTAATATATGCATATAAACAATTCAGAGTCTATCTGCATGGGGTAAAGTTTAAAGTTGTAACCAATCACGCGTCATTATGCTGGTTGCAAAATCTCAAAGAACCAGAAGGACAGTTGGCTCAATGGGCTCTCAAGTTACAGGCTTACGATTTTGAGATTCTCCATTGGCTAGGAGCAAAGCATCAGAACGTGGACTGTTTATCTCGGTTACTGACTATTGCGGTGACAGCAGACCTTAGCGACGTGATGTATGATAAGATGCTCAGCGGAAAATATGACGATGAACTTCCTTAAGTAATAAAAATGTTAAACGAATTGCGCTCAAATACCTTCTAATAGAATGGAGAACTGTATAAATGAATTGGCGATTCTATGGTGAATTTGCCACAGCCCTCTGCGCAGCCAGGAATCATTATGAGCGCTTACAGGGCAGTTGGGCATGGTGGCGTGCATAAGACTATGGAGTAGTTACGCCCACGGTACTATTGGGAGAGTATGAGTTTTGATGTGATCAAAACTATTTCCTGTTGCTATCAGTGCCAAGTGGAGAAGCTGTTCCATCATATGATGTCATATCGGTTAGTGAAACCACATTTTGCTTGGCATACGGTCTCCTTCAATGTCATTGGGCCCTTGCCAACAGGAGCCAACCATTGTAAGTACATTTTTGTGGCTATCGACCACTTGACCTAGTAGGTTTAAGCAAGGGTGATACGAGATCTGGGGGCTGTTACAGTAGCTAAATTCATGCTAGAATGCATTATTCAGCGGCATGGTTGCCCTCAGTTTATTATCACTGATAATGGCACCAACTTCACCTTGCACATACTTCCTAAATTGAATGAGCTATGGGGATCCGCAGAGTTCTGATGACCCCATACTACCCCAAGTCCAATGGAATGGTTGAACGAGTGAATGGAACTCTGGTGAACATACTCCAAAAATTAGTAACGGATTGCCCTTCTGATTGGAGCTCCCTCCTTTCCACCGCCATGTTCACCTATAACATTAGTTACCATTATGCCATGGGAAAGAGTCCATTCCAATTACTATATGGCCAACACCTGGCTCTTCCAGCGTTTCTTTATGCGTGTGTAGAAGAAACTGTCAGATTAGAACCCCACCGCTATTTGACTAACCTCATGAACATTCTTATCAAGCTACAAACTGAAGCATATTCCTTCAGTTTGACTAAGAAGATCAAGAATCAGGCAATTGATCAGACACGCCATAGTGGATTGGTGTCATTCAAAGAAGGTGATATGGTTCTCTTTCACTATCAGCACAGATTTGGCTGGAAGCATAAACTTGTTAGTATTTGGATAGGTCCATTTGAGATAATAGAGAAGACTGGATTGACGCGTATACTATTAAGGATCCTATTAGTGGTCAGATCATTAATTGAGTACACGCAAAGTTCCTCAAACCTTATAAAAAATAGGATCCTATCATCCAGTCAAGGAGGGGGTAATATCACAATTTTGATATGATTGGATGAGAGTCTTGGGACAGCTGGGCGGAAACCACCAAACACTGTATCAGTTATGAATATTCAATTGCCTTGAGCTGAGGTGATATTGAGATATAATGAGTCTTATTGGATATAATGAGTTTATTGGATCGCCTCTATATAAGGTGACAAGGCAATAAGGTGATGTTGATGTTTGATAAATATGAAGTAAATCGCCTACAAATAGGTCAACAGCGGATTAAAATAACTATTCAAATTCGAGGAAAATTGGTGGATAGAATAACCCAAGCAATGAGAAATAGTATCGCCTGCAGCTGATTTATATAAGCGAAATGGGCAATTGAGATAGGTAGGTTTTTCAGGGTAAATGAGATGGGACAGCAAGGATGCTGTATTTATAAAATATGAAAAGAACTGTCGTGGCAATTGCTACTATTTTTAATATATTTCTAAGTGTGTTTAAATGACCTATGATCTCCACATCATCCATCCATTGCTCAGAGGGTTTAACCTGTGCAAGTAGCTCAACGGATCCTAGTGATACTGTTCAAATTTACAACAGGAACAATTGACAAGATTTGGGTAGTATAAATCACAGTAACAAGTTCCACTTCCTCTGGATCCATTGAACTGTGGGTGGGGCTGCAGCTGAGAAAATTGGGAAGTACATTTAGTGCCCCTTTTATAATTTCATATTTGAAATTGAAACTGCACAGGTCCCGGTAGGTTTGGGCTTGCCAGTGTGCCAATTTTTGGGGTTTACGAAAGTACAACAGGGACTGGTGATCTGTGCAAACCATTAATATATGTTGAGCACCCTGTAACAGGTACCGCCATTGAGTTAAGGCCCATGCAACAGCTGCCAACTCCTTGTCATAAATAGCCTAAGGCTGCTCCATGGAGGTAAACTTTCAGGAAAGTAGGTGACTGGGTGTTCCTAACCATCATGCTCTTGGAGCAACACTGCTCTGACAGCTACTGATGTTACATCGCATTCAATGATATATGGCTTGGTGGGATCGGCATGTTTTAATATGGGAGGGGATACAAACACTTCTTTAATTGATTCAAACGCCTCTTGGCATTTGTTCATCCAACAAAAAGGTACGTTTTTCCCTGTGAGTGGGTGGAGTGGGGTGGCGAGCTGAGAGAGTGCGGGGGAGAACTTTTTAAGAAAATGATGGTTCCCAAGAAACTCCATAGTTGTTTATGGGTAGTCGGAGTTGGCCATTCCCAGATAGCATCAAACTTATTGGGAGGGATTGCGACACCATCTTTAAGAACCAGGTTCCTAAAGAAAGTGACCTCCTCCTTATAAAACTCACACTTGGACAGTTTGAGGAACAACCCTGCCTTATGCAAGGTGACCACCACCGCTTCCAAGTCTATATCGTGTTGTTTGGGAGTTGGGAAGTGAACCAGAATATCATACATGTATGCAAAAGCACAGGTGAAGCGGAGGTCACCCAGTACATTATTGATCATCCATTGAAATGTAGTGGGAGCATTCTTCAGCCTGAAAGGCATTACCCGAAATTGGAAAATGCCACACTTCGTCCAGATCGCTGTTAGCCATTCCTGTCCTTCCATTACCTGGATTTGGTTGAAAGCGTTCACCATATCCAGCTTATAGAACACATGGGATTTGGCAATTGCCTGACTGATTGTCTGCTCCAGAGGAAATGGGTAGGGATCAGTAACTGTTATTTTATTCAAATGGCCATAATCCACACAGGAATGGAGAGAACCATCCGCCTCTTTGGCGAAGATGATGGGGGAGGCGATGGGTGAGGTTTCCTTGAACAACCAACCTTTTTTCAACATATCGTCCAACCAGGTATTGAGTGCAACCTCTTCCTCCACTATATGAGGATACAGCGGACTGTTGATGTTCACCAACTCCACAGTCATTCAAAACCCACAATTGTACCTTGTGTATTTAGGCAGATGATCCGCCTTTTCCATATCGAAGATTCTCCAATTGTGAATTAAGTTTTTGGGGAATTTTGGCCAGAATGCCCATAGAAGTGACTAGGGTAGTGATAGAGCTAGTACCTTGTACCTTCTTGAGGGTGTTGATCAAAGGGAATTCTCTCTCCAAATGATCATTGGTAAATGACAATGTATTGGACTCTAAATGAATCTTCACAATTTGTTGACGCCACCACCCCACCCCTAAGATCACCGGAAACACCAAGTCTGGCATAGCCAAAAAGCAATCACAGAAGATGAACTGGTGGATTGAAGAAGGTACTGGTCGGCGAATGACAAAGAGGGCTGATAAGCAGATGAGGCCACCATCACTGAGGAGCCCACATCCATTTCCAGATTTATTGTTGCACCAATTCAACACTCATAAAATTTCCCGCGGCTCCAGTGTCCACCAAGGCCTCAAAGGAGATGTGATGAAAACCAACGCTAATCTTCATGGGTACTAAGAAGTAAGCGTAGTTCTCCTTTTTGGTAGTTGTGGATGAATCCAGCAATAGCGAAGATATGGTGGTGGGATCCAGGGAAACCAATGGGCAAATAGCCACAGCAACTATGGGGTAATGTTTTGGAGGCTCAAGTGTGGTTGGTCTAATGTGTTCAGAGATAATCTTCTTTACAACCTGGCTCAGTTGTAAAGAAGGGACCATTGCTGCACCCATACACGTGATAAAGGTGGAAATGGCTAAGAAAAATGGTTGGTCAATTATGTTAGGCGGACAGTGAGTAAGAATTTGACTGGCCTGCCAGCCCAGATGCCAGAGCATCTGAACAGCAAACCAGAATGCCTGAGGCACTGCTGCTGATATGACGAATATAGAACCAGAAAAGAGTTCCACCAATATCTGCTGGTGAGCCAGAATTTCATATAGGCACAAAATAAAGTACCAGATGCACACAGCCGTTAACCCCAAGGGGTACAAGAATGTCAGCGGATAAGGTGGCTTAATTTTTAACATGTAAAAACTGATTTTTGGGAAAAATTTAATGGAAATTTAGGAAAGAATAATTGACCAACAATTTTCTCAGTGCAATGTGATTGATTAAATAGTAGTCAATTTGGGGGAAAACAAAGCCAGGATTGGGTCCCTCAAATTTGATCTAACTGGCGAATTTTTTGGGAATGGGCAGGTTAGTTCCTTGAAAACTGTCATCACAAAATTTGGCAGCAGGCTGAGTCACTGTCAGTTCAACCTTGAACGCCTGATATAAAGCTTAACTACATTTCCGACGATTGGCATGATGGCTTTAGCCCAACAAGAGGTGGGAATCCCCCAAGGCCACCCCACATAGGGGTGGGCCCATTTAGTTGGTGATGGGTTCAGGACGCCTAACCCACCCGTGCTCAGTCGCTGGGTCATTTGTTTGGTCAATGGCATTGCATCAGGTGCAACACCCAATTTATTAGCAGGAAGCTGCCCATTGGGGGTGATGCCTGACAGATTTGGGAGGGGAGAGATTTTCCCAATCATCATGTTAATTGAATTGCAACCATCAGAAATTCCAGCCAATAAGATCATTCAACATACCTTTTTGCCCATTTAAAATCTGAGCATCAGATAGATTGCCACTTAAATTGGTTACAATCAATTTTATTTCAGTGATCTCAGCACAGATTTCACTGATTACTCATAACAGTTCTGCCAAGGTTAGTGTGGGTACTGGGAATGGGATCCAAAGTGGGAGAGCTGTTACCCAGCACTCATCTACTACATGAGTGAGATCGCCCTGAGTAACGAGGGGTACAGCCATCCTCCTTGGTGCCTTTTTACTTGGAAATTGGAAAATGGCCCAGTCAACACCCATAGGACGTTCCCCCAGGACTTGCACACAGAGAAGACTTGGGCCATTTATGACAAGGAATTGGCAGCTGTTGCATGGGCATTAACTCATTGGAGGTATCTGTTACAGGGTGCTCAACATGAATTAATGGTCCTCACGGATCACCAGGCCCTTTTGTACTTTTTCAAACCCCAAAAATTGGCGTATTTGCAAGCCTGAACCTATCAGGACCTGTGAAGTTTTAACTTCATTTACAAATTTGTAAAAGGTGCTTTTAACGTACTTCCCAATTTCTAAGCTGCAGCCCTACCCCTGTTCCTCAGACCCAGAGGAAGTGGATCTCATTACCATGATTCCAGCCACCCAAATCCTGTTGATTGTTCCCCCTGTCATTTTATCTGTCACTTTGAATCCCGATGCTCCACTAGTGGCTCAGGTTTTATCCAGTCAAATGGCCTGCCCTGAGGGCGTGGAGTTGGTCGAGCAGTTGGACCACCTGAGTCATAAACACTTTCTATACTCTTTGGAGGAGGGAATCATTTATTTTAGGTCTTGCGTCTGGGTTCCAACTCCTTCCAAATGGAGTTATTCTGCGCACATCATGATCCCCCAATGGTCAGACATCTGGCAACAAAAAATGCATCGACTAGATCAAGCAGACCTACAATTGGCCAGGTCTGACAAAGGAACTTCTAGCCTAGATTGGTAATTGCATTACTTGTGCCAGGGCTAAGTCAGACTCTCTGGCAAAAACGGCCTTCTGCACCCCCTACAGCAGGTGGAGGGCCCATGGACTTCGGTGTCCATGGACTTTATCATCAAACTCCCCTGCTCTAATGGGTTCACAGCGGTGATGGTGGTGGTGGATCGCTTCACAAAATTTTTCCTTTTTATACCTTGTACTTCTGCAATTATGTTGGAAGAAACTTCCTGCCTTTTCATATGCCATGTGTTTTTGATGTTTGGTCTCCCCCAGGAGATCATCAGTAACCGTGGCTCACAGTTCACCATGCAGTTTTGGAGTGAACTCCTATTGATCCTGAAAATATCCCCCTGCCATTTCACAGCATACCATCCCCAGTCCGATGGATAGACCAAGCATGTCAACTAAGTCCTTGAACAGTACCTGCATTGCTATGCTGCAGCCATGAAAGCCACCTGGGCTGATGATCTTCCTCTCACTCAATTTGCTTACATTAACGGGACCCATGCATCCATGGGGTTTTCCCCTACAAAGCAATGTTGGGTTATAATCCTTCATTTTCGGTCAGACTGTGCTTGCAGCCCAAGGTTCAAGCTGCTGCGGACCACGCTGCCCATATCAGATCAACTCAATCCTTAGTGCAGGAACACCTCACCAAAACCATAGATACTACAAGCTGTTTGTGGGTCGCAAGTGTCTCCCAGGTCATGATTTTACGGTGGGCTCCTATGTTCTGCTCAATACCCATCACTTAAGAATTTAGGCCCCTTCCCGCAAATTCACTAGTAACTGCTTGGGTCCCCATTTGGTGGAGGAGTTACTGGGCAATGGGGCGTTCTGGTTGATGCTTCCTGAACATTGGAAGCAGCATCCCATTTTCCATGTTTCCCAGCTTTTGCCCTTCAAGGGTGCAATCCCCATGAAACCTGAACCAATCATCATCAAAAATGGGGAAGAGGCCAAGGTAGAGGCTATCCTGGCATCCTGAAAATCCTGACATTCTGTACAATACCTCGTGGCCTGAAAAGGGTATCCAGCCTATGAAAATAGTTGGGTCAAGGCGCGTGATTGCTTAAACTGCATGGACCTGGTTGAAGCGTTCCACATCCCACCCCAAAGCTCCTTGCCCCCCCAAAAGTCACAACAATTATGGCAATCAAGTTACCCAAGGCGCACAAGAATGTGGCTCTCATGCAGTTTCCCAGTGGTGGGACCCTTCCTTTGAAAAAAGGAAAGGATAATGTAAGTCCTGGGGACCATCCTCTGGGTGTTGATTGGGCCATTTTTCTGTTCCCAAGAAAGAAGGCACCAAAGAGGATGGCGGTACCCCTTGTTACTCAGAGCAATCTTTCTCACGTGGTAGATGAGCACTGGTTAACAGCTCTTCCACTTCAGATCCCACCCCCAGTACCCACACTCACCTCAGCAGAGCTGATATGAGAAATCAGAAAAATCTGCACTGAGATCATCAAATCAAAATCAATTGGAACTGATTTGAGCAGCAATCAGCCTGATGTTTGGATCTCAAATGGTCAAAAAGGTATGAAGACTGATTTATCAGCTGGAATGCCTGACAGTTTCAATTCAGTAAACATGACAATTGGAAAAATCACCTCCCTCCCAAAATCATCAGGGATCATCCTCGACGGGCAGGCTACAGCATTGGACACCATTGATAAGGGTTCAAAGCCCCCAGCTGACAATTTGGGTGTTGCACCCAATACAACACCACTGACCAAACAAATGGCCCAGCGACTGAGCATGGGTAGGTTGGGCGTCCTGAACCCGTTCCCAACCAAATGGGCCTGCCCCTATGTGGGGTGGCCTTGGGAGATTTCTGCCGCTCATCAGGCCAAATGCCATTGTGCCAACCATCAGAAATGTAGCTGAGCCTCAGTTCAGATGTTTGAGGTCAAACTGACAGTGACTTGGCCTGCCACCAAATTTTTTGATGTCAGTTCCCAGGGAATTAATCTTCCCATTTCTGAATAATTTGCCAGTTAGGTCAAAATTGAGGCTTTAATCCAGGCTTGTCACTACCCCAATTGACCACTATTTAATCAGTTTCATTGCACTGATAAAATTGTTGGTCAATTTTCTTCCTTTCCTTTCAATAAAACTTTGCCAAAAAACCAATCAATTTTTATTGTGATAATTTTCTCTGGATGCATCCCTGTTGGCATTTCCCTGGTGGCCCATCAGTCCATATACCGGATGGGCTCTACCAGTACTTATGGTCACTATGGCCCCCTCCATCATTGATTGGATTCAGCGAGTCAGATACTTCTGGCACTTTAACCCTGCTATCATAAAATTCTGACAACAGTACACAGGGATTTTGTGGCCTTACATCCACAAACTGCAAGCTAGAATTCATCTCCTTGTCTCCCCCAGTTGAAATAACCCCATATGCCAATGAATTCATTGAAACTATTTCTGTGATTCCACCCCTGCAGCAAGCCCCCTGGGTCTGGGATGGGCACATTGTAGTTTGTCGTTGGGATCATATTTACTGTTATTCTACACCAACAATTTATCATTTCGCAATGCCCAGCTCCATACAACATTGTTTGGTTGGCAATGCCTCTGGCATTCTGGATTGCTTTTTGGGTGCTCACGCATCCCAACTGGCAGGCCAGTCTAAACTTCTTCTGCTGTTTCCATGACATCCACCTTCTGGTGGGTATCAAAGTCTGTTTCTAGTTATATTGAATGACGGCCTATATTTCATATAAGATGTTATTTTAACATCTTTTCAAAAGGGAATCACCCCATTGTTGGGCTTCCATGAATGCATCCAGGCCACTGATGTCAATATGCTGATAGACTATTTTGCGCTGGGCTTGGCAAATGGGAGAGTTAGCACACTTAGTAATGGCCTCTACCAGCTGATCTTGACTGGCAAGCTTCTAACCATATCACTGATGGCCATTATGTGGAAAAAGACAATAGATATTGTATAATAGGCCTGTAACTTGTACTTACTAATATTATCAATTGATATATGCTCTTGTTGGCAGTGGTAAGGTGGTAACCATGAAGTTACTACTCAAAAATTTCTTTGATATGGGCTGGGGAGACATTGGTAGCCTGAGTTAAAGCTTGTGATCTTAAACTGATGGGGGGTAGTTCTATAAGAGGGGCTTCCATTTCTTTAATTTCCAAACTACTAATTTGGATTTAGTCTAGGGGTTTGTCTTTGTATGTAAGCCTTTACAAAATATATTGCTGAGGCCAATACCAAAGTGGCTCAGGTTGGGACCATATTACTAAAGTTAGTGCTCATAGTTACAGAATGTGCCCACTTTAGTGAGCAATGATGTTAAAATTGGTGCGATATTTTATAAAAGATCCTGGAACTTGTACTTACAAAACATAATCCATTGAGATTTGCTCTTGTGGTGGTGGTAAGGTGGTAACCAGAAGTAACTACTCTACAACCGCTTTGATCTGAGCTGGAGACACGTTGGAAACCCAGGTTAAAGCTTGTGATCTTAGCAAGTTGATGAGGTAGCTCTATAAATGGGGCTTCCATCTCTTTGTTTTCCAAACTACTAATTTGGATTTAGTCTAGGGGTTTGTCTTTGTAAGACCATACAAAATATGTTGCTGAGGCTAATACCAAAATGGCTCAGGATGAGATTTAGAATGGTAAAATTGGTGGGAAGAGTTACAAAATGTGCCCCTGTAGTGAGCACACAATGTTAAATTGGTGTAATATTGTATAATTGATCCTAGAACTTGTACTTAAAAACATGATCATTTGAGATATGCTCTTGTCAGCAGTTATAGGTGGTAACCATGAAGAGATTACTATACAACCTATTTGATCTAAGCTAGGAAACATTGGAAACTTGGGTTAAAGCTTGTGATCTTAAGCTGGTGGGGGTAAATCTATAAGAGGGGTTTCTTCACTTTGTTGTTTAAACTACCAATGTGGAATTAGTCTAGGGGTTTATCTTTACCTGTAAGCCTATACAAAATAGGTTGGTGAGGCCAATACCCAAGTGGCTCAGGTTGGGATCCATACGGGTAAAGTTGGTGCTCAGGGTTACTGAAGGTGCCCCCTGTAGTGATCATACAATGTTGAAATGGGTGCTATGGCATCAGATTTTGATTGTATGGGTCAGTTCACACAATAGAAAAGGTAAGTGTATGAGGATATTGACCTTGAGAAAAGAATAAAAGTCTAATTTGTTGAACCAGGTTCTTTTATAAAAAAGGGAGAAACATACTGTAGTTTCTAATTACTCAAAGTAGCTTTAAGGATTGCAGGTAGTCATTGTTTTTGATGGTGGGCTTTAGAAGCTAATATTAAAACAAGGTCCCCCTTTTCAAATGCCAGTCACTATCATATGCTTCTCTAAATCCTATAGTTTTCAGTGGTGCAAATAATTGAAAACTGAGCGGCATTTGGGAATTATGGGTCAGTTTGCATTATTTAGAAAAGATAGGGGAACTAGTGCCTTGGCCTTGGGGTAATTACAAGATATTGGCAGTTGGCCTATTATAACTAGATGCTGGCAAATGGTTTATATTAAACTTTACTAATGGTGAGTTTGGGCTGGCGCTGGGAAAGGTGGTAGATAAGAAAATATGTGATTTGAGCTCACATGGCCTCAGGGGAAGATAATCTAATATTTTTTTAGATATTTGGGGTTTGCGGTGGCGGGGTGGCAAAGGATCGATTGTAACAAAGCTTACCAGATAAAGGGATAATCTCTGACAAACTCTATAGTAAATCAAATTATGAGCTGACGTGGACATGAGTTGAAGAATGGTTTAAAGCAATAGTTTAATATAAATAAGCGGAGGTCTTTATCATACTACTTGCCAAATCTTAACCCTTTAGAGATCGTACTCAATTTTATCTAATAGGCAATAGTCCCATGCTCAACCTACCATTACGCAAAGGCCCCAGTCGCATAAACCGCTGCCTTGCTGGTAGGGTCATATACCGCAACATGGGTTTTGTTGGATGGGCGATCATCCGGTGGACAAAGCTTTGGGTTAGTTGGGATAGGATAACGCAAGACGTTAAGCTTTGGGGTGATTACAACCAGGTGGTTGTTGGGGATGGGGAGCCAATCCGTTTCTTCAAAGGTGAGCGGTTCTTATGATTAGTTAATAACAAATTAAACTACCTGAGGCTATCACTATCATATGCTCCCGTCTGTCGGCTTTAACCTGGCTTTTCAGTCATAACCTTCAACCGCCCTTACCATCCGATAGCGGTCGGTTGCGTAGCGCTCGAACCGCGTACCCGAAGAGTAGTATAACGAGGCAGCGGGCTCGCCCTCGGAGGAGTTGTACCGCGTGCAGACTACCGTTTCGCCATCCGTGACGGCAAAGTTCAGCAGCGAGCTGGTCTGAATATTGAATTCCGCCGAAAGTTCTCCTATTCGAGCGATCGTTTGGAGCATCGCCTCCTTAAGCTCCTGGGGGCCGTAATGAAGCTGCTTGGCGTTACTAAGCTGGCCCCAAGTTAGGGTATGGCCGCATACGCAATAACCTGGTTTAGAAAGAGCGCGAACGCCCACTCCGAGTCGGTGTTGCCCTGGATGTGCAAAAAGTACTCCTCCTGGAGTTGGTTTTGTAAGGCCCGCTTGATCTACCCAGTTCGGTTATGGATGGCATCGAGCGTACCTTATTGAAATCAGCAATATGCCCGTTGTGCATCCACATTAGAGATCCGTATTGCCAGGGGTGGCCTAATCTGTTAAAGCGTGCTTATCGTTGATAAAAGTATCGCCCAAAAAATATAAACTTTCTTAAGCAACTTTGGCTACTAAAGGCGGCCGGTTTAGTAAAAAGCTATAACCGGGGAGGTTTTAACCACTATAAAAATTTTTCAAAAAGCCGCCCACCCCCAGCTTTTAAAAAGCAAATTACACGCTTTGTAATCGACCCAAAAGCTTAAGGTGCTCACAATTAGATTCCGAGGCCGGCGTCCCACCCGTCGAGGCCCTGACGTGAGCAAAGAGAAGCCTTGTACGGATCTTTTCGGCCAGCCGGTGGAGATTCCGGTTATTCCAGGCCGGCAGCACCGAGGTGAAGATGCATGGGTGGGGGTCATTATTCTCGTACCAGCCTAAACAAAGGATATAGGGTGCTTAGTCATCAAAATAGAATGCCTATAAAGTGGCAAGGGCGCCAACCCATTAGAGTCATCAGATAAAAGGGTCGGTAAAGCGGTTATTACCTAACCCAAACCCATCGCCTACGGCCAGGATCAGCGGCTAAACTTTAAAAAGGGTACCATTGAGCGGGCGGCACGAATCCACCCTCAGCTTACAGTTGAAGGATTGGGTAATGATGGAGTGGGCGGGCCGCGTTATCAGCTAACGATGAATTTAAAGGAACCAGTAAAATTTATAGGTTTGGAATTTGCAAAAGTTGAACCACAGCGCGTGGGAATTTTTTTTAAAAAATCCCCAGTTCCACTTACAAAACCATCTTTACATCAAACTTACATCGGCAAGCAGGACGGAATCCTGACCCTTGTAAAGGATAAAGCGGCACATCTAAATTTGAAAAAAAAAGGGTCCACTTAAAGTTTAAAAAGTAACTTTAATCTACCGATTTAATGTCGATTTTGATCCTGAGGTTGCCACCTTATTGATTGGATTCCAAGATTACCTTATTTATAAATTGTTGCCAGGTGAGTTAACTGGCATTTAGTTCAGTCACGTATTTCAACTCTAAAAATCCGAGTCGAAACTGGTCATTTAAAAACTTAGATTGATCGTCTGATTGAATGATTAATCCAAGTGGCTTATAGATTGGATTTATAAGGTGCCATCGACACTTTTTGGTTCCCATGAGATTTAAATGATTACATTCATACCCATAAAGCAATCTACCAAAAGCCGATGGAAAAGTGCCACCTGTACCAGTGATATCTGATAGGTTAAAACCAAAGTTTTTAAAGATACATATTAATATTAGTCAAACTGGGTGGACGTTAGGAAAATTATCACACCCCATAATTTATAACGAGGTAGTGTGTTAATATTCATGAAGGGGTGGATAAAAAACATAAAGGATCTACTTATACTCTGGCATCTTGAGAAAACCTCTATAATCCATATTGATATTACCTATCTTGGATTAAAATTTGGTGCAAAATACCAATATGGCCAGATCATCTCATGGCAAGAAGCTATTGGAATTGAACTGAAAGGCACCTTTATAAAGCTTGCACCCTACTTGGAAGTCTAGTGGCTCAACCTCTTGGGTTGGACTAGGTCAAGTTTCCTTATAGAAATAAGAAGGGACCTAATGACCCTGAAGAGCCCCTGGCCCAACTGGGGGTCTTGGCCCATGCTGTTGATGAACGTTGGGTAACAGTATTGGCCCTAAAGAATTCCTCCCCATATCCCCCTTGGTTACACCTTCCCTTGTTGACAAGAAAAAGGAGACTTGTAGGAAGGTAATCCAGGCCAGAGGCCACCACCAGCATCTCCATCCTCCCTTGGCCACCACCCCACCATCCCTCACTTCTTTGGAGATGAAAAGATTGACCTCAAAACTCAGAAAATGTTTCCTGAGTCAGGGAAATTGGTCAAGCATATGAAATCCAAAATTTTGGGTTCCAGAATGCTGATCTGGGTTAAAAATTTATTCTCAAAAATTAAAAAAAAACTATTTTTAAATTTATCAAAATTGACTCCAGTAGAATCCTACTCTGCCCCTCTGATCTGATCAAATCCACCCAAGTTTTGATCAGTAAGGTCCCCTCCATTGTGAATCCCTGAATTATGTTGCCAGAGATTCTGTTATATTATAATGATATGATTGAGGGCAAAGATTGCAGGGATAAAGCTGGATATCAGGAGGCCAAAAATATTAAGTTGGCAGGCCTCCCTGACTTTAAACATAACCTGGACCAATTCTGGGTATCAGCATTACAGTTCTTTAAAATGTTTCTGGGGTCCAAAGGTGGGCTTAAAGCTGAAAATTTGCAAAAAGGGTTGAAAGGAAATGGAAGAATGGATAGAATGCTGAATAATTTTATTAGATTAAAATGTGGCAATATTTATAGGGTGCATAGGGACACGGTGCCTCAAGATCTTTGTGGCCCCATCCATTTAGGATCTTTCATGGCCTTCTGGATTGACCACCTATTTAAAAACTCATTGTATTATGCCACCCCCATGACCAGTGTGGGATCCACCAATAGATGCCACAAATTATTCTTAAAATATATGAAACTTACTTTTTAAATTAAAAGTAATAATAATTTTTAAAGTTTTTTTTATCTTTTTTATTGTTTATGCAGGGCAATCCAAAAAGCTCCACTATTCGATACTAGTATTTAATATTTAAACTAGTTTGAATCTTGGGGCTATGGGAATTTGAGGCTATAGTATTAAAAAGCTGAGTATTCCAAATTAAGAAATATAGGCTTTTGGCCTATCAGAATGAGGGTAAATATTTTGTGGCAAAACCAACCCATGTGGTAATAATTTTGATAAAATGTACCCAATCATCAGCGGGTAAAATCTTCTCACCTTGGGAGAGAACAGACCCATGTGGTAATGATTTGATAAATTACACCCAATCACCTGTGGGTAAAATCTTCTCACCTCGGGGAGAACCGACACATGTGTTAATGGACACCTCGAATTTGGCTGAGGAGTCAGAGCAATCCTACTATCAGTTCTTACCTTATTAAGCCAATTTTGATTATAAAACATATTTTCCCAATGGGTAGGGTTCCACTGAGAATCTGCCAAGGTCTTTTCACCATTGGTACTCATATCCTCGTTAACCATAATATTGTTTGAAGATTGATCATGTAATTGGCCAATCATAGTAGTGGATTTGGGGGCATTCTTACCTCCAATATTCTTTTTCAAAAGTCAAGAAGGAGAATGTCCGACATTACCCCCTCAAGGTTGTTGGGGGAAGTGTAAGGCCGTAGGAAGTGGCAATGTACCCAGTTTATGGTAATTCCTGTAGCCAAAGACTTTATAGAATACTTTTTCCTCTCTTATATGTGATGGTAAATGGTCCCTCCCAGATTGATCCAAGTTTGCCACTTTGAGAAGTTAAGTGATTGTGGTAATATAAAGCCATATATAACACTTGGAATGAAGGTAGGGGAGCCCAAAGCTCATTGGCAGATTGGCCTTCTTTAGTGACCATTTTGGCTAGGTTGGTCATAGCCTCTGATTGAAGCTGAATGATGTGGTAAGCTAACCTTTGCATGGCTTTCTCAGGCTCCTCTCCTCTAGAGAAGACATCCTTAGCTAGAAGAGCAGGTATGCCTGGTTCCCTGCCATACAAAACTCGGAAAGGGTGACATTTTCAAGATCCGGTGATAGCTAATTAAATAAGCCATAAGAGCGCTAGGGAGATAATAATCCCAATGAAGGGGATCAGATGAGGCCATTTTCTGTAAGATAGAAACCAAAGTGCCATTTGCTCGCTCCACCATACCATTTTTTGATGAGTTATATGGAGCTGAGAATAGTTGGTGGGCTCCCATGGAGGTAGCCAAGATTTTAACTACTCTGGAGGTGAAGTTTTTTTCATTGTTGCAGAGTAGTACTGGAGAGCACCCATGCTGAGTGAAAATATTTTGATGGAGAAAGGTGGCAGTGGCCTTAGCAGTTTGGGCTGGCAGTGCCACAGCTTCAACCCACTTCGTGAAGTGGTCAATACCTACCAAGCTATATCTGTTTCCACCTGTGGTCTGAGGAAGCGGCCCTACTATGTCCAAGCTTATGGTATGAAACGGCTGTTGCAGGGTAGTCAGCTGATATTGATATCTAGTATTGAGCCAAGACTGCTTCTTACACGTAAGGCAAGCATCCAAGACTTCAATGATGGCTTTCATGATTCCCTCCCAAAAATACCGATCCTTAATCCACTCATAGGTTTTCTTTACTCCTCCATGTCATAAAGTTGAATGAGCTTCCAGGATAACAGGTACACGTTCTGAGGGCTGTAGGTAAGGCAACCACTTCGCCCCTACTTGTTTGTACAACTTCCCATTTTCTACTTTAGTGTTACAGGAGTGCCAGGACAACATCCTCTGTACAGGCTCATCCTCATCTTCCCAGTCATTCAGGGTCATTAAAAGATCATACAGCCTCTCCGCTTCACTGTTATCTAGGTGGAGGATGGGCAGCCGAGTTAACCCATCAACATTCATGTGGCGGGTTCCAGCGCGGTGTTTGATCTTCATGCCATAATGCTGGAGCTTTAGAGCCCAGCGAGCTAACCGCCCCATAGGGTCCTTCATGTTTTGTAACCATTTTAAAGATGCGTGGTCCATAATCACAGTGAAAGAGGTCCCATACAAGAAAGGGTGGTAGTGCTTTACTGCTAGAAGAATGCCAAAACACTTTCCTTCTTGGTAACACTATAGTTGCGTTCCGCTTTTGATAGCATCTTACTAAAATATGAGACAGGATGATCTACCCCTTTTTCATCCAGTTGGGCTAGGATGGCCCTGACGGCGTAGTATGAGGCATCTGTAAAAAAATAAACGGTTTTCTATAATTGGGATGCCTTATGATAGGCCGTTTTTGTAGCAGCAGCTTCATTGTTTCAAAAGCAGCCTTCTGTTCAGTGCCCCATTGAAAAGGGATATTCTTTTTCAGTAAATGAACAAGGGTCTCGCTGAGTTGGGCAAACTTAGAGATGAACTGATAGTAGTACCCCATCATCCCTAGAAATACCTGTATATCCCATAGATTTTTGGGGGAGGTATTCTGGAAATCACTTCAACCTTATCTTGTATGGGTTGGATACCCTCTTGAGAAATGATATGTCCGAGGAAGTCTAATTTCTTTTGGAAAAAAGTATATTTTGAAGGTTTTAACTTGATATTTGAGCGTCGTAAGCGTTGGAATACCTCCTTCAAATAATCAAGGTGTTCGTTAAAGGACTTTGAGAATACAGCAATATCATCAAGATAGATGATGACGCAGGTTAACTTAGGATCCTGCAAAATGTGGTCCATCGCATGCTGGAAAGAGGCAGGTGTGTTGCACAACCCTTGGGGTAATCGCGTGGGTTGGAAAAGACCTTCACTGCATATCAAAGCGCATTTCTCCTGTCCTTGGTAGATAGATCTATTTGCCAATAACCACTGGCCAAGTCCATGGAGGAGAAAAGGTTTAAGCCTGAAATCTGGACCAAGGCGTCATCAATGCGTGGGATAGGATAGCTATCCTTTTTCAAAATATTGCTTAACCTGCGATAATCCATAACTATCCAATGACCTCCATTTTTCTTTTTAATTAGCAAAAGGGGAGGACCAAGGGCTTTGCGAAGGAACTAATAACTTCGCATCTAATAACTGTGTGAGTTCCGTCCTCATTTGTTTCTCCTCCACCTTTGACTTGTGATAAGGTTTTGACCTAATGGGATGGGCATCACCCACATCGATGGAGTGGCACCAGCCCTTCATGTGGCCATAATCATTGTCTAACTTCGAGAATATATCACTATACTCATCCAGTAGAGTATGCACTTTCTCCAACTCATCTGAAGTCAGCTCATCTGAAATATGGACATTTAGTAAGGTACATACCAGGTTATCTGCAGGCAGGCTTAAATCTGCCATCAATCCAATGGAGTGGATTTGTTCAATTTCCTCCACAGGGAGTAAAACCCTTGGCCACCTCCTGATGCTTTCTTACAATTATGTCCTTTTTGGTGAGGTTTCCCAACAGTAGAGTAATGGACCTCTGATAGGCTGGGCCTAAAACGCCAGGCAATACCTGAGGCTCAAAAGGGCTAACTCTGTCAATGCTTAAGAGGTGTAATAAGAAGTGGTGAGGGATTTTAAGAGTGATTTTCATGTCTACCACCCATTGTTCACCAGGCTTAATCACCACCTCATCAGCCACATAAAACAGAATACCTTTGATAGCATCCACTGAATCAGGCAATTTCTTTGTATTTTGCCCAGAGGCGGTATAATGTAAAGGTAAAGCGGAAAGTGGGTACTCAACCATGCAAGAGTATTCCTTCTTGCTGGGTTCTTTATTGGCTATAACTAAGGGGACTTCATAATTGAGCAATGACAGGAACCCCTGCTTCATATTGATAATACCTTCATATTCAATCATAAACTGAGTATATGAGCATATCATAGGCGTTGTTATCCAAAGCCACTGCAGGGGCTGATATAATAAGCTTTCCAATATGAATGGGAAGGGATGAGTAAGCGCCAAGTGCGCGGGTGTTGTTGGGACCAGCGGTTCCAAAGTCTTGGTTGTACTCCAAGTCAGGTGCAAGTTTGATCTTTTTCATCAACTTGGAGGAGATTAAGTTCACTGGGGAGCCTGTATCCAGAATGGCCATCACCCAAACTTTTTGGATAACCACTTTGACCTTTGTAAGTATCCCCCCCAAAAGTGAGCAATAGCGCTAAGACCTCCTTAAGATGAAAAGTGGAGGTTAATTTGCACGCGGTCTTGGGGTAATTTTCCAGGATGGACTGCAGGGTATGGCCAGGCTGGAGAGGGCTAATAAGGTTAGATAAGACCTCATCTGAAATACTGGTAGTGTCAATAACAGCTGGTTCCCCTAGAACTTGATGGAGATATGTCTCTTCAGGTATGGTGGCCTCATCTAATCCTCCAGCGTTCAAGTGATCAGGGACTTCCACTTCAGCAGGTACTCCTACAACAAAATAGCCAACCTCATCTGTACCCCCCTCAGAATCATCCCCAGGGGTATTGGTAACGCAAGGTAAAGGCATAAGTTGTTTAAATGAATCAGGAACATGAGATTTGTTGGCAATAGGTGTGCCTTTCCCTACGCTGACATTACTTTTCCCTGCTCCTGTTCCTCCATTTCAGCTTTCTTTTTCCAGCACACAGCCTCCTTGTGTTCAAACTTGTAGCAGTATTCACACCGAGGGCGTTCAGGACGTTTTGCTTTGTTTTTCTGCTCCTCAGGGCCCATTATCTGAAGGGGCTCCTTATTGTCTTCAATAGCTAGGGCCCGAGGCTTAAGATTTGGATCCTCAATGGTTAGAACGCGAGGATGGGATACTGCTCCACGAGAAACTTCAGGCTTATGGAAGTCAGCGACATCTATTAACGCCTCCTTGATACCTTGAATAGTACGGAAATAGCATTTAACTGAGGTGATGTGCATTGCTAGCGGAGGGTGAGATGCCACCCCAGTCAAAACGGCAGCTACAGCATCATCCAAAGTCAACATCTTTGAAGTTAACAATGTCTGAGCTTCCAAATAAAATTGTTCCGCAAAGGCGACCACTGACTCCCTTTTTCAGATACTCATACACATAAAGGCTTGCTTTTTCATGCTTAAAGCCTGTTTTGAGCTGAACGTGTTTATGAGGGCCTCTTTGAATTTGGACCAGGTGCTAAGAGCATCCATATGTGGGACCATCACCTCCTGTGCCATGCAACCCAAACAGGAAAGGATATGTTTGGCCTTCTGACAATTGGTCACCCCTTCCATAGCCACTTCATAAACATATAAAAACGAAGCAATGCTGCCCTCGCCGGGGATAAACTTGTCTTTGAACATCAGTTTGAATGAACTAAAGTCACCCCCAGTAAGGGTATGAATAGCTGGAGCTTCTGTTTCTGGGGTTTCAGAGTGATAGTTTAACTTGTCAAAGGTGCGCTAAAGGCAATCAAACTGGTCTTGCATGGCTTTGAGCTGGGTTTTCATTTTGGAGAGGGCTTCTTAGGGCCCAGATTTACATAGTCTCAGTTGAGCTTCGATCCCTAATTTGTGAGTTTCAAGATCTTCCACTTGGCTCTCCATTGCATTGACTTGGAAGCGGAGTTGTGACACCAGCGTGCTTAGGTTTAATTGAGCAGTTTCCACGGCTTCCACGCGTTTCTTCAGCTCTTCTTTCATTTTTTTACACCCTTCATCATCACGAGGGTGTGAGCTTGGGCCTTGTACTCCATCCTTGATCTGCTCATACTTCCGCTCGACCTGCATTAATCAACTAAATACTTCCTTAAACAGCACAAAGCTTTCTAGCAAAGCTTTTATCACTTTCACTCTGGTTTCACATTCATTCAGGCGACGCGCCAAATATTTGGTATTTTCAAATGAAGCTTTGAGAGCTAGCTCCTTTTCTATCTGAACAACCTTGGCTGCAAGGGTGGAGGTGGCGCTAGATAGTTCAAGCAACAGACGGCGTTTGAGTTCATCAACACATGAAAAGGCCTGAGTTAACTGTTGCTCCACCACAGCCACACGCTGTTCATATTCCTCTTGAGGGATGGAGTCGAGGGCTAAAGGGTCCTGGTGCATTTGCTCATTGTGCTTTTCAAGTTCATTAGCAAACTCCTCCAACAATGAGCGGGTGCTAGCGGTGGAAGCGTTCAGTTCATACCTAAAGATATTCATGGCCTCCTCAACATACTTTGCAATCCCAGTATCCATGGTAGTAAGTTGATCATGCAGCTGAATGATGAAGTTGCAATTAGCTTCCACACCAGATTTGACTGCTCCAAGATGTTTGGAGGTCAGTTGGTACAACTTATCATAGGCTAAATTCAGAGCTGCATGGGTATCTAGGTGTTGATGTAGCTCTTCGTGATGTCTGGCTAAGAGATGCATCATGTGGACCAAGGCAGGGTGAGCAAACTTGTGTGCGTAGGTGGTCAAATTTGTAAGATGGCTATAGGTCTCCGGGAGGACACTAGTCTAATAGAGAAACAAGTGGCGTTCCTCTACCAATGATGCTCATTCAAGGGATGCAGTGTCATCAGGGTTAAGGATGCCATGAGTAAGGTCTCTCACGGCTTCAGTGGTCAGCCAGGTGATGCGGCAAGACTCAGGTATAAATATGCGCTCAAATCGTTCTTCTCCAAACATCAAAGTGGTAGGGCTGTCCATTTGATCCTCATCTTCAGCCCTTTCCCCATTTTGCACCCAATGGGTGACACTCTCCATTGCTTTAATACTTTATCGAAGTATACAGGGTGACCCCCTGTAGTGAGCACCAGTTTGTGGGATCCACCGATAGATGCCACAAATTATTGTTAAAATATATATAACTTTTTTTAAATTAAAGTAATAAACGCTTTTTAAAGTTTTTTATCTTTTTTATTGTTTATGCGGGGCAAGCCAAAAAGCTCCTCTATTTGATACTAGTATTTCATATTCAAACTAGTTCAAATCTCAGGGCTATGGGAATTTGAAGCTATAGTGTTAAAAAGCTGAGTCGTCCATATTAGGAAATATAGGCTTTCAGCCTATCAAAATGAGGGTAAATATTTTGTGGCAAAACCAACCCATGTGGTAATGATTTGATATATTGCACCCAATCACCTGCAGGTAAAATCTTCTCACCTCAGGGGAGAACAGACCTGTATGGTAATGGACACCTCAAATTCAGCCAAGGAGTCGGAGCAATCCTACTATCAGTTCTTACCTTATTAAGCTAATTTTGATTATAAAACATATTTTCCTGATGGGTAGGGTTCCACCGAGAATCCGCCAAGGTCTTTTCGCCATTGAACTCATATCCTCATTAACCATAGTATATTGTTTGAATATTGAACATGTAATTGGCCGATCATAGTAGTGGATTTGGGGGCATTCTTACCTCCAACGTACTTTTTCAAAAGTCGAGAAGGAGAATGTCTGACAACCAGATTGGTGGAAACTCTGCCCCACATGACTCTGGAAGTGGGGATGAGACTCCTAAAGTCATCTCCATTTGAATAGGCTTGAGATTTGATTCACTGCAGCTCAATTTAGAAGTGGGAAATTTGATTCAGTTTTCATCTTAAATACTGATAACGCCCCCTCAAGATCCCATAAGAGGGGGGTATAGGGCCAAAGGAACCAGCCATGCACCCTATTAACCACAGTCCCCTGGTTGACATTGGCAAAGGAGTTGTCAGGAAAATGGCATAAGCAGTTTAGACTGGCCTGCTAGTCAGAATGCAAAAGCACCCAAAAAGCAAGCCAGAATGCCAGTGGCATTGCCGCTCAAATGATGTTGTATGGTGCAGAAAGCTGGTCAATAATGACTTGTTGATGCGCAGCAAGCATGAAAAGAAAACTGGCAATGAACCAAACAGATGCAACCACAGACTATGCTGGCCTTGTTGCAGGGTTTTCACTACTAGATTAACTGCTTCAGGATCTCCAAGGGAAGGGGTTATCACCAAAACAGAGACAAGAGGGCGGATCCTTGCTTAAAGGTGAGATATGTGATTCCACAAGATTTTGATATCCTGGTAGTGGATAACTTCAATAACAGGATTAAATTCCCAGAAATATCTTACATGATGGATCCAGTTGACTAAATTAAAAGCAATTGTTACCATCAAAACTGGTAAAGCCCATCCAGTATAGGGGCTGACGGGCCATCAAGTTAGTAACATCAGGACTTTGTTAAGAAGAATTGGAGTAAAAAAATTGGGTACTTAGCAGGAATTTTTTTGTGAGTAAAAAGTTTTTTAATTGAACAACAATTTTATCAGCGTGACGTGACTGATTAAATAGTGTTTGATTTGGGTCAGCTTGGTAAAGCAATGGGACGGGGCCCTCAAATTCAACCTCACCTGGCAATTTTTGGGGGAGGGGAAATGATTCTAATCTGAACTGAAATTGAAGGATTTGGTGGCAGGCCAAGTCGCTATTGGTTTGTCCGCAAACGCCTGACCCTAGGCTTTACTGCATTTATGTCAGTTAGCATGAAGGCATCTGGCCTGATGGGCAAAGGGAATCCCCCAGGGCTACCCCACATAGGGGCAGTCCCAATGGGTCAGAAACGGGTTTGGGATGGCCAACCAACCCACCCCAGTCACTGGAGCGTTCATTCAGCCAAATGGGTTCCATCAAACACCAATCCCAATTTTTTAAAATGAAGGGTTTCAAACTATTAGCAACCATACCTGATGGTGATACTTGCTCATTGGAAATTGTCTCTGATAATTTTAAAGGGAGTTTGGTGTTGGCAATCGTACTGCTCAATGGCTCAATGCCATCAACAATTTTGACCAAAATTTTTTACTTGTCCCCTTCTGAATAATAGTTTTTCGCCCATTGGGCTTTATTCCCATTGATTTCAGACATTTTGGCTTCAATTCTGAGTATTTGGCACCATCAGTTTTATAAAATCCCTCCCACTTGTGGTGAAGATGGTTACCAATGATTTCAGTGAAGATTTCCTCTATTTGGCAAACTAATTTGGTGGAGGCAAGCGTGGGAACTGGGAGAGGAATCTTCTGAGGGAGCGCTGTTACCCAGCGCTCATCTACCACATGGGTGAGGTCACTCTGGGTGATGAGGGGTACAGCCGCCCTCTTCAGACCCTTTTTATTTGGATATGGGAAAATCTCCCAGTTCATGAAAATGGACGTTCCCCTGAACTTACAGAAGTGCTCTTACTTCACCTTATGAATGACCTTATATGGTCCAGACCAAAGAATGTCTAGCTTATTCTGTCAGCCTCCAGGTCAATGGTGATAGAAGAGTACAACGTCAACTAATTGGAAAGTTGGTAAGGAGTGTCAGACAAGATGAAATCGGGATGTCTCTCTTCCTGTAGTGGTGACAATGCCTTGTGTGGCTAGGGCTTGAAGACGGAAAATTTCATCAGCTAAAACCTCTTAGTTTTTTCAGAGTTCTTAGGTGTGGAGGTCTCAAGCAATGGTTGGATGCTACTTGGTAGCTGAGGTGCATGCCCATATAAGGCTTCAAATGGGGACATATTGATGACTCAGTGGTAGTTTATCCTTTAGGCAGGCAAGGCGCTGGGTAAGTAGTGGTTCCAGCAAGCAGGATCTGAGGCTGCCAGATTTTGTAAAATAAAGATAAGAGTTCCATTTGTGCGTTCTACCACCCCATTAGTTGATGAATGGTAAGAGGAAGTGGATCTTGGGTGGTGCTGAATAGAGAGGTAAGTTCTTGTACTACCTGTGAAGTGAAAATCAACCCATTATTTGAAAGTAATGTTTGGGAGCACCCATGCTGGGTGAAAATGGATCAAACAAGGAAGAGAGCTTTTGCTTTGGCAGTGGCAGCTGGGACCTAAATCGCTTCAACACACTTAGTTAAGTGATCCACAGCTAGTATAATATATTTATGGCATTCAACCCCGTGGGAAGAGGGCCCACCACACCAATGCTAACAACATTGAAGGCACTGTCAGGGTGATGACTGAGTGTTGAAATTGAGGATTGGATCAGTCTTGGAATTGAAAAGTCATACATGTCTCCAAGACCTCTTGGATGGTTTCCACCATTTGGTCCCAGTAACATTGTGACTTTAGCCATTAGTGAGTCTTCTTAACTTCCCCGTGCCCCACAGTAGAATGACCCTCTAGAATAACATTAGTTCGGGAAGAGGGGTAGACATAAGGGAGCCACTTCTTATTGACCTTCTTGTAGAGCAGCCCATCCTTAATTTGAGTGTCTCGAGTCATCCTTTGGAGTTCAGCTTGGACCTCAGGAGTTTCCAACTCCCATTGCTCAGGTTGACCTATTAGATCGTACAGCTAGTCCTCCACAGAGGTAAAAGCTGCTAGCACCAGCATCTTGGAGAGGCAGTCAGCATTTTGGTAAATCACGCCTGCGCAATGGACAATGGTAAAATCATAGCTCTGCAGTTGTAAGGCCCACCTGGCTAATCGTCCATCTGGGTCATTCATTTGCTGGAGCCACCGTAGCGAGGAGTGGTCTGTAACAATGGTAAAGTGAGTACCGTAGAGATAAGGCTGAAAATGTTTGATGGCTAGCAAGACAGCCAGGCACTCTCTCTCAGTAATGCCATAGTTTCGTTCAGCTTTACTCAGTGTCTTACTAAAATAGGCCACGGGATAGTCAACTTGATTTTCATCATGTTGGGCTAGGATAGCCCTGACGGCAACATCACTTGCATCCATAAACAACAAGAAGGGTTGGTCAAAACATGGGTGGACTAGAATGGGTTTAGTACATAGAGCAGTTCTTAAGGCATTAAAAGCCTGTTTTTGTTCAGGCCACCATTCTTTCTGCACATTCTTCTGTAGGATATATATTAGTGGCTCAGCTAGGTTGGCAAACTGGAAAATTGATGATAATAGCCCACCATGCCTAGGAATACCTGGATATCCCTTAATCTTTAAGGGCGTGACATTCTCTCTATGGCGTCAACTTTGTCCGATATAGGCTGGATGCCATCCTTGGAAACTTTGTGTCCCAAAAACTTAAGTTCTGATTGAAAGAAAGAGCACTTCGAAGGTTTAAGTTTTATAGAAGCCTTTTGGAGACAATTAAGAACTTCCCTGAGATGCTTTAATGTCCATTAAAGGTTTTTGAGAAAACAGTAATGTCATCTAGGTAGACAAGGACGCATGAAAGCTTCAAGTCCCCAAGGATCCATTCCATGGCACGTTGGAAAGTGGCTGGGGCGTTACAAATGCCCTGGGGCATCCTTGTGAGCTCAAATAGTCCTTCATTGGCTATGAGAGCACACTTGTCTTGATCTTCAGGGGCGAGCTCAACTTGCCAATATCCACAGGAAAATTCCATGGCAGAAAACTACTGAGATCCGCCAAGCAGATGGAGGTAAGTATTAATTTGGGGAAGAGGATAAAAGTCCTTCTTGGTGATGGAGTTGAGACGCCAGTAGTCCATCACCACCTGATGGCTGCCATCTTTCTTCTGAATCAGCAGAAGAGGAGAGGCCAAAAGGCTGCGCAATGGTACCAGAAGTCTGGCATCGAGTAGTTGTTTGAGTTCCACCATCACCTAGGCCTCTTCAACCTTGCTTTTTCAGTAATTCAGGACTGGAAGGGGGAGCGTCCCCAGTCTCCACATGATGTAGGACTCCGTTCATTCTTCCAAAGTCGTAGGTTGAGGCCAAAAATAGGTTCAAATACTCCTCCAACAACTCTTGAACCTTATGTTGTTGGTCATCCAAGAAGTCCTTTCCAATACTGGTGTTGACCAGGCTTACCAAAAGAGGAGGCGTCTCCAAGCTGAAATCCCTTAAGTCCTTAAAATTTCGGACATCAGCAATAGCCTCCACTGGTAGAAGGTGGACATAGGCGACAGGCCTGGTTGAAACTACTATTTTAGGGTTTGTCAGTAAGGTTGGCTAACAAAACTAATATAGATCTGGCATAAGCTGGATCTAGGATCCCCAATAAGGTTAACACCGCCTTTGTGGACGAGTTGTCTAGGCCTCTGATTTCTAATAGCTATCCTGAGGGGATGTTGACATGAACCCGGTTGTCAGCAATGACTTGGGACTTTGGAGGTATTGTAGTCACCCTAGGTAAGTAAATCGGCATGCCCTCCTGTCCATCAACAGCAGGAGGGGCAATTGGACTTGGGAGCCCTAATGTGATATTTTGAGCCAATTGATTTGGCCTTCACTCTCCAGTTACAGGCTCAGCCTTTGACCTCTGTCTTAGAATCATGAGAGGTTGTGAAGATTATAGGGACCCGATGCCCTAGTAGGGATAGAAAGCTGCCATCATAATGAAGTACTGATAAAAAGTCTTGAAGGAACTGAGTCCTAAGGAACAGGTCATAGCTAGGATTATCTAGCACAACAGCGGGGGGTGTTTATAGAAAGATTTCTAAATTGTACTGGCAGAGAGGAATAAGCCCCTTAGATTGGGTGCATTGTGGGCCAGCCGTGCCATACTCCATATAGAGTGGCAAATCTGGAGCAATATTGACGTGCTTCATTGACTTGGATGATATGACGTCTATGGGGGAGCCACTGTCGACTATGGCAAGAACTGAAAATTTTATGAACTCAAACTGCGACATGGGTAACCAGACTTCTGAACTGGAGCAGTAGTGTGAGTAACATGGGAGAGTCATCGGAAGAAGAGTAAACAGTATTAATTTCTTTATTATCATTGGATACCAAAACTTCTTCTCCAGGTATGACCGCTCCAGGTTCATTCAAGGTTATGGAGGATTCTTGAGGCTGGGTAGGGATGTCAGCATTAAGCGCCTCGTCCTTCATGATGACTGCCCTTTTCCCACCTTCTCAGCAAGTCATTTCCAGCAGGTCTTGGCACTGTGTCTGAAACCGTTACAGTAAGTGCATCAAGGTCGAGGATTTTTCTGGTTTTTGACCTCATAACTATAGGACGGTTAGAGGGGCCTGTAGATGTAGCCTTAAAGTGTAGAGTCGATGCAATGATCTCATTAAGTGCTTCCTTAATTTTTCAGATACAGGTAAACCAATTCTTCTGCCCAATCATATGAATTTAAACTCAGGTTAGGATCCCAATGCAGCAATGACAGTGGTAATAGCATCATCCATGGTGATATGATTTGTAGTGACTGAGGGTTATTCTTGGGCATAAAAAGGGCTGGCAAACTCCCTGGGGCTTTCTCCTTTATTTAGTTGGATACCCATGAACGCCTGTTTTTGGTTGGCCAGGGTTTGATTGTTGCCAAACTCTTGGATTAAGGCTGTACAGACATGTTCCCAGGTGTTGCAACCCTCTAAATGGGGGGTCATGATATCCTGGGCAGTGCTATCTAGGCATGAGTGCATATGCTTTACCTTCTGCTGGTCAGTGGCCTCCTCCATGGAACTCTTATATGCATACAGGAAGGAGGCAATGCTTTCCAAGCCGGGGGTGAACTTTTCTTTAAACTAGGTTTAAAGTTAGTTACAAGAGGAGTGGAGATGGTGTTAACACCTGAGATGGGCGCTGTCTCCAAGATCTCAGTCTCCGTATAGTTGGGGGGCCTGCTGGTCTAGCCGTCGCCATAGGTTATCAAGGTCCTCTTGGATATCATCCCAATTTTGGTTGAGAAAGGAAATGGAAGCCTTATTTGAAACCTGCTCCTTTAAGGATTGAATGTCAGCGCCTTGAAGGTGAAACTGGCTCTCAAGGATGGTCAAATGGGTTTCAAACCCTCAAAAAGTATGTTTGAGTTGAGAGATGCGAGTATCAGTAATCTTGGTAAAGGAACTGAAGTTTACCATTTCGTCTGACAGTGCCTCGTTGGAGACCAATGGGGTCAAGGGGGACTCCATCGACTTGAAGTTTGCATCCCTGAGCTACATTCCGAATTTAATCATGTAGGGCAGCCAAGGCTGTTATCACACCCTTCTGCCATGGGTCTCCAGGGCCATCAGGGGTGTGTGCTGAGGGACCTGGAGGCCCTTGAGGTCCACAGAACCCTCTGGTCCTTTGGGTCCCTCATGCCCTTCAGGGCCTTCAGGCCCCCTATGCCTTCAATACCTTCACTCCTGGAGGAGTAGTCATGAGAGGCCAACTCCTTATAGTGTTGTTGCAGAGCCTGTATCAGTTTCTCAACTTGGAGGAGGTGCTGATTCCAAGTTGTCTCAATATGTTGGACGTTCCAACGCAGCAGGTCCTCAAGATAGCCTGAGATCCTGCTATCTAACACCACAATTTGATCTCATACCTCGTTGATCAACCATCAGTTATCAATAATGGCCTCATGGTTTTCATGGACAAAGGAGGAGGCTGCATTGTAGGAATCAATGATGTGAGAGTTAAGGCCTGGTGAGCCCCAGTTGAAGGGTGACTACTTGATGGTGCAACCAACTAGTTGGAGTTTGTGATGAATAGCTGGGTGAATAAGGTCGCAAAGTTAGCATTTGAAACCCAGGGCAAGTTCTCCTGTCAGCAGCTGGGCTGAGGCATAGAGGTCTCACATGGTAGAGTGAACAGAAGAGGCATGAGAGCAGTTAGAGCGAGCACCCATAGAGTAGATGGCATTTATCAATTGTTGGACAACATCGTTAAGATTCTTGTACTGAAGTTGGTACAGACTTCCATCAATAGAGGGCAGGGAAACTGAAATGTGGCCCGGAATTCTAACCTCTCAGAATGCAAGGATGGTACTGCATATTGTGAGGTGCTAAACCATCGAGAAATGCTTCTCAACTGACCAGAAGATTGATCTTCAGGGCTTCTAGTATTCTCCATTGTTTGTGATAGACATTTTCGCTTATAACAGCTCGGAGCCCCCCTGTAGTGAGCACCACGTTTGTCAGAGTTATAGTTCTTTAGATTGTTGCTGAGATAAGAAGGTGGGCTTGAAGCTGAAAATTTGCAATAAGGGTCAAAAAGGAAACAGAAGAATGTATAGAATACAAAATAATTTTATTAGATTAAAATGTATCAATATTTATAGGGTGCATAGGGACACAGTGCCTCAAGGATCTTTGTGGCACCAGCCAATCATGATCTTACATGGCCTTTTGGATTAGCCGCCTGTTTGGCACCCTCATTGTATTTCGCCGCCCCATGACTGGATTGGTGGAAACTCCACCCCACGTGACTCAGGAAGTGGGGATGAGACTCTTGAAGTCATCTTCGTTCAAATAGGCTTGAGAATCAATTCACTGCAGCTCAATTCGGAAGTGGGGAATTCAATTTTTTCATATCGAATCCTGACACTGGGAACAGGCAAAATATTCCCAGGTTGGTCCTGGGAATGTGCGTGATGCTCAGTATGGCATTATAGCCAGGGCATTAAAATGCACCAGCTAGATTCTCAATCCTAATAGTTTTTTACAGTTACTGGAGGAACAGGGTTTTGAAGCCCATTCCAAATTTTAATATTACCAAAATTGGTTCAAGTCCAATTACAATCCATAACTTAAGTTTGGTCAATTTTGAGTTAAAGAACCCTGGCTGATGGTAACATGCACCTATTAGTGCACTTAGGCTTAGCATCACTTCCACCAATCTATGACTCACCCCCATTGTTTAAGTATGCTTCCCTGAGCTCAACTTTCCTCATTGTTTAACTTCCTAATAAAATTCCAATTAGCTTTACATTTTTTAATGTGGTTCCTTGGGTGAACCAGTGCACAGACCTCCTTGAGGAGGTCTCTAATGGCGTTAGTCGGTTTATTTTACCCAATTTATCAACCATATCTTGTGCACTTCAGGGCCACCCTGGTCCCCCTCAGATCAAAGCACTCAAGACCTCCTGCAAAAATATCCACTTGGATATGGACTCCCCTTTGGGGTCCAACCAAGTTTTGTTATTTATTTGCTATCTATTACTATATACCGCGTTGGCCACCCTTACCCTGGATCCCTTTTGCTCCGGCATGCTCCGCGTTGCTCTGTTTACCATCTTGCTAATGACTAGTTCCCTGACAGTGTGGCTGTGCATCCTGCACCACCTTTCTGGAAACGAGATAGTTACAGACACTCTCATGACAGCTTCTATGACCTAGAGTGTAAGCTAGCTGGCAAATTCCCAAGCCCAGACTGTTTACCTTATTGGGGATCCTAGATCCAGCTTATGCCAGATCTATATTAGTTTTGTTAGCCAACCTTACTGACAAACCCTAAAATGAGCACATCAGCCATTCCTGCCTAGGATAACCATTGACCCTCTTTACCTACCACCTAGCCTTTAAGACAACTGGTTCTGAAAGGAGCAGTTGTCAGTTCATTTTCATCTCTAAGTTTAATAAAAATCGATCATTTTTTAATGAAAATATATTCCACAGACTCTGCCTGTTTCAAAGTTTTTATTAACCACAACCAAATACTACTCATTTTGTATTTTAAGTCCAATGGTCATTTAGTGAGCCATCCAATCCCTTCATCTGGTGGCCCACCAAATGGTGATTGCAAAGATTAAAGGATACACCATGGGTGCACTATGCAATCTGGTGCTCCCAAGGAGCCTTTGAATCTGCAAAAATTGCTGTAATGACCTGCATCTCCTACAACGCTTGGCAGACAATCTACAGGTCCACCATCCTTTGCACAATGTAGTTGGAGAATCTGGACTAATTTACTCCTCTAATTACCAGAAATTTTGTGGAATCTTGGTAGAACAAGGCTGTCTCCTCCGCTGACCTCAATTCTAAGTCTGGGGGATGAGGATCGGTCATCTTCATAATTGCAAGGCAGAAACCAGGCTCCAGATTATCTGAGCTATCCTACTTCAGGCCAATACATCCCAAATCGTTTTAAACAATTGATCTGTCACCCAGATGGCGCTTCCAACCCCTCAACCCATCACAAAACCCCTCAACAGATGTGAGGCGAAGCCCAAGGCCTCTTGACAGTCAAATCAAATCACTTTGATTAAACCTCAAGCCCAATCAGCATTTCTAAAAAAATCAAGAAATTAGATTAATTTCAGAGTTATTATTATGATACTGAACCAGAAAATTTGGAAGCAGAGCTCAAAGGTCACCAACTACTAACTCAGGAAGATTGGTCATCCTCCTTGACTCTCCCACCCTTAAGAGATGCCCCTGAAAGACCTGTGTTTGCCCTCATTACAGCCATTTGGTTTGCCATGGGGCCTTTGGTAAGTTCTCAAATTTTTATTTCCCTCCCAGAAATCATAGGGTGTCCCTCCTACAAATAATCAGAACCTCTATGCCATTGTCATTCTGGGCTTTCCACTGGGTTGTTACGCACCCAGATTGGAAGCCCAGACTTACTTTAATTAGTAGGTTCCATGATACTATGTTTTACCATTCTCCCCTTTGGGGCTAGATATAGTTATTAAAAGAGTTTTTATCTAGACTTATAATATAACTTTACCCCACTTATCTGATACTATCTAGTATTAATAATATTAACCCAACTGGATAGATTTTTATAGATATAGAACTATTATTATTATTTATATTTTATTTTAGATTCATTCTCTATAACTTAAGCCCATTTACTAGATTATAAGCTTCTCATTAGATATCTATATTAGAGTATAAAAGTTAGTTTCAAATATTTTAAATGACTCATAGGTTATCAACCACTGTATAGCTTAATTAGACCTTGTTTTATATCCCAAGAAAATCAAACATTTTGGCTCTTAATATAATGCACAATAAGATTGAGTATATGAAGCTGGTTTGGTGCATTATTATAATGGGCATACCTGAAATCGTTTATCTTTAATCTCCAAGCCTATTAAACATGTATAGGGTACTCCCATACCTTAAAGGATAAAAAACCTACTATACCTTATTTATCATTATAAGCAGTACATGTCATCTGATAGGTTTTCATTTAAAATTTTATTGGTATACTATTAGAGCTTTAGAAAGATAATAAATTGTAAAATATTGTCATAAATATAGTTGTGATTCTATCAATAAATTTAAGATTCATTAATAATCAATAACTTATTCATAATATCATTTATAAACATGTTACCAGTACAGGTATAATTAAATTATACCTACTTGAAGCATGCAGATTATGTGGTACATAGTGATGGGAAAGTGAGGCTATAAAAATAAACTTCACACCAGTAGTAGAGGGTTTAACCTCAACCATAGCTATCATGGGATGCAGTTAGTCAAAAAACTGATAAGCTTTCCAATGTCTTAGGAAGCGCTCTAAAAGATTAGACAATTAGAAGAGTTTGTGGCCATATAAAAAATTAAGTGGGGGATGTGACAGAATGCTGCAGTACTATCTGAGCTATACGCTTCAAACGACAAAAAGATGAAGGTGATTAATGAGGTGCTTGCAAGGTTAGGGTAGGCCTATACCTTTGTTGTAAGGCATTAGCCATGGGGCCCAAGATAATTGCATACATTGGCCATAGAACTATGGCTACCATTAAGGCTCAGGATTGCATTGGGATGTTAGCTTAAAGTTCCAATGCAACTGAGCCCCAAGGCAACTGGAATATTAGACTAGTGGAAAACTAAACGATATTTCTATTTCAATTTTTTAGCAATTCATTTTGATTAAGTTATTCATTGATGCTGATCCCTGAGGAAGTCCATATAAAGATAACACAAGTGTAAAAAGACTTGAGACTATCAGTTGATAGCAGTCTAAATTTGAACACAATATGAACTTGAAAAAACACCTGTCAGTGTTAATAAGGATAGGCAAATCACTTTTTAAGGACAAGCTGAGACCCTCAGTGTTTGATTTTGTCATTTAACGGAAAGTTATAATTAATTAACTTAGTTTTTCATACTGTAGATGGACATCAATAAGTTTAGTAGTTACTGATTTGTCAAAACAATGAATAACCACAAAATCTCTAATCCAAAATAGCATATTGATTGTTAATTAGAGTTATGTCTTAATTTCATATTATATATAATTTTTATAGCTTATTATGTTTTATAAACCCACCACTACAGTGGTTCTCCTATCATATAAGATACCCGTGAGGTTTATTTAAACTTTGGTTCTGTAGTCTAATAGGAGATATGGGACATACTTTCAGTCCCACAACTAAATTGCTTTCAGTTATATGGAGATTAATACCCAGATGGAGCCAATTTAGCTTACTTTAGCCTCCCTAAGAACGTAGGCTAAACTGAGGGTAGCATATTAGTATTAAAAAGTATTTTATGGTATAAATTTGGTTCTTTTTAACCTGCCACTATCAGATAAATGGAATACTTTTTATTGGGTATCTGTGGTAATTAGAAACTTAAGTTGGGTATAAACCTGAAAACCAATGAGATGTATATAAACAATTTACTAGCTAAAATATAAATTGATTGTTTACCTTTTGTTATAACTGTAAGTCTAGGGAGCACCACAGCACTTTAACTGCAAGGAACTCCTGTTACGCAGGAAAAAGGTTGTAAAGAAGGTAGCCTTCCCTCTTGTATCCCAGGGAAATTTAGAGCATGTGGTGGATGAGAGGTGTGTGATGGCATACACCTTAAAGTTGACCCCTGTCTCCACTACCTTACCATCCAAGATTTGATGCAGAGAATTGGGTGTGTGTGTTTGGAGGTGACAGCGACAAGAGGCTGCGATTGGCAGGGAAGTGGTGTGCATCCCTCTCCCTCAATAATTGTTGGTCCCAATGAGGGGGCCATTAATATAAATCCATCCGGGTTCAGCAGAATAGATTTATCCATGTTAAACTTAGTTTCATAAAAACGCCAGCAGGTTTCCCATCTTCCAAAAAAGGAAAGCCCAACCCAGCGAAAATTTAGGCGCATTAAATCTGTTAATACCCAATCTGGACCTCCCCTATGTGACCTGGCCATGGGCGCATCCAGTTGTCCATCAAAAAAAGTGTTGCTGATCCACCAAGTGGAATTATGCTGGGAGGGGAAATTTAGTGGTAAAATCCGAGTGTAAGATGGCTGGCCAGGAAGAGATTGATCTGACGTCACAAAATTTTGGGAATAGCGATATGCTGGAATTGAATAGGATTGCGCTATACTTGTTTCATGCAAAATTCATTTATTTCACAAGTCCAAGAACTCAATAAATCTGTTCCCCACAGGTGCAGTTGTCAGTTAAATTTTCTATTTCTTGTTTTAATGAACAAACTTTCACGCAATATTTTTTTACAGTTTATCTTATGGCTCTTCTACCAGCCGCTTCTAATAGGTGCCAAGCTCCCTGGTATATGCAATGACTGGGCCATAATGGCTATAATCACAATGTTGCCGCCCTCTAGCCGTAGTTGGGATACCACTATAGTGGCCTCCTGGGGTTGTCCCCAATGGTGGACGCTGTCTGGCATCAGGATGTGATATTGCTACTGGAGATTCTTTCTCCCCAGTGGGTGAAGTTTCATGACCTCTCTGTGCATTCAGTGACCTGTGTCAACTGAGTGGATTAGGATTGCCCTGTGGGCCCAAAAGAAACAACAGCATTGGATTCCGCAGCTGCCACTGCAGCCACAGTGTGATTATTGGTGGAGATGGTATAGACAGTAATTTTTAGTTGCCACCCCTCTTTTATTTTCTCCCCGTCAGACATCAGGTTGTATGGAGGACTATGCCTCCAGAATACTGGTTTGCGTTCTGAGTCTTTACTCACCCTGACTTGCAGGCTAGTCTAAAAGTCATTATCCAGCTCTATGACACTGACCTCTGATAGACCAAAAAAATTTTTAAGATGAATTTTTAAAGAGATAGAAAAAACTGTAAGAAAGCTTGTTAGTTGGTCACTTTTCTTGTAAGTAGGTGTAATTACCAGGGGAGCCCACCTTGCTTTAGTAAACACCTTGTAGTTACCACGGAACCACCCTAAGCACCATTCAATTAGAAAAGTGATGTCTCCCTAGCTCTCTATTTAAAGAGGGGTATATCACTTTAGTTGGTGCAGGTTGGCCACAATGCACGCCATGATGCACAAAATACTTTAATAAAATGTTGAACCTCAGAAAAGGTGGGACTTTCATTGTTTTATATCTAAAAACTGGGAGGTTAAGGGAACAAAATAAACTGTTACCCTCACTTGTTAGGGCAATCGCCTGTATAAGAGAAATAGTTTTCTAGCATCTGAGCTGTATTAGATGCTACAACTACCTCTTGGGTTGCAGATATTCCTTATCTTGTACTAGGGAAGAAAGGTCAGAATCACAACAAATCTTTAGAGATTAGGGTTGAATGGGTTAATGGGGAACGCCTTGATTAGCTGCTACTTAATTAAGTCACTAAACCTTTTACAAAATTTTCCAAATTGAGACGCGCAGCAATCATGGTGGTCCAGTGCACAATCACTGCAAAGATTCATAAATTTAGTAAAGAGAATTTTGTGGAATAAAAATAGAGTGAGTCAGAATTGAGAATTGACAGTTAAAGATCACAAATGAAATTGGATTATCTAACTACAAAAGTTAAATTTAGAAGTGATTTGAGATTTAGAATATTTGGGAAGTTTAAGAAAAATGGGCGGTTTAGGGGGAACTTACTTGGAGTAATCTTTCCATTTGGTGGTGTAATTGGGGAATTTCTACGAAAAAGACTAATCCTCTCAACGTACAACCAGCTAGGCAATGTTGTGTTAAGAGTTGGCATTTTAGCAATAGGTAAGTAGGCAACACCTGGGCTATTGCCTTTTGTGGAAAGCCTTACAGCAGGAAATTCAATTTAGTTTCATAACTTTGGTGGATAGTATTTCATAAACAGCACCACTATGACACAAAAATTTATATTGAAGTTAATTCAGATATTCTGAGATTACAGCTGATAGATGCAAATCCCCTTAGATATTTATAGATATACTGAATATAGATAATTGGTTGATTCAGCTTGCCTACCTCAGCTCGCTTACATGTGAGGATAGTTTGCTACTCATGGGGTCTACTCCATGAAGATTATGCACCAGAAGACCTTTGCTTAGATCAAAATCATCCTTGTAGAGCAAATTCTCCTATGATGTAACTGTTGTAGCATTGATCTCTTTGATATACTGTTTGCACACTTGGCACATCTCTGGTTGGCACTCTTTGACATGTCCATTATATGATGGCCCTTGGAACTCAATGGAAGCCAATCAAAACTCTCCATTAAAAGTTCAGCTCAAAGGTATCTGCGATGATGAGTGTCCTGTAAAATCAAAGAATATCTTATACTGTTTAATATTCTGCTTACTGGATAATCTCAGAATGGCTACTGGCAATTGGTTCAATTAAACAACTATAAGTAAAAATAAAAAGATAGAATTCAACATTGTAAAAATGTTCCTAAGCTAATATAAAAAGTAAAGTAAATTATACTTCTAGTGAAAATTGAGATAGAAAAAAATGAATATTGTGAATAAATTGGGAATTTGGGTATCAATATTAAAAAATTCCAGATTTCCTAGTGAGATGGCATCTAATTGTTACTTTCATTGCTTCATCCATTTGAGCTAATTCTTGTATCCGTGAACTTCTTATCATGGTAATTACCCCTTAACCTGTACGTTTTGGGGACCTTTCATCTGTCCCCATTTCTGGGTTATTTATGGTTGAATCTTCTTCAAATTTTGATTTTATTACCAAATCTGGCAATGTAATTATTAATTTAAGGTTTAAGCGATGGTGCTCTTTTGAAGTTCTCACATCATGTTTTTGAGTGACTCTCAAAATTAGTTTTTTTTCAGATTTGGTAATATTCACTCTTGAGTCTTTATCATTTTCATCAAGGTAATTTGACTGAGTCATCATTTGTCATCAGCAAATTGCATATTATTTTGGCCCCCTGAAGATTTAAAAGGGGTCAAGTTTCATATTGATTCTGGGTAAAGGCGTCGTATCTATTAACCAAATCCATTGAAGCATCAAGGCGAAAACTATTCTGCATGATGTCACTTTGATGGCGAGGAAAATTGCTTGGTTTTCCTAAATTTCTAAAAGGGGCTCGTCTATCTCCATCTGCAGTGGGTAGGTTGCCTGAACTTCCACCGGTGTGAGGGTGAACTCTGCTCATTATACCACTCAAGGGATAATCTGCTGACCCATTTTCAGCCTCAGCCGTGGCACTTCCCTTTCAAAGATAAGACTGGGGGATGACCTCAGGTGACGTGAGTTACACTATTAAACACATTGTTCATATTGATATACCAAATATAGTATTCAGCTACTCTCTTCGTTAGGACAGTAGCAGGCCCAGAACAAATGGCCTTCAACTTCTCCGTCTATGTTCCCCATAAATGATTAAATCAATCCTTACCTTTAGCTGAACTCCAGTAGCCTAGTTCATATCTGACTCTCCCGTTGGCTTTAAAGGATAGTAGCTTCAATGTTTTTAAATTTTCCAAGTGGATTTTGTTAAGTATGTTGAAAAATCTTGATGATAGCTTCCAGGCGGCAGGTTCTTCTGGTCAGCTGTGTTGACCAGTGCCAGGTGGGTTGGAAGAGCTGCCTCTGCCCATACATAGCTTTGAAAGGGGACATCACAATATTCAGAGGTGGCTTATCTAATTAGCCAGCAACGCTGAGGGCAGCAATTGATCTCTTTCACTTACAATTGAGAGACATTTTCTTTAAAATCACTCCCAATGTTCCATTGATTCTCTTGACACTTCCATTTGATGATCAGATGTAAGTGATAATGAACTGCTGCTTCACTCTCACTAGGTTATTAACTTTCTCACCACTCTAAGATGAAGTTTTTATCAGTTTCTGAAAGTAAAGCATGAGGGCAACCATGCCTTATAGTTCTTGATTGTAAAGGAAGCGAGCGGTGGAGTTGTAGTATATTCTTGACCATATAGTCCTCAACCAACTTGGTGAAGTGATCAATCACGACTAAAAAACTTTGATCTGCTGTAGGCAGTTGTTAGAGGACCTACCATGCCAATTGATAGTTGCTGAAGAGCGCTGTAGGGGGGATTGGCATAAACTCAAATCTTTTGGGGAGATTGCAGATAAAGTTTAGACTGGCCTGCCAGTTTGGATTCAAAAGCACCCAAAAGGAAAAACAGAATGCCAGGGGCATTGCTTCTCAAACGTCATTAGAATAGGCTGATAGAAAAGTGACAATGGAGTTCCAACAAGCCACTAATGTAAAAAAACCCAGTGAATAACTAGTCTGTTGGAGCCCCAGGGCCAATGGGCCGGAGAATAGTGGGTTGTGAGACCAACAAAATCCATAAAGGCCTTGACTTGACAGGCCCAAGTGACTATGATGGGAATCAAAAATAATAATATGACTGAGACAACCATTCAATGCACTGGCCATAAAGCCACATTGCAGTTGTCATGGGAGTTTGACAAGAAAATTTTAGCTAAATAGATAAATTTGTGTTCAAGAAGATATTTATTGGATTTAAAAATAAGAGAATTAATCGTCAATTTTTTCAGTGTGTTATGACTGCTTAAATAGTGAATCAATTTTGGGGAATAGCTTAGGAAAGCGCAGGATTAGGGCCTCAAGATTTTACTTAACCAGAGATTTTCAAGCGAGGTGGGAAAACGAGCTTATATTGAACCAACTTTAATAGTATTGGTGGCAGGCTGAGTTGCTGTTGGTTCATCCATGGACACCCAAATTGCAGATTTCATTCAGTTCTGAAACCAGAGTGATGGCGTCTTTCTCAACAGGTTGCGGGAACCTCCCAAAGCCAACCCATGTAGGGATGGTCCCATGAGGTTGGGAACGGGTTTTGGGTGCCCAACTGCCATGGAAAAGGCAGAAAAAGTTTAGACTGGCCTGCCAGTCAGGATGCGTAAGCACCCAAAAAGCAAGCCAGAATTCCAGAGACATTGCCAACTGGATGACTTGATATGGAACCGGGCATTGGGAAATGATGAATTGTTGGTGCAGCACAAAGGTTAGAATGATCCCAATGACAAACCACACTGAACCCACTCCTGACCCAGGTGTTCTTTCTGAAATGGGTGGAATCACTGAGATAGTCTCAATGAGATCCTCGGCATATGGGGCCATTTCCACTGAGGTGGCAAGGAGATGGATTTTCTTTTGCAATTGGTGGATATACAGCCACAAGATCCCCGTGTATTGCTGCCAGAAGTTAGTGATAATAGGGTCATAGAGCCAAAAATATCAGACTCGCTGAACCCAATTGATGACGGAGGGGGCCATAGTGACCAAGATTACTGGTAGAGCCCATCCAGTATATGGACCAACAGGCCACCAGTGAAACGCTATCAGGGATGCGGTTAGAAGAAATAAAATTGTTTGGGTTTTTTGGCAAAATTTTATTTGAAAGAAAAGGAAGAAAATTAACCAATAACTTTAACAGTGCTATGCAACTGGTTAAATAGTGGTCAATTGGGGTAGTGACAAGCTGGGATCAGGTCCCACAATTTTGACCTAACCAGCGAATTGTTCAGGAATGGGCGGGTTTGTTCCTTGAAAACTGACATCGCAAAATTTGGAGGTGGGCTGAGTCAAAGTCAGTTTGACCTTAAACGTCCAAACTGGGGCTCAGCTACATTTCTGACAGTTGGCGTGACGGCATTTAGCCCATGAGTGATGGGAATCCCCCAAGGCCACCCTCATAGGGGCAGGTCCATTTGGTTGGGAACAGGTTTAGGATGCCCAACCCGCCCACGCTCAGGTGCTGGACCATTCATTTGGTCAATGGCATCACATTGGCCGCAATGCCCAAATTACCTACCAGGGGCTTCAAACCCTTGTCGGTGGTGCCCAATGCTATAGCCTGATTGTCAAGGATGATCCTCGATGACTTTGGTAGGAGGGTGCTATGTTTGATTAGCATAAAAATCAAATTGGAACCATCAGGCGTTCTGACCAATACCTTAGTCTTCATGTCTTTTCTGCCATTTGATATTCAGGCATTGACCAGATTGCCACTCAAATTAGATCCAGCTGATTTCAATTTGACAATTTTGGTGCAGATTTCACTAATTCCCTATAACAGTTCTTACAAGGTGAGTGCAGGCACTGGGGTGGGTTCTGAAGCGGAAGAGCTGTTACCCATCGCTTGTCTACTATGTGAGCGAGATCGTCCTGAGTAATGAGGGGTACCGCCATTCTTTTTGGTGTCTTTTTACTTGGTAATGGGAAGATGGTCTGGTTAACAGCCAGGGGATGTTCCCCGGGGCTTACAAATGCTCCCAAAACAAGGCCTCTGTGGCAAAAATGTGCTGAGCGTGATTGGCTGCCACTGGCACCCTTGGGCGAAGGTATGGGCCAACTGAAAATGATGGATTATATCCCAAGGTCACTTCATATGGGGAGAAGCCTGTGGAAGCATGTGTCCCATAATTATATGTGAACTGGGTGTGAAGGAAGTCGTCTGCCCAGGTATCTTGATTGGCCGCAGTGTAGCACCGTAGGTACTGCTTTAAGATATGATTAACCTGTTCAGTTTGACCATCCAACTGTGGATGGTACGCAGTGGAGCAACAGGGCATAATATTAGTATCAACAAGAGCTCGTTTATGAAACTGTGCCATAGTTTGGGGCCAGCAGTTGCTGACAATATTCTGCGGGAGACCAAACATCAAAAACACATGGCTCATGAATAGACGGGCAGTCTCTTCAGAAGTAATGACAGAGGATCATGGGATAAACAGGAAGAATTTAGTGAAGTGATCTACAACCACCATGACTACTGTGAACCCCTTTGGAGCTGGGTTACAAAACAATAGAATCCACGGACACCAATGTCCATGAACCCTTTGCCTGCTACAAGGGGTGAAGAAGACCATTCTGTAACGGATGGGGCTCCCAAGGCCCAGCCCGCCACTAGCTGTAAACCCAGACCTCACTCCCCTGAGGGAAAGGGCAATAACCGTACCAACCCCAAAGAGTCCTGTCCAGATGGATGGCCTTGCTGGGCTCACTGGGCTGAGATGCGGCACACCAGCCTCTGTCACCTTGGGCCACCGGGACTAGGTGCGTCAATATGGCCTCTGTCACCTTGGGGGTCACTGGGCCAAGGTGTGGCCAACTGGCCCCTGTCGCCTTGGGCCACTCTGGCTCCATCCCCTTCCTATTGCCAGGGCAACACCACTCAAAAAGGAACCCAGCGCGCCCACCCCATTCTTCCCCTCCTATTGCACTGCCATTTGCAACCCCAACCTTGCTCAAATAAAATACAATCATAAATTATATTAAATAAACAAGTCTAGTGAATAGCGCATTTATTGAAAGTGAACTCAGAGTTTGGAATAGAATTATATAGTGAGGCTTATCTGGGCTGACCTCACTTTGAAATAAAACCTAAAAAGGCTAAATGAATTGTATGTTTTGAGGGGCGCAAAAGCCTCTGAAATTGATGGCATCCTGGCAACTCGTCAGCGTATGGGGGAACCTCAAGACAGACAACCAATTAAATAAAAGATAAAAATAATTATCCTGTTATCGACATGATTAGGAAAAACCTACTCGGAATAATGGTATTGCAACCATTGACATACATGAATCTCATAATTCCCACCCTTATCAGATTCATGTAAGATCATCAATTGTTAATTACCCCCTTTTAAATGAGAATCCCAGCGGATCTAAACCCAAACCGGAAAGGCAGGCATGCAGCAACTATTGACTTTTTTGACAGGAGACCTTTTTCTGAGAGCAGCCTGGGGAAATCAGATGGAAGTCCAGAGCCCCCTGATCAAATCAACGGGTTCTCTGGAGGTCTCCTGGTAGGCACAAGAGGCCATCAACCGCTAGAAGTTTGGCCCACCCCCAAGCTCCCCATCCCCTTTGTTGGAAGGCCCTACAAACCAACAAAAGTATTGATGGCCCACAGCAATGCTTGGGACATTGACTGCAGCCATCTTGCGGACTGGCTGGAACCACAGCCCACCAAGGTAAGGTTGACTTTGGAATAATGTAACAGATGGGGCTCCCAAGGCCCAAAACGCCATCAGCTGTAAACCCAGACCCCACTCCCCCAAGTGAAAGAGCATTAGCTATACCAACCCCAAAGAGTCCTGTCAAGATGGATGGCCTTGCCGGGCACACTGGGCCGAGGTACATCAATATGGCCTCTGTTGCCTTGAGGTCACCAGGCTGAGTTGCAGCCAACCGGCCTCTTTCACCTCGGGCCACTCTGGCTCCATCCCCTTCCTATTACCAGGGCAACACCACTCCAAAGGGATCCCAGCGCATCCACCCTCTTCCTCCCCTCCTATTGCACCTCCATTTGCACCCCAACCTTGCTCAAATAAAATACAACTATAAATTATTTTAAATAAACAAGTCTAGTGAATAGTAGTCTTTATTGGATGTGAACTCAGAGTTCAGAATAGAATTCCAAAGTGAGGTCCATCAGGGGCTGGCCTCGCTTTAAAATACTACCTAAAAAGGCTATATAAATTGTATGTAATGAGGGGCTCAAAAGCCTCCAAAATTGATGGCATCCTGGCAACTCATTGGCATATGGGGGAACCTCAAGACAAACAACCAATTAAATAAATGATTTAAATAATTATCCCTTATTGACCCAATTAGGAAAAACCTACTTGGAATAACGGTATTGCAACCATCAACATACACAAATCTCATAATTCCCAACCTAATGAGATTCATGTAAGATTGAAAATTATTATACATTCCTTCAAGAGCAATCCAATTTGGCCTTCATGAAAGTCACACAGTTGGCAATCCATTCTGGGACACCCTTTAACAAGCCTGACCAGTTATAGGTACGCTTCACTAAATCAATGCACTTCTTATTCCCCTGGTGATCAACTGTGTGAAGATCATGATGAGCCTAAATAAACATCAGCTTGTGGAGGAGACCCATATAAGCGACCTGAACTGGATGAGCCCCTCACCAGATATTACAAGGAATGCTTTGAAGTTGGGTGTGACAACTGCTCCAAAAGATCCACCCCTTATGCACATGCTATTTGTGCTGTAAAACTGTAACGGTCAGAAACGTCCAAGTTTCCAATTGTCATCTTACCTTAGGTTCGATGCAATTGATGCCAAGTGTCCAGTGTGAGCTGGACTCTCGAGGTAGTAAACATTGGAATTAAGGAAATTCGAAGTGAGGCAAAGACAAGATAAGGATGTGAGGTTGAAAACCCTGGAAGTAACCTTATTTTTTATTGTCAAATAAAGAGTTGCAGATGAACGTTATCCCAATAATCTGATGCCACAAACACACCAAGTAAAAGACAGGATTTTTGAGGGTTATCAAACCCCAAAATCCAAATTTTTGTTTACATGACAAAAACTTGTTCTTCACGGATCATCAGGTAAGATAAGGTATCTGTGGCCTTGAGGCCACCAGAGAAACCCACATGAGAGTGGGAATTGAGAGGGAGAGAAAAAATTTTGAATGAAGTTCATAATTGTGCAGGCTCAATCTTAAAAGTCGCCCTTCCAGGGCCTTGCCCAAGCCATTGATTAAGCTCTCAAGAGCCTAATCAATGATTAAAGCGAGGCACAACCCACTACCAAACCTGACAAACACCAAAAATCTTTTTAAATAATCAATTCAGATTTGGAAAATCTGAACCTTAATAAAAAATGCAATGAATTGATTAATACAATTTTTTACGTCACCCCCCCCCCCCGCACTAAAGAAGGGCCCCACTCCAAAAGGGGCCCCGCAGTGGGAGGCCGCCTCCATGAGGGCTTCCTGGGGTGAGTTGCCTCGAGCTTTGGGAAAATTAGCCTGGAGAAATTCTGGGCCCCTCACAGAAAATAGATAAACGGTGAGAGTGAATCTGGACTGGGCTGCCAGAATCAGCCCACCTGGAATGAGGAAGCACGCCCAGCACTTGGCAGTGGTGCGCCCCCCTCCCATGCCCCAGTTGGTGATGGTCTTCCTATCCCAACCAGGAAGGCACTTTTTCCAACTGAAGTGCAGAAGGGGCGCGCAGTCCAGCGTGGCTGGAAGGCCTTCCCCTTTCCAGATGGACTGTCTGTGTAAGTCTCGGGGAATGTCCTTTGGCTCTCAATCAGGTCATCTTCCTGTTTCCAAATAAAAAGACACCTAGAGGATGGCGGTACCTCTCATCACTCAGGGCGTTCTTGCTCACATAGTAGATGAATAATGGGTAACAGCTCGTTCACTTCAGATCCCACCCCTAATACCCACACTCACCTCAGCAGAACTGTTGTGGGGAATTAGTGAAAGCTGTGCCAAGATTACCAATTTGAAATTGGTTGGATCTAATTTGGGCAGCAATCTAGCTGATGCCTGAAATTTGAATGGCTGTAAAAGAGTGAAGAATGAGATATCAGCTGGATCGCCCGACAGTTCTAATTCAATCACTAAACCAGTAGAACAAATATTGGGCGCCATTGACAAGGGTTCAAAGCCCTCTGATAGTAATTTGGGTGTTGAGCCTGAAGTGCTGCTGTTAAGCGAATGAATGGTTAAATGACCAAGCATGGGCAGGTTGGCCGTCCCAAACCTGTTCCCAACCAAATGGACCCATCCCTATATGGGATGGCCTTGGGGGATTCCCATCGCCTGTCAGGCCAAATGCCATCATGCTAACTGTCAGAAA